>JACEFZ010014046.1:0-105000 GCA_014155875.1 Cepaea nemoralis
TCTCAACAGTCCCTCTTCCTCTCCTCCATCCATTTACCAAGCACAGACAGACAGACAGTCCGGCGAACGGATATTATATGACTACTATATGATTTTCAAATGAGAGCTCCGTCCACCAGCGGGCTGTCGGCGGCAGGGTCAGACAGAAAGACAGACAGATAGATAGACAGTGACCGACAGACAGACAGTACTGGGAACGGGAACTATATGACTACTTATATGATAATGAGATGCTCCCCATCAGGGTCTGGTGCAGCGGGCCGGGTCAGACAGAAGACGAAGATAGAAAGGACAGACGACAGATTTCGGTAACGGGAACGAGAACTTTTGAATATTATAGAATTAATGAGATGCTACCCACCAGGGTTGTGGCGAAGCCGTGCAGGGTAGGTGGATAGTGTGTATATATATGATATATAAGTTAATATATATATATATATATATATATAATATATATATATATATATATATATATATATATATATATATTATTATATATAATATATATATATTATATATATTATATATATACTTCTAAAGTACTGTGGAGTTTAGGTCATAGACCTTAATTTCAATCAATCATGTGCCATGCCGGAAAGCGTGGGCGGCCATGACTCGCCGTTTCACTCGATCCACCAGAGTCTTGGATCAGCTAAGTGTTCCTGTTTTGTCCATGCCATGTGGCCAAGCCATCCTGGTATTTTCCTCTCGGTCTTCCTCTTGGTCTGTTCCCTTCGATCTTGTCAGTTGTCACTAAGTTCTCCAATCCAAAAAATTTTTGACTGTCTACGTCTAATTTCTCTAATCAATTTACGATCTGTCGTTGACTCCTGTAGTACTGGTCATTGGTTTTTCTGTCCTGTCCATGGTATTCTCTTGCATTTTCCTCAGAAACCACATTTCTGCAGCCATCAGATGTTTTTCAGCTTGACTGCTCATTGTCCAAGTTTCACATCCATACAAAAGAACTGGCTCTATGTATCCTCTCAACACTCTTTTTCTCATTTAAATTGACATCTTTTTATTGGTCAGAATGTTTTTCATCTTGCTAAAGGCTACTTTCGCCATGGCGATTCTTGTTCTAATCTCTTCAAGGCATCTCCCCTCATATGTTATGACTGTTCCGAGATAATTGTACCGATTCACTTGTTGAAGAATATTTCCATTTACTTGTATATTACATTGTGGTATTTCGTTCTTCCTAGTGACTACCATAACCTGCGTCTTTTTACAATTTAATTCTAACCGACAAACACACAATAATTTATTCTGGAGGGGACACACATGAAAAAGGTTTAAGATTAATATTTGATGAAAAAACAGCCAAAACTATGAATGGATACTGGTGTATTTCAGATAGAGTTATAATGGTCAAAATCAAAGGCAAACCAATAGATATAAATATTATACAAGTATATGCACCAACAACAAGCAGTAGTGATGAAGAAATACAACACTTTTACGATGAAATAGAAATGGCAATAGCTCAAATTAGATCACAAGAAATAAAAATAATACTGGGAGATTTTAATGCAAAAGTAGGAAAGGGAAAAATAGAGGATATAGTGGAGAAGTACAGTTTAGGTACAAGAAATGAAAGAAGAGAGAAACTAATAGAATGGACAAATATTAATGATATGATAATTGGAAACACATGGTTTAAACACCATAAAAGACGACTATACACACGGAAAAACCTGATATGAAAATACGCAACCAAATTGACTACATACTTATTAATACAAGGTTTACAAATGTATTAATTAATGTAAAGACAATGTCTGGTGCTGACGGTAATAGTGATCATGTACCACTATGTGGATAAATAAAAGAA
Source organism: Cepaea nemoralis (assembly GCA_014155875.1). Taxonomy (NCBI): domain Eukaryota; kingdom Metazoa; phylum Mollusca; class Gastropoda; order Stylommatophora; family Helicidae; genus Cepaea; species Cepaea nemoralis. Next base: position 1,835 of record JACEFZ010014046.1, read on the forward strand.
AGATTAAAGACAGGGAAAAATAATGGTTAAGAACTTGAGACTTGATAAAGAGGTTCTGAAAGTAGATAAAGAAATTCAAGAACAATACAGAGTGACTATGAAAAATAGGTACAATGCAATAGCTAAAATACAGAGTATAAATAAACAATGGGACTCCATTCATCAAACTAGCAAAGACATATTACCGGAGAGAAGCCAAAAAGCTAAGAAAAAATTGATGAATGAAGCAATCTTAATGCTGATGGACAAAAGGATACAGAATAAAAATGACAATCAAGAGTATGCTAAGATAAATAAAGAAATAAGAGATAAATGTTTGAAGGCAAAAAGAAAGTTGGTTAAACAAGCAATGCAAACAAATTGAATTAAATTCCATTAAAGATCAAAAAGGTATGCTCAGACAAATCAGTGAGCTCACAGGAAGAAAAATAAGAATAAATACAGGGTGGTTGAAATCAAAAACAGAAAAGATATTATTGGAGGAAGGTGCTATTATGAAGAGGTGGAATGAGTATATAAGAGAATTATATAATGGAGAAAGGGAAGAATTAACAGAAGAAAGTAACTTAGAAGGCCCACCTATTCTAAAAGAAGAAGTCGCTGACGCTACGAAACATATGAAGAGAAGAAAAACAGCTAGGCCAGATAAAATCACAGTAGAAGAATTAGAAGTATTGGGAGAATTTGGGGTAGATATATTAACCAAAATGTTGAATGATATTTACAACAGTCGATATTTACCGAGCGATATGCTGAAATCTGTATTTATAGCAATGCCAAAGAGACCAGGAGCAATGGAATGCGAAGATTTTCGTACAACTAACCACATAAATTATGTCTACTCAGAATTATAATGAGAAGGGCAAGAAAGAAAATAAAAATGGAAATTATTGAAGAACAGTATGGTTTTATGGAAGGAAAGGGTATAAACAATGCAATATATATATATTACGAACACTAATAGAAAGGTCAATAGAGAAACAGAAAGACATATATTTGTGCTTCGTAGATTATACTAAGGCATTTCATAAAGTAAAACATGATGAACTGATTAAAATGTTGGAAGATATCAACATTGATGGGAAAGATTTAAGAATAATAAAGGATATATACTGGAACCAAGTAGCAGCAATTAAAATGGGAAATAAGAGAGGGTAGTTACGAACAGATAAAGATAGGAGTACGACAGGGTTGTGTCTTGTCACCCGATCTCTTCTCCCTGTATAGCGAAGTAATAATGAGAGAGATCAAAGAGAAGCCAGGAATACTGATCGGAGGATATAATATAAACAATATATGCTATGCAGATGACACAGTATTGGTGGCGGATAATGCAACAGACCTACAACAGTTGTTGGACATTGTATTAATAGAGAGTGCACAGAAAGGACTCTCCTTGAATATCAAGAAAACATTAGCAATGGTGATATCAAAGAAAATGGTGACACCAAAATGTGACATAGAAATAGAAGGGAAATTCTTCAACCAAGTGGATAATTTTAAATACCTAGGGGCACTTTATAACATCAGATGGAAGATGTACAACAGAGATTAAGAGCAGAATAGGTCAGGCAAAATCCGCATTTCAGAAAATGAAGAGTATCTTATGCAATAAGTCACTATCAATGAATGTAAGAAAGAGAGTGCTGAAATGCTATATAGAACCAGTTTTGCTGTATGGCAGCGAATCTTGGAATGTAAATGAACAAATTAGGAAGAACTTAGAAGCAACAGAATGTGGTTTTTAAGACGAATGTTGCGAATTCCTTGGACTGCCAGAGTAACTAACAACGATTGCCTGAAAGAGGCTAATGAAACTAGAACACTATATACAACAATAAGAAAGAGACAAACAGCTTTCTTTGGTCATGTGATGGGAAGAGAGGCATTGGAGAACATCGTGACAACTGGAAAGATCGAGGGGAAGAAAGGCAGAGGCAGACCAAGAGAAATGATGCTGGACGGATTGAGTCGATGGCATGGAGGAATATCATCAGCAGAGTAGATCCAGAACACCAAAGACCGAGATCTGTGGAGAGTCATGAACGCCTACGCCACCGGCAGGGCACTTGATGATGACGTCTTGATAGACGATAGTTTGTTACATTGTGCTTCAAAAAGGTTTAATAACTACAACCCATGGCGGTGGCGAATGTGACAGATAAGGCCAATTGGCGCTGTAAATGTTCGTCCACAGTGGATGCATGTGAACACATGGTCATTTTCACCATCATGCACCATCTTACGTCTCACACGCTCGGTGTGTGACTTATCTGCAATAATTTTCTCCTTTGTCTTTATTCCATTTCTGATATTTGCCCTCCATGCAACACGTTCAGCGGCGACTTGATCCCAATGTGCATTATCAATGCCTGTATCAATCATGTCCCGCTTACACACATCTTTGTATCGTAGTAGAGGCCGACCCTGAGATCTCCTACCCACCTGTAATTCACCAAAAAAGATGTCCTTTGGTATTCTACCACCATCCATCCTCCTAACGTGTCCTATCCATCTAAGTCTACGAAGACTGGGCATGGAATATACCGTCACACAACCTGATGTTTCCAATACTTCATTAATGGGAAAGATGTCAGAATAATAAAGAATATTTACTGGAACCAAATAGCAGCAATTAAAATAGGAAATAAAGAAGGCAATTATGAACAAATAAAACTATGAGTACGACAAGGATGTGTTTTGTCACCGGATCTCTTTTCCCTTTATAGCGATGTAATAATCAGAGAGCTAAAAGAGAAGCCGGAATTACTAATCAGGGGTTATAATATAAATAATATCCGGAGAAGGTTAACCCGGTCAACAAATGCCCGCAGAAGTCGGATGTGTCGGCCTAAATCGCGCCAGAACGCAGGTCTGCTGTAAACAGGCACAACGCAATAACGTCCGAAAAAGCTCTCCGGATGAACGCAGAAGAAAAAGATATAAACAATATTCGCTATGCAAATATCACAGTGTTGTTGGCGGATAATGCAAAACATCTACAACAATTGTTGAACATTGTAGTAACGGAGAGTGCAAAGAAAGTCTCTCCTTGAATATCAAGAAAACAAGGAACCGACATCACTGCACACGGTGAATTCCCATAAGCTCTTAGTTCTCATCTTCAACAGCCAGCGTAGGTAGATTGGTAGATAGGTAGGTAGGTAGGTAGGTTGTTTGGTTGGTTGGTAGACAGATGGACGGACGGACGCACAAACAGGAAGCTCAACTTTCTAAGAAGACCCGCTACAACACAATCAACCCCCTCTTTATTGCTGTGATATCAACACGGCGCTCATTGTTCCTCACCTGGCTGCCTCGCTTCCTGCTGTTGTTCTCAGGAATAATATCTGTCACAGTGCGATATGGCCACAATCGATTCTTGATGCAGTAAGAGTCGAAGCGACAGTAATCCTCCTCTGTACAGGCCTCGACTTACTGCCTGCCAGTGGCTGTCTGCCATCATTGACTGTCAGTTGCCGTCTGCCATCATTTACTGGCAGTTGTCGTCTGCCATCACTCCTGCAATGTTTGATTAAGGCCCCGCGGAATGTCGTCGACCCAGGGCGCGATCGTGATTGTTGTTTGTTGACCTTCGCTGGGAATAAGTACTTCGAGTAGATGACAAAGATGAACTGATGGCATTTTGTAAGTTTATTTTTATCTTTGTGTGTGTGTGTGTGTGCTTGTGTGTGTGTGTGTGTGTGTGTGCTTGTGTGTGTGTGCTTGTGTGTGTGTGTGTGTGTGTGTGTGTGTGTGTGTGTTTGTCTATTTTTGCACATAGTACATACAGAGGTAAGGGGACCGTAATTAAAAGAACCCATCTCCCTGGCCTAGGAGTTAACGTCTTTCTCCGTAATGTCGTATATTCTCGTGAGTAACGTAACCTGTGCGTGAAATCGGTAGCGGTTCTCGCCGAGTTTGTAACTTACGGGGTGTGTGAGCCGGTCGCTCAGATAGCAATGGCAAACTACTAAGCGTACTACATCAACAGCAGCTGAAAAATGCTGATGTTGACTACAACGTCCTGTAAGGGATATATAAAAAATAAAAAGAAATAGGGTGTAACAATTAAGACGTTCAACTGATAATGGCATGAGCTCCCTGAGGTAGGGGTTCGATTCCTGCTCTTGTTGTTTGCTACTGGAGGAAATAAAGGCTGGTAACCTATTTATCCGTGCACTAAAGCCAAAATAATATGATGGTCCTAACATTTCTCATACCTACAACAGATTAAAAAATATGCTGATAACCTATTTCTCCGTGCGTTAAAACCTAAAGTTTGATGACCCTAACATTTCTCATACCCACAACAGACTAAAAAGAAAGGTTGATCACCGATTTCTCCGTGCACTAAAGACTACAATGTGATGATCCTAACATTTCTCATACCTTTTTTTTTTAAAGTTGCATATCCCTTACAGGACGTTGCAGTCAACACCAGCATTTTTAAAAGCTGTTGATGTTCTTGGCAAGATTACACTCAGTAGTTTGCCATTGCATTCTGAGCGATCGGTTCACATACCCCGTAAGTAACCAACACAACGCGATGCGCTGCCGAATCTCGCGCAGCTGTGTTCCTCACGTGGATATATGAGATTACGGAGAAAATCTTTAACCCCTTCGCTAGTGAGACCAGTGCTCATACCTACACTAGACTAAAAAAAGGTTGATCACCTATTTCTCCTTGCACTAATGTCTAGAGTTTGATGGTACTAACACTTCTCCTACCTACAACAGACCCCTGTTTCTTGACTTGTTATTGATTATTGTAACATTAAAAAGTTAGTTGCATATCCTTTACAGGACGTCGCAGTCAACTCTAGCATTTTTTCCTTTTTGTGATCTCTTGGCAAGTTTACGTTCAGTAGTTTGCCATTGCTTTCTGAGCGACCGGCTCACATACCACAGAAGTCATCAAAGCTGGGAGAACCGCTACCGATTCTCGCGCGCTGCGTTAACCCACGCGGATGTACGGGATTACGGAGAAAGTCGTTTAATCCCTGGACCAGGGAGACCGACAATGGCAAACTACTGAATGCACATTTGCCTATTACGTCACAAACTGCCAATACACGCTGGGGTTAATTTGCCAGGTCCTGTAAAGGACATACAACTAACAAGACAGATATTCCTTTGGGATGTAAAGTGCTAGACCTTCACATATTCCAGGCCACAGGATAGAGAAATAGGGTGTTAGCTCTTTCCTAGCATCCCGTTCGCTACCAGATAACCTCTGGATAATTCAACATTTGTCTGCTGCCCATCTTTTGAGCAAGGGTGAGTACTGGTGCTGTAATTAACCTTTCGTGCGCCACAAGGCACAGTGGGTATATGGTGCTAAACCCATATTTGTATAGACTATTAGGGCTGGGTGCATGATGTGGTCAGTAGCCTGCCGGCTGCCTTTACTTCCCAAGGTATTTCCTGGAGCCCCTTTTAGGCTGTGTCGAACTCTGAACCCAGGTTAATTAAACAAAATTCCTTCGCGATGCCGATTCGAACACAAGATCATCGAGTCGGGAGGCGAACGTCTAGCATTTATGCCACCGTGGCTCTCCCGTGCCGATCTGGCAGGGATAAAATGCTTCAGCCACTGGTGGGTTTGAACCCATACCACTGCTTTGACAGGCCAATGCACTAACCACTATGCCATATAAGCTAATCATAGTTCAGAACTGTCTTCCTTATTTGATATGAGTAAGGATATTTCGGCTCGAGGAAACCACGTTTTATTTAATAATGTATATGGAGTTGAGGGGAGCTGTGTCTGAGACGTTAGGGCATACTTCTAAAGTTCAGAAGGAACCGGTTCGATGCCAGTATAGGACTACGAATTTCCCCTAAAACCAATGGTATATAAAGATATCACACGCTCCCGTGATCATTTGGGTAGTAGATCAGATAGCCAGCCTTCTCTGGAATAATGTGAGGAAACAGCAGGTCCTGTGTGCAGGTCGTGCACATTAAAAATCCTACGGAAGTTGGAAACCGCAAAGAGTGGGCCGTAAGCTCTGTGGAAAAATTGTTAGGCAAGAAAACCTAGCCCACGGGAAGGTAAAACTCTATACCTTGGATAGAATCTGTTGAGAGGAAGCTACCATGACACAAATACATGCCGAACACACTTCACTTCATCTCTCATCTTCTCATCATGTTCCTCTTATACCTGGCCGTGTCGAGGTGAAGTATAAACTGCGGGAGAGTGCCCGTTTATGGGTTTCATGTATCGATATTCCCGTGGATTCTGCTATTTCCCCCCGTCGGCCTCTTCCTCTGCTTCCATTCAGTCTGTACATCATTGCTTGTTGTGGTACACTGTTAATTGGTAACCTACTTGCACGGCCAAACCATTTGACTTGCTACCTTCTAATAAAATCTTTGAGGCGTAAAATACGCGATTCGCTATCCCCTCGAAAGAGAAAGGAAGAAGAGCACTGAATGTAAGAATCGACATCCCCGCACTCCATACATTCACACACGTCTTGAGTTCCCCTCTTCAAAGGCCACTGAAGAGTTCCCCTGTCGATTATTCCGGTAGCAATTTGATTAAACGTCCGCCTAACTTTTCCTGTCCACACTTTTAGCTCACATAGAAATGTCAGGGAACCCAAATGGTCATCGACTTAGCATGCGAAATACATTTATGCGCTGTAATCGCCACTTATAGAATTATAGTAAAGATGTAAATATCAGACACGCCCGGGATTCGTCGCTTTTTGCGGAAGGTTCAAATCCAGATTGTTTACTTTTTTTTTTTCAATTTGGTGCTCACACGCTTTGAAATCAAGGGTAGTCCATACACGTGCTACTACTTATTGTGCACTGGAGTGTTTTTGCATGTGAATTAGCTTTCCCTGTTACCAGTATCCTTCGCCATCAGGCGAACCATCTCCAACTTCAGAGGTAATTATAATTTACGTCCCCAAGTCTAGGGATGAGAAGTCAACATTTTAGTCCATCTAAACGGTTGAGTTGAGTTAAGAACCGACATACTCAGGACATTCCCATACGTGCTCCGTCCCCTCGTTCAACAGCCAGCTGAAGAGTCATACTACTAATCGTTCCGCCCGCTATCCATCTAACCGGTATAGGGGTTGAACCCATTACCTCGGCATCAGCACAGCGGATATTTAAGAACGAGCGCTCTTAGCCATGGTGTTCTCCTAAATCCAGGAGATAATTTCCAACTGGTGTTCTGTCTAAAGTGTTATCCCACGCGTAATAAGTTCAAGATAAACTAAACACACCGGTCAAGAGATCACGACAACTAGATCTCAACATTCGCAGGGGTCAGACACAGATAGTGAGATTCAACAATACAAATAACAACCCGATCTCTGCTGGCGAAACCTCACATCAAGAGGCGGAATCATACACCAATTTGGGAAGCAATAGCGGACACAAATCGAGGAACACATAGAGATATCAAAATAAGACTACAATAGGCAAGAGGAGCTTTCATACCTAAGTTAAAAGCATAGGGAATTTGTAGAAGCCAAATGAAATTAAAACTTAGCACCAAACTTAGAATACTTAACTTCAAAATTAAATCGGTGCTGGTGCAATATGGAGAACAACTAAAATAATTACTAATCAACTAAAAACATGATTTAACAGGTGGCCTTGCAGAATAGTGGGGCTAAAATAGTATAGCAAAATCACAAATTTAGTCTCACGGAGAAGACTAAACAAATCCCTGTGAATCAAGAGGTGGGGAAAAGACGCTGGACTCGATAGGACACACACTGAGAAAATCTTAGGATATCAGAACCAGACACTTCCTTGTGGTTCGGTTGAGGACCTGTGCCCAAGTGGGGGATAAAAAAGAAACTACCTTGCACGTGGTAAGATGCGACCAAGAAGGGTTGGATTGAGATTGGATATCTCATCCTGTAGAAAGTGTTAGTGAAAATCCATCTAATTATGAACAAGTGAACTTCAAGCTTGGGATGAGTTGATTCAAGGCCTAAACTCTATTCGGACTTGAAAGCCTAAAAAAGTTTGTCCTCTGACTTAAACCTCTTTCTTATTCTTATTCTCATTTCATCTTGTTCATCTTGTACTTTACGGTGTCGAGGTGAAGTATAAACAACGGGAGATTGCCCGTTTAGGGGTTTCATAAATCGAGATTCCCATGGACTCTATTATTCCCACTGTCCTTCGTTTACATGTTGGCCTCTTCTTCTGGTTCCATTTGGTCTGTTCATCATTGTTTGTTGTGGTATACTGTAAGTTGGTAGCCTAGTTATGTGACCGAACCATTTAACTTGTTTTCTAATGAAATTTAGCGCTTCTATAACCCCCCCCCCCCCCCCCCACACACACACCCACCCAACTTTAGTCTTGATTTAATCATTTCTGATTTTCACTCTTCATTGAGTATTCTTCTCAGTATCAATCCCATTCCCGCTGTTGTATCACTTCTCTGTTTCTGTTATTGTCCAAGTTTGACATTGGTAGCATAGAGTTGGTAGGAACTAGGAAGATTGTGTTGCAAAGTGCTTCTGAAGTGTCTACTGATACATGTTTGTTCTTTAGTATTGGTGCCATTTGTCCGATGAATTAATTTTCCTTATATGCCCGATGAATTGATTTTCCTTATATGCATCTATTTCCGATCTAGTTTTCTAATGTGCCTTTGACGATATTATTTTACCTAAGTACTTGAAGCTCGTTACCTATTTCAGTGCTTGTTCTTTTAGATTAATCTTTGTTTATTTCTCCCTTTTATTTGGTTATAGTCATTACCTCTGCTTTGCTTTTGCTAATTTTCATGTTATGCTCCTTACACACTTCGTTTAGACTATTTATGTGGACATATCATTCTGCCTCTGATTTTGCTATTAGTGCTTGATCGTACGCAAATAGGAGTTCTTAAATGGTGTAATTTGCTGCTGATTCACCTTCTGTGTTCTGTTCTTCATGAAGTATTGTTGCAGTCTCTGTTTGGCTATTCTCTTTACATATACTTCTTTTTCATATAATGTGTATCAGTCGATACCTGTGAATTTATTCTCGTTACCTGTGAATTTATTCTCGATACCCGTGAATTTATTCTCGACACCTGTGAATTTATTCTCATGCTATTTTAATGGCCCCAGACTTTCCCCATCAATTAGTAATTGTTTCATACAAAATGATTCCTTCCATGCACTTTCATTTAATGTTCAAGAGTTCGGGTCAGTTATTTGCAGGTACAGATCGATACAAGTGAATGTATTTCTCATGTTGCTTCCATGGCCTCGGGGATTCCGCAGAAATTGATATTTTTCTGTATGTGCTGTGTGTTCTCCCAAAGTCACTTTCATGGTGGTGAAGCTATTAATTAAACAGTAGTTACCAATGCAAAAGAAAACTTAACGTTTGTTACGTGTTTATTATAGTAATCATCATCATCATCATCATCATCATCATCATCATCATCATCATCATCATCATCATCATCATCATCATCATCATCATCATCATCATCATCGTCGTCGTCGTCGTCGTAGTCGTCGTCATCATCATCATCATCATCATCATCATCATCATCATCATCATCATCATCATCATCATCATCATCGTCGTCGTCGTCGTCGTAGTCGTCGTCATCATCATCATCATCATCATCATCATCATCATCATCATCATCATCATCATCGTCGTCGTCGTCATCGTCGTAGTCGTCGTCGTCATCATCATCATCATCATCATCATCATCATCATCATCATGTTAGCCAGCAAGCTGTGGTAGTATAACAGCTCGTGCGCTTGTATTTCCGACCCAATGATCAAGTCCCATGTAGACCGTCTTTACTTTCCAGACAATGTCCTTGACCCCCTTCTAGGCTGGGTCGACCTGAGATCCCAGGTCAAAGAGACAAAAATCTTCGCCTCTAAGGGGATTTGAACTCAAGACTTCCTGGCTGGCGATGTCAATTACCTGTCATTTACTGCCTATAGTACCTTGCGGTGTGGGACAAGGGGGTCTTGAGCCTGAGGAATAAATGCCGCCTGGCCAGTGCAGTCGCCGCGAACTGTGCAGGTTATGGTTTTCTTTTTACCCCGACAGAAAAAAAAAAAAAAATCCACACCTTACCAAAAATTCGAACCATGCATTGTAGCCACTAGGCCAGCCGCTCCTCGTCAATTACCTTATGAGTAAACTACCTGACAAACTTATTAAACAAAGATCAGCCTCGTTGAATTTCGCTTGGGAATTAAATTAGTAATTATTGATTGACGTGAGCTGCCATACGCAGCAGCTAGTACACTTGACTGTAGGTGGGTGGTCTTGTGTTCGAACCCCCATCGTAGCCAGGCGGCCATGTGTTCGAACCCCCATCGTAGCCAGGCGGCCATGTGTTCGAACCTTCATCGTAGCCAGGCGGCCATGTGTTGGAGGCGGGCATATCTTGAAAGTAAACATTGGTTCCCAGGTCGACCCAACCTTCATCCATCCATCCATCATGTGCCATGCTGGTAAGCGTGGGTGGCCATGTGTTCGAACCTTCATCGTAGCCAGGCTGCCATGTGTTGGAGGCGGGCATATCTTGAAAGTCGACTTTGGTTCCCAGGTCGACCCAACCTCCATCCATCCATCATGTGTCATGCCGGTAAGCGTGGGCGGCCATTTCACTCGATCACCAAAGTCGTGACTCAGTTCAGTGTTCCTGTCTCAGTCATGCCACGTGGCCAAGACACCCAGGTATTTACTTCTCTGTCCTCGTCTTGTTCTCTTCCCCTCGATCTTGCCAGTTGTCACCAAGTTTTCAAATGTATTTCTTCTCATAACATGTCCAAAACGTTTTGACTGTTTGCGTCAAATTTCTCTAACCAGTGTACGATTTTCATTTGTTATATGTAATTAGGCGAATCATGATAAACTAAGCAACTGTAAAGGAGATAGTTTGCAGTTGCTTTCCTTCCTGGCAGTGACCATACTGGCCGAGGACCGTAACCATTGTCTCGTGAAAAAGATCTTCTGCCTACCGTCGCGAAACTTGAGACCATAACCAACAACTATCTGTCGACTACCCTCAAAGTGTCATCCACCACCTGCCCCCCGTGGTTTCTTGTGAACAACTTCCAAAAACGAATACCAAATAACACCGCATCCTCCACAGAAATACACTAAAAAGAGCATCCCCTGAAGAAGGAACATTATTTTGACGCCATTTTACCGGAAATGAGTACAAACATATTCTGGGAAGTAAAGATAGTCGGAGCGATATCCACCATATCACCCATCGAGTGTCGATTGGTCTATTAAAACAGGGCTAGCACCATATCACCCGTCGAGTGTCGATTGATGTATTAAAACAGGGCTAGCACCATATCACCCGTCGAGTGTCGATTGGACTATTAAAACAAGGCTAGCAACATAAAGCCGTGGGATGATTAATTGTCTTAGGCGACTTCCCGTATCTGCCGTGGGCTTATATATCGCCGAATTGTGAAGTCATAACTGTGAAATACGCATGCTTCCCATTTCCCGCCATTCATTTTTATTTGGTCCAAATCTACTTTTTCTTTGGCACATAATCAGTTAGTTTCTATGGCACACCGCGCTTCCATGAAGTTAGTGAAAGTAAAGGACAATTTTAAGCACCATAGTCGCATTGTGTATATCGTGCTAGACCCGCCGGCTCTTGATGGTGATGTGCTCAGTTTCGCGCCGTTAATCTTTATTTTCTAATGCTCAGTTTCATGCCGTTAATCTTAATTTTCTAATGCTCAGTTTCATGCCGTTAATCTTTATTTTCTAATGCTCAGTTTCATGCCGTTAATCTTTATTTTCTAAAGCTCAGTTTCACGCCGTTAATCTTTATTTTCTATGCTCAGTTCCACGCCGTTAATCTTTATTTTCTAATGCTCAGTTTCACGCCGTTAATCTTTATTTTCTAATGCTCAGTTCCACGCCGTTAATCTTTATTTTCTAATGCTCAGTTCCACGCCGTTAATCTTTATATTCTAAGAAATTTCCTGTTACCCATTTTAGATTGGGTCGACCTGGGAGCCCAGTTCAATAAATAAAATAATAATTAAAAAAAAAATTCGTCCCAAAGCGGATTCGAACCTCAGACCATTGTGCCGACAGGCGAGAATCTAGCCAGTACGCTATCGCGGCTCGTGTTGTCTCCAAAATACGGAAGCGTCACCCCTAAGGGACAACAATACTTCTACTTTCCTTTCTTCAGGTGCCGTTCCTTTAGAAGAAATTAGCGATCATGGCTATGAAATACTTACTGTAGTCTGATATTTTAATGTAGTTGGTGTTCTTTGTATTATTATCCGTTGTCTTGATGTTTACAGTTTCCTCACATTGTGAAATGCATGTTCAGAAAAATAACCTGTGCGTGCTGTTGGCGTGTGGGGGACTGCTATCTTTTCATCTTGTATACATTTCACATTTGACAATGGGAAGCATTTTGTGTGGTATTCACTGGCACAGGAACGGAGTGTTATCGGGTGACCATTTGTCGTGACGTTGGAACTGCGACTAACAACTAACAACCAGCTTTCCTTTATTCTGCTAGGATATTCTGATCTTACTCGAGTTTAGATATCTGTTTATGCAGACACATGCCTGCACGTTTATGTACGTATATACATATCTAGAGCAGTTTGGTTTTGCGGCGCCAGAATCTCGTCGTCGCCCGTTCTCCTGTTAGTTATTACTGTTCTGCCACGTGAAGACCAGAAGTAGGACCTTTGCCGCTATAAATGATGGAACACAAGCCATTAGGGTATTTTGCAAGGTTGGGAGGGTTGGGGGGGGGGGGGCATTTGTAATTCTGGTCCCTGGGCTATAATAGTCGGGATAAGAAAACAACTTGATTTGAGGCTCCAGTGGTCGCGTGAGATGGCAAACTATGAACCCCTAACTATATTTTATCAGATTGGTGCGAACTCGGGAAGACTAACCGGTCAACAAACGCCCGCAGAAGTCGGATGCATCAGCCTAAGGGCGCAGATAAAACTGGCAGAAGGCAAAAACGTCCGAGTGGGAGTGTAATGTCCTTCGAAGCACCCGGGAAGGTTTACCCGGTCAACAAACACGCACAGAAAGTTCAAACCGAAAGCTCGCTGTGTGGATGTCGCTTGCATACTGACCGTACCTGGTATGCGTGGAGAGCGGCCAGTAGCGAACGAAATGCCTAATATACGGAAGTGAGGAAGTGAAGCAGCCATGCGCAGGACGTGATGATTCCTTGGGTGAGCCCAGTACCATAGCGCTATGTGTCGGCTCTGCAATTATGGAAGCCTCCTTGGATGGCGGGGAATGCCCATGTTCTGCCCTTGCCTTCCCTTGAGGGTTGACCGTGAGGTCTTTGGCCGTTCTAAATTGACCAGCTTGGATGTGAACGACACCACAACAGAGAGAGAGAGAGAGAGAGAGAGAGAGAGAGGGGGAGAGAGAAGAAAGAGAGAGAGAGAGAGAGAGAGAGAGAGAGAGAGAGAGAGAGAGAGAGAGAGAGAGAGAGAGAGAGAGAGAGAGAGAGAGAGAGAGAGAGAGAAACACCCCGGATGAATGCAGCAGCAGAAGAAGAATATTGATGAGAAAACAACATTCACTTTACGCTCGACAGTTGCTAACATACATTTCTTAACTCGTGGAGAGCCTACTAAAAATACTCCCACTTTCTCAAAGATTGCTTTTAAGAGTAAATTTACCGGCCTGGTTATATTGATAATGATGGCTGGGCTAATTAAAATCGATTTCTTCTTTCACCTGCAATCACGCATGAGTGCATCCAGTACGTTGCATTTTATTGGGCCTCCTTCGACCAAGTGCATACGATTTATGGGAGTAATGTCTCTTCAGGTCTGTTTTCACAGCCGTTGATTTGTTCCATGTCTTCTTCCTTAAGGAAACACTTCATTTGTCTGCTAGGAGAAACTGACTTAAAAGCCACCTCGGGCTTGGAGAAGTAAATTACAAGTACCTCAGAAGTCGGTGAGGGTTCGCTTGATGGTGAGGTACACTTGTAATAGGGAAAGCTGTTTCTCGCACAGAATCAGTTACTCGCTAGTAGTTTAAAAAAAAAGTTAGACGCATATCCTTTTACAGGACATCGCAGTCAACCCAGCATTATTCTTGCTATTTGTGATCTCTTGACAAGTTCACGTTCAGCAATGTGCCATTGCTTTCTGAACGACCGGCACCCATACCATTTCGTAAAAAACCAACGCAAAATGGTCTGCTGCATATCGCACTCACTATTATAGGGTGTATTTTAATGACTGTGGAGTTTTTGAAAATATTGCCGTTCCAAGTTTTCTATTCACCCTCTGTGGGGTTCATGCAACATAAAAGGTAAATACAAAACTTGGAACGGCAATATTTTCAATAACCCCACAGTCATTAAAAACACGCCCTGTACTAGCAACTATTAATATTGGTAGTACGTGTGTGGACTACGCTCGAGTTCATAGCGAACGAACGTAACAACAACAACAACAACAACAACAACAACAACAACAACAACAACAACAACAACAACAACAACAACGATCACGATCATCAAGTGCCATGACAATAAGCTTCATGGATCACGTCTGTGTTCTTGACCCAATTTTGCCATAAGGTCAAGCCATCAATGCATTGCTCTCTGTGCCTTCCCTCTGCCTTCTTCACAAAAAGTTCTGTTCATTGTTTAGATTGTTTAGTTCCCGGGAAGGTTAACCCGGTCAACAAATGCCCGCAGAAGTCGGATGTGTCGGCCTAACGGCGCAAGAACGCAGCTCTGCTGTAAACAGGCACAACGCAATCACATCCGAAAAAAAAAACTCCGGATGAACGAAGAAGAAGAAGAAGAAGATTGTTTAGTTTAGTTTAGTCGACGGATCAACATCACGGCACACGAGTGTAACCTATAAGTGCTCCGTTCTACTCCTAACTCAAGCCTGAGTCTGGAGAATCTCAGCTCAGTGTACGAACTCCCTAGACCCGGCGAGGATCCTGAACTACTTTGGGTAGATGTTTTAACTTGAAATCTTGCCCGGGCAGCGCCGTGAGTCTACTAATTTTCGATTTCCAACTGCCAAGTGATTTTTTACGTGCACAACAATACACACGGACGTCCAATCTCGCTACCCAGAAACCAGGGGAAATTGTGTTACTAGAAGTGAAAACCCGGGACCTCCAGCACTAGAGACGGACAGCATACCTCAAGACCACTCTGCCCCCCCCCCTTCCCCACGTCTGTTCATTGTATAAAAGTGTGAGTGGGTCGCGAACAAATTTGTTCTGGTCAATATGAAAAACGAATGCAAAAAATATGGAGAAATTTGAGACACCCTGGCCCACACGGTATATACTTTACTGGATTCGCGGGACCTGCCCGGGTTTTGTGTAACGTTCCGTGGCGAAGGTGTTGCAGAAGCAATTTGTAATCTCGCATACCGCGTTCGAAGTACAGTTGAGGGCGATTTTGTAACACACCGCCTTGCGTTGGTATTTTATGACATGGTATGGTTGCCGGTCGTTCAGAAAGCAATAGCAAATTATTGAAAGTAAACTTTCCCAGAAATCACGAACAGCCAAAAAAAAAAAAAATGCTGGCATTGACTGCTACGTCCTGTAAAGGATATGCAACAAACATTTTTTTTTTAAATAAAGAGGACATAAACCATATACTGCACGACTGGAATCACTATGCAAACTTTAGGACTTTCTGTTGAATCTTAGACTCCCGTGGGGATAACATCTCCACACTTCGAACAATATCAGTGTCCATGTACTTAGTATTAACAGAAGGTCAACCAGAGAGACGAATGGAGACGGATTGTATCTGCAGCAAAGAACCTCAATGGCTCGGAACGCTGAAGAAGAAGAAGAAGAAGAAGAAGAAGAAGAAGAAGATGTACTTAGTATTGTAACCAAAGTATTATTCGTTTATTCATTATATATGAAATATAAGCTCTACAGTATGTACGCGACGAGATGCAACGAAATATGCCAGGCAATAAATCGTTCAATATAATGTTTATGGTTTATGTTGTCATAAAATCACTAAGAGGATACATTGCTTTGAATTTGCGTAATGTGTTTCCTTATCAGCATTCCTCTTTCTGGTCTCCACGGCGTCACCTGCCTAGCACTGTTATTTGCTCTGTACGAAGGCAGTGTTAATCTTGCCCTTATTGTTCAAGCAGCTACCGAAACATTGTTCACTCTTGTGCGACTTAAGGAATTAGGGACTGCTGATGGCTTCGTTCCTTTCTTAAGGCAAATAACACACTCCCTCCTATCGTTCCTGTGAGCTTTCCAGTGCCGGGAGTGCAAGATGTGGGTGCTCATTGTCTACCATCGTCGTGTAGAATTACTGGGACTCTCTTGCAGTTGTATATTGAAAGTGTTTGCGTTCTCGACAGGCTTCACCCCCCTGGCTGGAGACCTCGTCAAATCCTCCTGTTGTGCAGCAGCGTGCTCCCCGACCAGCACTTCCCAGGCGGGCGTGAAGAAATGTCTTGTTCGATGTGATTACTCACGCAGGGGCACCACCGCCACTGCATCCATGTGTTATCTTACAAGTGCTCCATGTGTGGCCGGGGCTTTTAAGGGAAGCAAACATCACCCAATGCCAATTGATCTACAGACAATCCTCGGTTTTCGTTGCCTTCGGTTTTCGTCGGTTTAGGTGTTCGTCAATTTTTTTTCCTCGGAAAATTTGTCTCGGATTTCGTCGGTTGCCTCGGATTTCGTCGACGTGTCCACGTGACATCGCTGCTAATTTTGCGAAAAAAAGGGATCCGCGCGTTCTTCTGCTCAGTTTGGCGTTGTTTTTCGTTGTGTGAGCATCACTTGCTAATAATAAAATACGAGAGCGGCATTAAGATTGCTGAAATCGGCCGCATGTACGGGAAGTCGCCATCCACAATAAGTTCCATTGTGGCGAAAATTTAAAGAAAGCAATAAAGGAGGCTAATGTAGCGGAAGGCATGAATGTGCTAACGAAACAGAGATCGCAAACAGTTGAAGATGTCGAATAGTTATAATTAATTTGGATAAATCAAAAACAGTTAGATGGCGATTCTGTTTCGGAGGCAATCGTATGTGAAAAGGCAAAACTGGTGAATGCCGATCTCATTAAGAAAATGCTTGGGACGAGTGCTAGTGTACTTAATGATGTTAAGGCCAGCAGAGGATGGGTTGAAAAATTCAACAGGCGCAATGGCATACACAGTGTTACTATAGTGTGTGTGTGTGTGTTTTTTTTTTGGTTGCCTCAATATAAAATTGAATATCTCAGTAACTAACTGATGGAAAATAATGAGATTTAGTATATAACCTTATCATTATGTCCACCCAACAAAAAATTTTTTGTTCTGGAGATTGTACAGCAGATTTCAATTTTTGCTTATATGAGGTATATATTTTACCGCCCCGCCATGAATGCCTTAATTTTTAGAGTATTACAGCTCAGCAAGACCCATTCGCGCTAATTTTAAAATTGTCTGGCGGTCTTTCGTTTTTGGACAGACTGAGTGTTATAGTTCAGAGGCGTCGTCAAACTGTGGGTTCTTTCATGAAACGTGATTATATAAATAAATCTTACCATTAATGTAATCTTAATAGCTAATATTTGAATGTGTTAATACTGTTCAATGGGATTAAAAGTGAAATTGTGTACACTTCAAAACATCGCTATGAAGTTGTACACATATTTTTGTCAAGAAGCTGATCGCAGGAAACTGTTTCATACTGTTACAAATCCCGAAAAAAGAACAGTGCATGCATTAGGTTTGAGTAAACGATCGTTTCGTCGATGGGTGCAAGAATCTGGAATGAAACCAACACGCGATAAGCAAACGGTAGGTAGAAAGGCAATTGTAGACAGCTTTGACAAGGATGTCATCAGACGAGTTATTATAAAAATGATGGATGCCAAAGAAACAGTGAGTGTAAGAAAACTGAGGGTTTTGTTGAGAAAGGACAATAACATAGAGCTATCCAAAACAACTTTGTGGAAAATTATAAGGACATTAGGCTTCACTTTTAGAAAGTACAAGGGAGGTAGAAATATCCTTTGCGAGCAACCGCATTTAGGAGCCATGAGAAGCAGATACCTACGTGAAATAAGGGAAATGCGCAAAGAAAATTATGACATAGTGTATTTGGATGAAACGTGGATCAATGCGCACCACACAAGTGAAAAGGAATGGCAATCAATGGATGGAAAGATAAAACGCTATGTGCCCAGTAGTAAAGGACAGCGTTTGGTCATAGCCCATGCTGGTAGTACTCATAATGGCTTACTACAGAATGCTGGGCTCGTGTTCGTATCAAAGCATACAGACAATAGGGATTATCATAATGAGATGAATGGTAATGTATTTAGAGATTGGCTCGAGAATACAGTACTTCCATCCCTTGATAGACCGTCTTGTCTAATCATGGACAATGCATCATATCACAATGTTGTTGCCCAAGAAGACAAAATACCTACGGCATCGAGCACAAAGGAAGCAATAAAGATATGGCTCCGAAGGGAAAATATACCATTTCCAGAAACATATTTCAAGCTACAGTTGTTGTCCCTTGTAAAACAGACGCAAAAAAGCAAGAAATTTCAAATTGACAAGTTGATAGAAGAGCATGGCCATAGGTGCTTGAGACTTCCGCCGTATCATTCTCATTTAAACCCTATAGAACTTGTGTGGGCTAAAATTAAAGGACAAGTGGCAGCTGCCAATACTACATTCAATATTGTCTGACGTCAAGATACTAACCCAGTCCGCGCTATTAAATATTGATAAAAGTTACTGGAAAAAATGTGAGGACCATGTGTTGAAAGAGGAAGAGGACTATTGGAGAAAGGATGGATTGAATTTTATGCAACCGAGAGCAATCATCAACCTACTGGAATCGTCCGACACAGATTAAGGTCTGAGCAGAGTATGCCCTGGCCATCCTCACTGTCAGCCCTACACAGATTGGAAGACTTGAAAAGGTACAAAACGAAGCCATGCGCATCATTTTGGGCTGCACGAAAGACACCAGCTGTGTATCAATGAGATACCTCCTTGACTTCCCGACAATGGAACACAGGATCAAGATCTGGAGAGCTCGTGCATTCTTAAAAATAAGTGCAGATGAGCAGCACCTCTGCATGACGCTATATTCAGAGAAAAGGGTGACAGGCTAAAGAGAGGCAAATCATGGATGGGTCGGGCGGAAGATGTCGTCAGACAGGTCTGCAGTCCTACCAGTATCAACCCCGGCAAGGAATGGGTGCCGGTGCCTCCAGCTTTTAAGTGCACTTTCTCCTGCATTATCACACTCGACAGACGGTGCAGAGAGCAGAACCCTGTCGCTGTCAATGCAGAAGTCAACGCGCTCATCTATGAACACTCATATAGCCCCAAAGTGCTCATCTATACAGATGGATCTGTTGTAAAGCAGCACAGAAGTGCGTGGGCATTTACAGCCCATTCAGCGGGCCGAACCGTTCAAGAATCCAGTGGTGCCCACTCTATGACCTCGAGCAGCATGACGATGGAGGTGATGGCAGTTACACAGGCTTTTATATGGCTGGAATCACAGCATTATACCAACGTGTGTGTACTAAGTGACTCAATGCGCATGATTCAGAAGATCGAAGCTGGATCTGTACGTAGACGGTGGACTGAGTCGCTGCGGAAGTCTGTTGTTCGTAAAGTCACCTTCATCTTCGTCCCGGGACATGCGGGAATCGAGGGAAATGAACGAGCTGATAAACTGGCTGGCTCTGCACCCCATGTAGATGGCCAGCCCATGGATCGTGCCGATGTTATTAACGTCCTTAAAGATATGGCGAGAACAGAGGACTTTGACGTCAGTGAATCCACATCGCTGTCCAGGATGAAAGACTTGGGAGTAAGAATTCGGCACGGCCAGATGCGAGAGGTACATCGGGAAAACAAGGCGCCTCGTCAACCAACACAGAACTGGCACTATTAGCCACCGGACGCTGATGCATATGCTGGGGGGAGGATCTGAGCACCTATGGACATGTCCGGAGTGCAATGAAGATACCCCAACTGATAACTGATAACTGAAGAAACAAGAAGGAAATGAAAAATAAGGTAAGAAATTTATTCCTTCTACTTTCCTGTTAATTTACAAATTATTTACCCCGTGCCTCTGTAAATTCTCTGTCTTTACTATACTAATATTACACATTGCACCCCTCTCGGGATTCTCCGTGGTGAAGTGGTCAAGCCGTCTGACTCGGGCTCCGAAGGTTGTATGTTCGATTCCGGGCCGCGTCCTTCATTTCACGAGTGCATTTTTTCGGAGACTCCCGAGGGTCGTCGCTGGAGCTACTGAGTTCGTGCTTTGTGCGACGCTTTCCGCGCTGCGGAAAGAAACTGAGCCATATGGGATAAACACCCGGTGCAATGCAGCCGACCCTGTCGATTTTAAGCTAATTCTTTCATTGCACCCACTCTCATACGAATCCGGCTACGCCTTTGTGTGTGAACAGAATTGACATGTCTCACATTACCGTAATAATAACTTTGTTAGCGAGAAATCACTAGTTGTTCAGCAAAAGATCAAAGGAATGTCGCCGCTGTCAATGATTTAAGTTGTTTTTGGACCTTTCAAAGACATATTCCTTGGGTGGGGGTAAATATAAGACAGCTGGAAAAATTTCATAACGATGCAACAGACAGTTTTCAAAATAATTGATCGTGAATGAAGGCAACCAAATGTGGACGTACTATAGGCACAACGAAGGAGCGAGTTCGGACAAGTTTGAGGACGAAAATAGTATTAAACACTATACTTATTCTCTATAAAAAGTGATTTTTGGTATTATTCTGGAGCGTCTAGAACGAATTAATTGGATTTACATTGATTAATATGGAAATAATTGCCTCAGTTTTCGTTGGTTTCGGATTTCACCGATTGTTTTCGGACTGATTATCGACGAAAACAGAGGTTTGACTGTATAACACTCCGTGTCTAGCAACATTTCTCAATGTGTCTTTACTGATTCAGTACTGAAGGATTTTATATCGCCAAATGTAACCTCTCATTTGGGCAGAAGGCAATGAATGATTCACTAGAAATTGAGAAGTAGATTATGAACGTTACTATAACACGATTTCAAGAAACAAAATGGACGTTGCGGCTAAAGCCTTCGTCGGCAGAGAACAAACATAAATAGACACAACTACATGAACAACACTGCATGCACATATAACAAGTTATATATCTGTATCCTCGTAGTGGCTGGATACGTCTTAATCGATCAATGCTAATGATGACTATCAAAGGACTGAATCGAGTGTTAGCCATTTGACCAGAAGTGTCATCGCGTTATTTGTTTTGTTTCGCGGTATCTTCCCCAATTTATTGCCCAGTAAACGGAGATTTACATTATAACACTCGTTCATTTGATTGAGTACCATGAGTGCTCCATGCCTACTGTTCGCTTGGCACAGAATCAGGCGTGTACATGGGACCTTTACTCACTGATTGAAACAAAGACAAGTAACACTGTAGCCTACCTTGCATGTCGTAAGAGGTGACTCAAGAGGGTTGGCGTGTGATTGGCTACCTCATCCAATATAAAACATTAGCTACACAAAACAATCGATTATGAACAAGTCTAAAGGTAAGATGATTATACTTGAACACATTAAACATAATTGTTACTTGTTATATACGAGGGGCTTCAAACGAACACCTGCCAATATTGTTGTTAAGGATCTCAAGAGTATTAATCACGTGACATCACGGTGCAGACGAACATCGTGACGTCATAAGGACAGTTTAAAGATGGCCGCAAACCTTTGACATGTACCAAAGAGGAACAGCGTTCTGTTATTCGATGTTTTCAATCAGTGAAGGGCTGAAATCTATATACATTCATAGGAGAATGAAGGTCCAGTATGGTAACGCACGCCTGTCATTCCAGCAAGTGCATGAGTGAATTAACCTTTGGTAAGGATGACTCTCATGTCCTTTTCAGGACCCATCCCATCCCCCACTGGTCCAAGCCTGACACCCAGCTCACGCTTGTGGCTCCTAGTAGCTGTCAGCATGCGAAAGCGGTCCCCCCCCCCCCCCCGGGCAACAGCTGTGAGAGGGTGGCTAAACCAGGTGTGGGTAGCCGATTTGGTGTCAAACTAAGCGGCAAACTAGGGTATGCCTACCAAGCATATGAAGACAGGATTTGGCAGACTGCGCGGGAGAAATCATTCCTGATTCAACGGGCAAGACGGCGTTTACCTGCAAAGCGTTGTGGAACGTAATGAGCACGGCAAGGCACGTAGAGCGCCCTGGTCATCCACTGCACCTGTATTCGTCTCCAGTCGTCTTGACTTGCCTTGCCACTGGACTCAGATAGACTCAGGCGAAAGAGTGAGGTTGACGAATTGCGCAACTCTTCCTCACTTTAATCCAATTCATCGCGCAAGTCATTCTTCATTCTTCATGCTGAGTGAATTAGGAAGTTTCAAAACGGTGTAGCTTCTGAGCCAGACCTTTCGGTCCGATGAAGAGGTACAGTAAACGCCACCAAAATAATTTTTTATCTACATGAATCAAATCACTTTATCGGCGCTGGAGGATTTGCATTAAATGCAGTGATGACTACATCAAAAAAGTATACATTTGTTCTTTATTTTTCCAAAATTAGTTAGTTAGTTAGTTAGTCTTTCCTCTTGAGCCTAAGTCGGCGCATAGGGCAGAAGTCATGGCTCTCCATGTCTGGCGGTTCGCTGCTACCTGTTGTAGATCTTGGATGTTCACTTGGCCGTTGAATGAGCCTTCTCTGATGATGGTTCTACGCAGGGTCTCTCTTGGTCTTCCCCTTCCAGAATATATCTACTAAAAGAAAACACAACATTTAGGGTTTTCATTTCCCAGGTGGACAAAGCCCAAAACTTGTGGGAAGCAAAAGTGACCGGCGAAAAATTTCCCACATGACATGAGATATTTCGAGTGTCGATTTGTTTATAAAATATGGTGATGGCACCATAAAACCAGGACGCCATAAGGCGTGTAAAATGAGTCCTTCACTTTGACTTATTACTGTTCCTGAATACCTTTAGCTTACAATTACCACATACTTTAAGCCCCGCTGTGCATCAGCTGTTCCTGAAATCCTTTAGCTTAGAATTACCATATAATTTAAGCCCTGCTGTGCATCAACTGTGTCTGTCATCGTTTAGCTTACATTTATCGGGTTTGAATCCCGGTCGGTAACTATAGCTTTCAAATTGTATGTTGTCTAGTGCGTCCTCTAGTCTCTACTTCTTTCGTCTCCTTCTGTGAGCGCCAAATAATACTACGTGTGTTTGTTTATGTAACTGTTTTAGTGGCCTCAACTGGTTCCCCAATTGATTTTCTGTGTAATACGTGTACAGCTTTAGAACCGACCAATCATTTCTCTTCTTTAAATGTTTGTGAATATACTGGACACAGCATTTACGGTCCGATGTGTTTGTGTGTTTGTTATTTAACCTATGCTGGTTTAATATAAATTATGAGACCTATGGTGCTATCTCAATTGTTTGATACGAATTCTGTCCGTATTCCATAGTTGTAGGTTCATGTGTATGATAGACATGACTAATGAAGACACTATTTTTGGAGTGTCTAGTTGGTCATGCGTCGAAGTACACTTGTTCCTTCAGTGAGGCGCTGTCGCCATTTGGAGGTGACAGGTTCGAATCTCGGTCGGTAACTATAGCTTTCAGATTTTATGTTGTCTGGCGCGTCCTTTAGTCTCTACTTCTTTCTTCTCACTTCTGTTAATAATACTACAAGTGTTTATTTATGTAACTGTTTCAGTTGCCTAAACTGGTTCCCAAATTGATTTTCTGTGTGTAATCAATTGTTTCTGTCATCCTTTATCTTACGTCTTCTTTTTATTCTTCTGCGTTCATCCGAAGAGTTTTTTTTTTTTCCGGACGTGATTACGTTGTGACTGTTTACAGCAGAACTGCGATACTGCGCCTTTAGACCGACACATCCGACTTCTGCGGGCATTTGTTGACCGGGTTAACCTTTGAAGGACATTCAACTATCACTCGGACGTAATTGCGTTGTGCCTATTTACAGGAGAGCTGCGTACTTGCGCCTTTAGGCCGACACATTCGACATTTGGGGGCATTTGTTGACCGAGTTAACATTCCCGGGTCTTTAGCGTTCAATCACCAATTAGTTTAAGCCCCACTGTGTATCAACTTTTACTGTCATCCTTTAGCTTACTGTCGCCATCTAGTTTAAGCTCCGCTGTGCATCAACTATTTCTACTCCGACATTCCCGCCCACTGTCCTTGTTGGCATAAGCACTGAACGGCAAAAATGTCCAATCCAGATAATGGAATAACAAATTAATAATTATTGATCCTCTCGCATGGAATTAAAATGAGATAAAAGGATGAGAAGTGAAATTAAATGACACAGCAGGCAAGCATACTTTGATAGATTGGTGTCGTTGCTGAACACAGACGATTGTCAAAGATATATAAACTCGGACCTTGGACTGAAAGTAAATTGCCGTATATTCTATAGAACAGGGATTCTCAAATCCGTTCCTCTGGGCACCAGCCGCATTTAGCTGATTCAGTGTCGAAGGGTATTATATCGGCAAATATGACCCCCTGTTTGTACAGAAGGACGATATATCGCCATATCAAGGCCATCGTGTTATTTCTTTTATTTCTTGGTATCTACCGCAGTTACAATGTTAAGTGAATGGAAATGTACATTATAATATTTGTTCATTTGATTGTGTATCATGTTAGGTCGAAACCTACTTTTTGTTTGGCAGTGAATCAATTTTAAAAAAATAACTTAAGTAAGGGAGCATCTGTTGGATCTTTTCCACATGACAAGCTTGCGTGGAAGGGAACGAACAGGCAGGCAAACAGTCTGGTCTGTACCTTTGTGTGGTGTTGTGGTGCATGATAAGCAGACGTGGTCGGGGTCCTTTGATATCATGTGTATAGTGTGGAGGAACAGAAAAATCACCAAGGTCCGGAGAGAATGGTTCAGCAGGGAGTGGCCAGAGGATCTGTCCGACACTCATTACTTCCAGGAAATGACACATAATCGGACTGAAGCTGCTAACATTAGTATTGAGACTCTTCGCTGGAAGTTGAAGATGAGGACGGAGTTCGTTTGGGAATGTCCCGAGAGTTATGATGTTGGTTCTGGACTCGAGTCGCATCTGCCACTGTTTAATCAGGACTGTTAATTTAACTCTGACATGAGGTTTTTGTGTGGTCTTGTATGTGCAGACTTGCTTCTTTCCTTAGGCTTCCCCATACAATTAACGCTTTACTATCCTGTTATTTATAACTTAAATGACCTCATTTATAGTTATAAAGCAATGATAAAGACTGAAAAGAATCATAAATGTGGTTAGAAACCGCGAACAGTATTCACTAGTCAAAACGATTGCAGATATCTGCCACAAGTACTATCCTTCCTTAATAAACGATTGGGGTTAATGACGCTCAAAAATCGGCCTCCCGTCGAAAACGGATGGACATTTCATCCCCCCCCCCTCCCCCACCTTTTCAATAAAAAACGGGAAATATCATTTTAAAAAAATATACCTTCCGCTATAGACGACTGGAAATATGGAAATACCATATCCAGACATTGGCCACCCCCACCCCCCAATCCTCGCCCCCATTCCACTCCTATGTTCCCAGCCAGGGCCGGATTTAGACTTGATAAGGCCCTAAGCTATTTGAAATATGGGGCCCTTTATAAGTCCAGATATTCTATGTCAGTGACAAATTGCTCACTCGAACAATATTTTTTGGGCCCCCCACTTTCTTGGGGGCCCCAAGCTATAGCTTGTGTAGCTTATATGTAAATCCTGCACTGTTCCCAGCCATCATTTTTTTGTTGTTGTTCGCATATCCTTTACCGGACATCGCTGTCAACATCAGCATCTTTCAGCTGATTGTTGATTTCTTGGCAAAGATTACGCTCAGTAGTTTGCCATTGCTTTCTGAGCGACCAGCTCACATACCCCGTAAGTTACCGACGCGGAGACTACCGCTACCGATTCTCTCGCAACGTCATGTTACTTACGAGAGTATACGAGATTACGGAGAAAGTCGTGTAACCTCTAGACCAGGGAGTGCGGCCAGCCATCAATAGTGGCTATAAAAATATCAGATTCAAATATGACTTTCCGTCATTTAAGAGTTGAGCTTTTCGTAAGATAGCGCTTCAGTTGTAATCAACCCCACAACACATGAAACAACCCCCCCCCCCCCCCCCGTCCTCCCCCGCCTCCTCGCATACTCACACCCACACACATTCAGAAACATTCACACACACTAATAGCATAAATATCATTACCGGAAATGTTCTCAATATCAACGAAACGTTTCATAATTGGATACAACGAAGCTACAAACTGTTATTTTTGTCGGCTGATGCTATAGGAATGCAACCTTAAACGTTGTTAAATACAACTGTCGTCTCCCACTCGTTACCACTGGGACACTGATTGGGACACTGTATTATCTATGCTATGATAGTTGTAGTTTTCTTATTTTTTTTTTTTAAAAATATTCTTAATGAACTGAAAATTAATTAACCCTAATTAAAATGGCAGCAACGATCTAAAAAAAAAATGTTGCTATAAAACTGGTACACAGATTCCTTATGTTCTGCGTCACCAGAATGACAGTGTGTCAACATAATTTACAACACATTATAACTTTTCATTGATATAAAAAAGGGGGAGGGGCATTTTCCTTGTAGTAAATGCCCAGCATAATAATACGAGGGTAAGTTAATAAGTAAGTCACAAATGGCTGTAGAAAAATAACTAAATATGATAACAACTTCAAACCAGATTATTTTTATACATAAATTGTCCATTTATTTCTCAACATAATTTCCACCAACAATGATGCACTTATCTCATCGTTTTATCGGTTCTCCCAAACCGGCTGCATAGAACTGCGTGCTCTGTTTTCTAATCCACGTTTTCACTTCACATTCAACTTCGGCGTCACTCGCGAAATGTCTCCCGCCAAGGTGGGTTTTCAGTGGACTTAGCCCCTAGCGATTTCCCGTAAATTGGTGCATAGCTGGGTAGAAAAAAAAAAGGTTACGAGGGCGAGTCAATAAGTAAGTCACACAGTTCTGTGGTGTGGCAGGCAAATGAAAACAAAGCATGAATTTCTATGCCCCCGGTTTGGGAGGACTGATAAAACGATGGGATAAGAGCATCAATGTTGGTGGAAATTATGTTGAGAAATAAAGGGACAATGTATGTATAAAAATAAACTGGTTTCTGGTTGTTATCATATTTAGTTGTTTTTCTACAGCCATTTGTAGCTTACTTATTGACTTACCCTCGCACGTCCACCACCAGTGCATTATAGGCAATCGTGTTCGATCAAGGCTGATCATTTCATTCCAGGTAAGCGTGACCGATCATGGTTTACAATCTTATACTATTCCCGGAGTCTCTGACCCAGGGAGCATACATTCATCAACTCTAGCTAAAGTCCAGCTCCTGACTTTAGACGTGGCGGAACTGTTTAAACTAATAGGAGAAGGTGCGACGACGAGTCTCTGGCGCAGTAAAATCTGACTACTCTAGATGCTTATCTACGTACGTAGGTACATAATTAGATATTTATGTACGCGTGCATCTAACATCGAGTAAGACCACAGTCTACCCCAGCAAATGAGGTGCTGATAACGAAGACAGCTAGCCATGAGGCGCTCATGCAACATAAAAGGTAAATACAAAACTTGGACCGGCAATATTTTCAAACACTGAACAGTCATTAAAAATACACCCTGTGTATATCTAGAACCATATGCCCAGTGCGCCATAATGGCGTGTAAAATGAGCTTTTACTTTACCTAATTACCCGGTGACAAGTTACCCACTTGTCCTTTTAAGGGCGTCGTGGTCAACCCCGGCATTTATTTGTAGCTGTTCTTTGGGTATTAGGAATTGCGCTCAATCACCAGAAACCGTTGGGACAATGTAGGGTGTCGGGTTTGACAAGCGCAGCTCACCATTCGACGCTAACAGAAAGCAGGTAGTACCGTCTACTGTAGGCAATAAGGTAGTACCGTCTACTGTAGGCAATAAGGTATCTCAGTCATATCTGACCAAGATCTGACTCCCCCCCCCCCCCCGCCCCTATCCTTTATAGGACATTACAGTCAACACCAGCATTTCTGCCGTTGTGATCACTTGGCAAGTTTACGTTCAGTAGTTTGCCATTACTTTCTGAACGACCGGCACCGATACCAACACAAAACCAACGCAACGCGGTCTGCTGCCAAATTGTGCGCAGCTGTGTTTCGAACGCGGGTATACGGGATTAGGAACGGCGCCCGTAACACCTTCGCCATGGAGTTCGGCATGACCTAACTGGCACTTACTTATTTACTTACTTAAATACTGTGTTCAGCGAAAAGGCCACATTGTACTTAAGCGAGAACGACAAAATACAAATTAGGAAATGGGAAGCGTGATATAAGAAATCCTAACAATTGAGACTAATGAAATAGTTTTGTATAAAGAAATACCTATACAGAACTAGTTTAAAACACCCACATTGCACCGCGGTTTCACAGATAGAATAGCATTTTTAGCCTTGTGCAATCTACGATGAATTTCAAACGACAGCATTGATTTTGGGAGTTTGCAAACTTGCGAAATGACGCTGAAAATATTAAAAACATACCCGGACATCTGACCTCTTGTGCACAATTTATTTAGGTCAGTTGTTCCCAGACTGGGCGGCTTTGTAAATAAATAACCTTGGTAATATTGTGACATACATGAAGATTCTCTGTGGGTGTGCTTTGTGATTACGCGTGATTGTGGGTGGATAGGTTTAGAGGTCGAGCGTTTAGCCGTGTGGGGGTGGAGTAGATTTGAGGTCGGGTGTTCAGTTCTGTGGGGGTGGCGTGGTATAAGTGTAAGTCTGCTGGCTGTAGAGATCGACAGGGCTTAGAGATAGACCGTTTAGCTATAGGATTCAGTGAGGTTTAGAGGTTCAACTCTAGGATTCGGTGAGGTTCAGCTCTAGGATTCGGTGAGGTTTAGAGGTTCAACTCTAGGAGTCGGTGAGGTTCAGCTCTAGGATTCGGTGAGGTTCAGCTCTAGGATTCGGTGAGGTTCAGCTGTAGGATTCGGTGAGGTTTAGAGGTTCACCTCTAGGAGTCAGTGAGGTTTAGGGATAGAGTGTTCAGCACTAGGAGTTTGTGAGGTTTAGAGGTTCAGCTGTAGCTGTTGATAAGGTTTAGGGCTAGAGCGTTAAGCTCTAGTATTCGGTGAGAGTTATAGGCTCAACTCTAGGAGTTGGTGAGGATTAGAGGTTCGGCTCTAGGAGTCGGTGAGGTTTAGAGGTCCAACTCTAGGAGTCGGTGAGGTTCAGCTCTAGGATTCGGTGAGGTTCAGCTCTAGGATTCGGTGAGGTTCAGCTGTAGGATTCGGTGAGGTTCAGCTCTAGGAGTCGGTGAGGTTTAGAGGTTCAGCTCTAGGAGTCAGTGAGGTTTAGGGATAGAGTGTTCAGCACTAAGAGTTTGTGAGGTTTAGAGGTTCAGCTGTAGCGGTTGATGAGGTTTAGGGGTAGAGCGTTCAGCTCTAGTATTCGGTGAGGTTTATAGGTTCAGCTCTAGCAGTCGGTGAGGTTTAGAGGTTCAGCTCTAGGAGTTGGTGAAGATTAGAGGTTCGGCTCTAGGAGTCGGTTAGGTTTTGAGGTTCAGCTCTAGGATTCGGTGAGGTTCAGCTCTAGGAGTCGGTGAGGTTTAGAGATTCAGCTCTAGGAGTCAGTGAGGTTTAGGGAAAGAGTGTTCAGCACTAGGAGTTTATGAGGTTTAGAGGTTCAGCCGTAGCGGTTGATGAGGTTTAGGGATAGAGCGTTCAGCTCTAGTATTCGGTGAAGTTTATAGGTTCAGCTCTAGGAGTTTGTGAGGATTAGAGGCTCAGATCTAGCAGTCGGTGAGGTTTAGAGGTTCACCTTTAGGAGTCGATGAGGTTTAGAGGTTCAACTCTAGGAGTCGGTGAGGTTCAGGTATAGGAGTCGGTTAGGTTTAGAGGTTCAGCTCTAGGAGTCGGTGAGTTTTAGAGGTTCAGCTCTAGGATTCGGTGAGGTTTAGAGATAGAGCGTTCAGCACTAGGAGTTGGTGAGGTTTAGAGGTTCAGCTCTAGGAGCCGGTGAAGTATAGAGGTTCAGCTCTAGGAGCCAGTGAGGTTTAGAGATAGATATGAAAAAAGTATTGAACAAATGTATCATGTTTCGATGTAGTCAGCACTGCGTTCAATGCAAGTGCGCTAGTGCCTATAAAGTGCTTGGATTCCTGTAGAAAAGTGGACTCTGGGGTTATTACTCGGCGTGCCTGACCCAGTTGTGAACAGTCTGTCACAGAAGTCACGCGGTATTGAAACTTCCTACTCCACTCATACACTTGCTGGACTGACAGGCGTGAATCACCATATTGGATCTTCATTCGATAATGAATGTCTATAGGTTTCAACCCTTCACGGATTAAAAACAAAAACAGATAACAGAACGCCGCTCCTCTCTGGTGCATGTCAAAAGTTGGGCGGCCATCTCTAACCTGCCCTTAAGGCGTCACCGTGTTCGTCTGCACTGTGGTGTCACGTGCTTAACACTCTGACATCCTCAACAACAATATTGACAGGTTACAAGGCAATGACATGGTTATTATAATTTCTATCACACCTTTAAGGTTTTCATTTGAAGCCCCCTTCCCCCCTCCCCCCATCCCCTCTTAGTTCATTGGTAACCTTTTCAGTCGTTCTCTCAGTTAACGATTGAAAACAGAAAACTATTAGCTTACCATCATTCTATCCGCGTGTCTTCAAATGACTATTGCCTCACTGTAGCATGAACCCACCACCAAGTAGCCGCAGGTTCAAATCCTGGTGTGCTTACATTTGTTCCTTCTTATATTGCCTAGAGTGTCCTCTAAATGCTACTTATTTCCCTTACGTTTATGTGTGTTAATCAATACCTGTAAAATAATGCCTCACCGTTTAACGAAAATGTTGCCTCAGATAGATCAATCACAGGCCAGTGCCTTTCTGGGGAGAAGATTACCACTACGTTTTATGTCTATTGATTGAAGTAATGACTTGTCGCATATGCACTCTAAAAGCACTCTTATATACAGAGTATCATCAGCTGCGCTATATACACATCCCAGAGAATCAGCTTATGAATCAATCAATCAATCATGTGCCGTCTCCACAATGAAGGTTGGCTGCAATGGATCTCCAACACTGTCTGTCTCTCGCCTTGACTGTAAATTATGTCAGACTGATGTTCGTCCATCTCTTGATGTTATCTTCCCACTTGTATCCTTGTCTACCTCTTGCTCGCTTGCCCTCAACCTTGCCCTCCAGTATAGTTTTTATAAGAGTGTTATGTCTTTTGAAGGGGCCTAATGAATATGTGGGATACAAATACAAGCAATAAATAACCATAAAGTATATCGACACTCATCACTATGCTGTAGCCAGTCTTTTGAGAACGTCACTCTCATCGCAATTCGCTGGAAAGACCCTCGATCTTTCACCATTTCCCTTGCCTCGTACAGTTTGCGTTCTCATGGTGCCTTCGTTGTCCTGCGCCTACCATGATGTTTTATCCGCATATGTCACGTCCTGCAGTGACCATGCCTGTTTTTGTTTTTTTGGTTCTGTTTGATCCACAATATTCTAATAATGTTTATTTAACCTGTAGGTACAAAAACCTCGATTTTTCTTCTGTACTGTTTCTGAAATAGTTCATGAATTATTTCCAAATTTTCCCACAGAAAACATACATGTTCTCAAAACGTTTACTTGTATTTGTTTATTCGTGTTGTCCTTTAGGTTTCTTCGTGTCGTCTAACCCCTGCATACATCTGCATTGCTCAAGTAAAGTTCATTCTTTCGTTCCTCCTGATTTCTCTAGGACAGTCCCTCATTACTGTTAATTACGCACACGAAGTAATTGAAGTTGGGGACATGTTCGGTGTCTTTATTGCTGATTATAATGTTTGGTTGACATGTAGATTTAGCAGATGGAATTATCTTTGTTTTTCAGTGTTCAGAAAATGCTCTAAATTGTGTCTTATTATTGATTGGAATTAACTGTTCTAATCCATCGCCAGTGTATGAGAGGAGAACAGTATCATTTGCATATCTGAGTTCTGGAATCGGATTTTTTTACCGGTTATTAATGGTTAAGAAGAGTGACATGTTTCATAATGTTTGATAGCAAACTTTACATCTTCGGTATCGATGTTACAACAATTATGATGAGTGAAGACTTAACCTTTCCCATTCCCCTTCCCCCCTAACCCCTCCTACCTTTCACATTTGAAACAAATTTGATGTTTCACTAGCTACTCTGACATCTGATAGTTGTTCACGTTACAATATGCAGATTAAGTGGATTAAATTTGTTGGGATCCCCATGTCTCTCACGATGTCCTAGTTTTCGTATATTGAACACAATCGAAGTTATTAGTGTTATCTATCAAACTAGTATGCACAATTGCATTAACTTTTCTATATTTCTCACACAATGTTTCTTATATTACAATAGGTTCCTTGATGCCACTGCCTTGTCTTCTTCTTCTTCTTCGTTCATCCGGAGTTTTTTTTCGGATGTGATTGCGTTGTGCCTGTTTACAGCAGAGCTGCGTTCTTGCGCCGTTAGGCCGACACATCCGACTTCTGCGGGCATTTGTTGACCGGGTTAACCTTCCCGGGGGTTTCTTAGGACGTTTGACTCTCACTGTTGTGGTGTTATCCCCCATCTCAGCTGGTCCATATATAGAACAGCCAAAGATCCTGGTCAGCCCTCAAGGGAAGGCAGGGGCAGACCATGGGCATTCCCCGCCATCCAAGGAGGCTTCCATACTTGCAGAGCCGATACATAGCGCTCTGGTACTGGGCTCACCCAAGGAATCGTCACGTCCTGCACATGGCTGCTTAGCCTCACTTCCGTATATTGGGCCTTCCGTTCACCATAGGCTGTTCTTCCGGAAACCAGAAGTATGCAGTCTGCAGATGACATCCACACAGTGAGCTTTCGATTCGGACTTTCCATGTAATGGATTTGCTAGCCAAGCAATATTCCATTTCGTGCCACTAGGACACTTTTCCACCTTTTATGAAGCCCACACAGTGGGCTTTTGATTCAGACTTTCCACGTAATGGATTTGCTATCCAAGCAATATTCCATTTCGTGCCACTAGGACACTTTTCCACCTTTTATGAAGCCCACACAGTGGGCTTTTGATTCGGACTTTCCACGTAATGGATTTGCTATCCAAGCAATATTCCATTTCGTGCCACTAGGACACTTTTCCACCTTTTATGAAGCCCACACAATGGGCTTTTGATTTGGACTTTCCACGTAATGGATTTGCTATCCAAGCAATATTCCATTTCATGCCTCTGGGTCTTCATGCACCTTTAAATGTCAACCTGTATATAGTTAAAGTAATCTGCGGTCAACTTTAGCTTGTTGATATCTCCATAGAGCTTGTCCTCAAATGAAGCAGGTGTGGGCCAAAATATCTTTCTCTGTTCTGCATACGTTGGGCAATCCTGCAGCAAATGTTTTGCTGTCATTTTTCCAGTTCTACAATTACATTCATCGGTATCTCCTATCTTTAGTTTATTGAACAAGTGGTATTTCAGCCTGTTATGTCCTGTGCGGAGTCTGAAGATTGCTACTTGTTCTCTTCGGTCGAGTTTGTAATATGCATCATCCTTCTGATGGCCTGGATGCTCTGATTCCCATTTGGTTCTATAAGTGCTTTTTATCAACCTCTTTGCCTCATTATAGGTTATGTCTATGTCAGGCTGTGGTAGTCGTCCGCCCTCTTTTGCCAGTCTGTCAGCCTCTTCGTTTCCAGGTATACTGCAATGTGATGGGATCCACTGTATTACAACTTTTTTGGATTTCTGGCATAGACCATGGAGTGCTGCTCTTAGGTCAGTTAGTTCTGTGCTGTTATTGCTCTTCAGTATTGAGACAGCTGACTTTGCATCTGTGAAGATAGCTATTTGCTTCTCTTTATTTTCCTCCATCAGGAGCATTTCTGCTGCAGTTTTCAGAGCCTCTACCTCCGCTTTGAAGTTACTTGAAAATTTTCCAGTTGCCATTGAATGTGTTTTTTTCGCTCCATTTTTTAAATTTAGGAGAATTCCTCCTCCTCCATTCTCTATTGAATTTTTGGCTGATCCATCTGTATATGCATGGGTCCAATTCCTGCTTGGGTAATGTTCTTTTATGTAGTTTAGGGTTATTTCTCTTCTTTCGGTTTCATGCTGAGTGTTCTTTTTCTCAATACCAGGAATGTTTTCTATCATCTCAGGCAGTTGCTGCTGTCTCCAAGCTGGGAACTTGTGTGCATTGTGTATGGGCTTGACTGTTGATATGTTAAGAATAGGATCTGACCTAATCCTTCGTTTTGCAGTTTCTACAAAGTTGCTACGCTTCAGTCTTCCCTTTCCAAAACCATTAAATCTGTTGTACATAGGGTGGTCTGTCAATCTTCTAAATTTTTCTGCTTGTTGCTGGGCTCTGCTATCTCTTCTATCCTGCATTGGTTGTAAACAAGTGATCTTTTCTAATTCATTAATAGGCGTTGTCTTCAGGCTTCCAGTTATGATTCGCATTCCTTGATTTTGGACTCTACTTATTTTGTTAAAGTTTGACTTAGCTGCTGTTGCCCAAGCTGCAATGCCATATTCCAGTACTGGCCTCACCCGTCCAGTATATAACTTCTTGAGAACTTTCTCATCTGCTCCCCATGTTGTACCAGCAAGCTTTTTCATGATTGCCATTCTTTGCCTTGCTCTTGTTCGATTTTTCTCAACCTGTGTCTTCCATGTCAGGCGACGATCAAAGGTGACTCCTAGATAGTTTGGATTTTCTTCATGGCGCAATATTTTTCCATTCAATACCAGCTTAGGTTGCTGAGTTTTAGTTGAGAGGGAGAACACTGTGCATGTTGTTTTCTCCTCACTTATCTTCACTAGCCATGATTTTGACCAGTCCTCTAGCGCTAATAGGGCTTGCTGTATTCTGCTGTTAGCTGTACTAATATATTCTTCAGATGTCCATATGGCTAGGTCATCTGCAAAGGATGATGTGTGTACTCTGGCTGGAAAATTTTCCGTGATGTCGTTTATATATGCTAGGAATAATGTTGGTGAAAGAACTCCTCCTTGGGGGACACCTTGCTCCAACAGCATCATTTTGCTGGTTTGTCCTTGTACTTTTGTCCTGGCAGTTCTGTTCTCAAGGTAGTGGCTGATCCATTTGTACATTTTCCCGCAAACATGCATTTTTTGCAGTTTTACTTTCAGTCCTTCCTTCCATACTTTATCAAATGCTTTTTCTAAATCTATCCAGACTGCTAGTGTGTGCTTTTTCTCTTGGAAGGCATCCTCTATTTCCTGAGCTATATAGGTTATTTGATCTTCAGTAGATCTGTACTTTCTGAATCCTGCTTGGTGAGGTGTTAAGAGTTGGTTTTCTTCCAGATGCCATGTTAGCCTGCCATTGATAATGCGTTCCATTAATTTTCCTACACAGCTAAGAAGACTGATAGGTCGATAGCCATTTGGTTCTTCCAGGTCTTTTCCTTTCTTTGGGACTGGTATTAGTATAGCTTCCTTCCATGCCTGTGGGACTATTCCCCTCTTCCAGCTGTAATTTAGGACTGCTAGTAGTTTCTTTTTTGCCTTAGTGCCTAGTCCTATTAGCATTTCATTTGTGATTCCATCCTTTCCTGGTGATGTCTTCTTTTTTAGGGTATTCATTGCCTGTTCCATTTCTTCCATTGTTAGATTTGCCATCATATATTCTGCTGCTGTCTCTGTATATGTATGATGTATCTGTTTATCTTTGATTGCTTTCTTCTGTTCGGCTGTAATATCAATGTGGTTTGCACTGGCATAGTGTTCCATTAGTGCATTTGCAGCCTTTTTTCCTGTAAGCAAGGCATTTCCTTGTTTAATTGTTATTTGTTTGTTTCTAGGTCCTTCATTGTTCATGGCTTTCACTAGTTTCCATAGTTTGTTTCCATCCCTGTCAAAATTCAGGTTTTCTGTTTTTTTCCTCCAACAATCTCTTGTTGTTTGATTTACTGTTCTTTTATATTTTGCTGAGATGGCTTTGAGAGAGATGTTCGCTTCAGTTGTTTGTTCTCTCTCTGCGGTCTTCCTAGCATCTTCAACTTTGTCCTCCAAAAATTGTAGTTCTTCAGTCCAGTATGGTTTGTAATTTTTCCTTGCTCCTCTTGGAATAGACTCAGTGGCCGCCTGTATTATTGCTCTGTTTAGACTTTCCACCATTTGCTTCATGTTGCCATATCGTGTATTTACGTTTTCACAATATTTGTCTGTTAGTATGGCAAATCTGTCCCAATCTGCTCGTTTGTAATTCCAACGGGGCAAAGGCTTTTGCTCCTGTGGAACATACTCCATATTTATTACAAGCTTGATTGGTCTGTGGTCACTACCTGCTAATTGGTCCAGCACATGGCGATCGATTTTGTGGAGGATGTCTCCTGTGCAGAAAGCTAAGTCTGGAGTAGAAGTGGTAATCCATCTTCTGGAGTAGAAGCTCGGTGTGTCATCCGCTTTGTTAAGTAGATGGAGATTTGAGTCTATTTCCCAGTCCTCCACTTCATCTCCTCTTTTGTCAGTATCTGGGTATCCCCATCTTTCTGAACGGCTATTAAAGTCTCCGACAACAATGCAATTTGTGTCAGTTATTTCCATGTTTGAGAGTGTAAGATCCTTATCTGCCGGGCTATATAGATTGTAAATTCTTATTTTCACGTCCTTTATCATTATATCAACACCTATAATTTCCGTTTGGTTGTCAGAGATCACAGATACTTCGCTGCAAGGTATTGTATTTCGTGTAAGTATTACAACTCCTCCTTTGTGTCCTTCGCGGTCGAAACGTGTGGCCTGATATCCCTCGACTGAAAATGTGCGATTGGCGTTGAGGTGTGTCTCTTGAATGCATGCCACATCTATTCTATCTTTATGAAGACGCTGTGTTAGGGAGGCTTTCTTGTTATAAACTCCTTCTGCATTCCATTGTAGTATGTTGAGTGTCCGGGGTGTTTGGTCAATAG
Source organism: Cepaea nemoralis (assembly GCA_014155875.1). NCBI lineage: Eukaryota > Metazoa > Mollusca > Gastropoda > Stylommatophora > Helicidae > Cepaea > Cepaea nemoralis. Next base: position 38,955 of record JACEFZ010014046.1, read on the forward strand.
CTCTTAACCTACTCCTCTGTGCCTTGACTCCACAGCACAGGGGAAGGTGACCACCAGTAGTCATGGGTGGACCCCCTCGAGGCAGGGGGCCCGGCACTATCACCGCCTGATGGGACTTATAATAATAATAATAATAATAATAATAATAATAATAATAAGTCTTTATTTTCAAAGGGTTAAGAATTGGGCACGCAGGCCCGTCTGACATTCTGCCCTTCTTCTCTATTTCCTCTCATACATTCTTTCATTCAACATCACTTATGAAGCAACTTTTGACAACAAAAGAACATTAAAACGCATGAAAAATAATCAATAACAAATGACTCACTGAGGCAGTGTTTAACATGGGCATTATAAATACCTAAGGAGGGTGTAACGTGCCATACATAAGGGAATGTTTTTTGGCTAGTTGTCGTTTGAGATAAGTTACCATTATTGTCTTTTTTGTGTTGTTTGTTATGGGGGCATGTAGTCTGTACTAAGGTAGTGTTCAAACAGGTTGCGAATGTATGTATCATGATTGGTTGTGTCTTTGATTTCTTGTGGAAGATTGTTCCACAACTGAGCGGCAGAGTATGCTAAGCTTGTTTTATATAAGTCTATCCTAGGTTTAGGGACATGAAGTATATTTAGTCGTTCGCTATGTCTAGCGTTATATTTAAACAATGGCCAAAGGTAGCTTGGAGCATTTTGAAATAGGATTTTGTGAATTAGTTTGGTCTTATTAAAAAGCAGGCGCTTGTGGAGTGGCAGTAACCGGAGACGTTTATATAGGTTAGAATTGTCGGTAAGCTTTTCATCATTAATTAAACGCACTGCCCTTTTCTGGAGTGAATATAGGCGTTTTGTTATTGATTTGGAGCATCCATCCCAGACTGTGGAGCAGTAATCAATATGTGTTTGTATATGAGAAGTATAGAATATCTTTCTTGTGTTTTCGTCAAGGAAATTTTTAATTTTGGCAAGTTGGTATACTTTTTTGGCTATTTGTTTAACTAGAGCATGAACATGTGAGTTAAAAGTTAGATTTTGATCTATGATAACACCCAGTGTCTTGTGCTCGGTGACACTTTCTACAGGCGTGCTGCCAATGTGCAGCTGAAGAGTTCTCTGCGAGTTTAGAGTGTGAAGTCTTTGCCTGGTTCCTATTAACATAGACTTTGTTTTAGTAATGTTAATTTGCATGCGGTTTGCATGACTCCAGTTAACTACACTATTTATTTCCTGTTGCAAGGATAATTCTAGCACATTACGATCAACAGCGTTTGTATATACTGTGCAGTCATCAGCAAATAGATCGCAGGACGACGACAGATTTAATGGAAGATCATTTATATAAATGGCAAATAATAGAGGGCCAAGAATAGACCCCTGAGGTATTCCAATATTAATGGTAATGGCTTGAGATAAAACTTTATTGTGTGATACTACTTGCTTTCTGTCTAATAAGAATGATTTTATTAATGTCACTATATTAAAACTTACTTTCATTGTTTCTAGTTTTTTAATTAGAATAGTATGATCTATCATATCGAATGCTTTCCTAAAGTCTATAAACACCGTTCCACATAGAGTATTGTTGTTAATATTTTGATGCCAGTTTTCTATCATGTTTGTTAGTGCCGTGATTAGCACCATAACGATTAATTTTCATCTGTGGCATCATGAAATGATAAAGTTACGTTGCACTTCTTTGTCAAGCCTGTGGCTCAGTACATCCGATTTCGACAAGCATTTGTTCGGGATGCTTTCCCTAGTCTTTGACTGTCCCCAGTCTACCTACAAGGCAGCAGGTTTGGGCGTCACTTCGTCTGGTCCCTCTCCCTTGACCTGTCCGACATGGGTGACCCTACCAGTAGCTGTGCTACCGTCGGCATAGCTCTTGGGGTCATTGGAACGCTCAAGCCCCTCTACCTCGTCAAGGTGGACGCACGGCAGAGGGGACTGCCTTGTCTAAAATCCGCGTGCTTTTGTCTTGTTGTGTCTTTTTTTTTTCCCCGCTCGCTTTTGAACTTAAGCATAGTCCATGCACGTGCTATGTCTGTTTTATGCATTTCACACTCCAACTTCTTTTTATCCTCTTAATTTTTATTTATAAGTAAATTTATTTTGTACGACTTATTATAATAATAGCATAAATGTCGGTACAAAGTGATTATTCCTAGCGCGCTGTGATTAACGCCTCCCAACGCTCAGTGTCATTCACAGACGCGGCTGGTATGGCGACAGAAAAAGGAACGTTCTTTTCAAGTTTCGGGATAGGGTTAGGGTTAGGGTTAGGAACTGCATACAGAACTAAATGGATCATTCCATATCTTTAAAATATTTCGGTCCTCTCTAAATCATGGTAATGTACATGAAGGATACTAACCTCTCGCTGTGAATAACGCTCAGTATTATTCGCAACGCGCTGTGAATAACGCTTTCCATGTCGGTACACATTTTACATTGTCTTTCTTTGGGAGACGAATGCAAATTATTCTATTCACTGCTTTGAGTCAGATAATGTTGTCCTGGATGGTCATATTTGATGCATGATAGATACGGTCGCTGTCTGTTTCTCTTGTCTTCATTGTTCAATTAGTATATCGTCACAGTCTGATGACTTCCTTTACTTCAAACGTTGTATTACTGATTCTGCTTCCTGTACCAAAGGCTCTTTATCGCCTTCTTCACTTTTCGTTAAACTATCTGGATTGTCCCGCAGTATTCTGTTCATCTTTGTAATATATTGTAACTTTATGTAAACAAAATATTGCTATTTCTATTATTTATTACATGCAACAATGATCTGAATTGACCTGTTGATAATCTGATGTCCTTGAGCATATCTCTAACTTTTTTCTTGCAACTGGATATTCTCTATTCCATTACTAGTATGCTTTACAAGAATACTGATTCTTGTCTTGTCTTATTTCTTGTTTGATTTCTCTTGTGCAGTTTTTATTTGTTTGTTTGTTTTGTTTTATTTTGTTTTTATTTAATACTATTGCTCTCAATACAGTGAACGTTAATTTTCTTTTCTTCAATAAGCCTAGGTGTTTCCTGTTTGATATGTCTCTGCTTCTTGTGCTGTTTTGTTTTAAATCTTATTTTGTGCCAAGGAGATGAGACGATCTCTCGCATGTATGGTTAGCGTATCATGTGTAATAATCTTGTTGTACTGCAGTCATAACCTCGCATGCGTTTTGTAACTCAGTTTTGTATTCAGACTGCACACCCTCTTCTTCTTTTATCATTTGTTCCCCAATGGAGCAAAGGCTCTCAGCTAACTCACTCCAGCTGCCCAATAAAAAGAAAGATTCCACAGTATTGCAGCAGGTCTTATTCTACATGGCACGGTCTCTTTCCGCTGGACGGACTATCGAAAGCATCGCATAAATCACGAACTCCGTCGTTCCAGCGACGGTCCCTATGAGTCTCCGAGAACAGAACGGCGTAAGCCGGAATCGAACGCACCTACCTAGGAGCGCATTGTAGGCGGCATAATCACTTTCTCCACAGAGACTCCCAAAGCTATGTCCAAGGCCTCCCTGTATTATTAATTTCTATGTTCTATTCTCCAAGTGTTCATACAGAGATATAACATCCCGTATGCCAAGTCAGGGAAACCTTTCTTGGTGAAAGGAAGAAACTCTGGGGGAAATCCACCCTAATAGCTTCTTACGACATGTCTGGAAGGTGACAGTGGCAAAAATCTTCGCGGCGGAGCAAATACGAAAGGAGATTTCCGATCATCAGAACCCCCCCCCCCCCCCCCCCCCCCCCCGAACCCTTTTCTCGCGAATGTTTCGGCCCCATTACCTTCTTGCCATGACTCCCAGGTGTTTTCTCCTGTCGTCTGTATTCACCTTCGAGACTTTCGTTATCGTGCATTTCCCACATCGACATCACTAAGTGTGTTTGCCCAGACACCACCTCACCCTCTGAGAGCCAACATCGGGCACCCGGTGTATCTACCAGCGTGAACACTGCACCTTAGCTGACCGCCAGAAAGCCAGCCTCTTCCACCGACAGTCAGCCTCAGTCTTCACCTCCGCCTCGATGGCTAGCTATGGCCCCAGTCAGTAGACGTCGTTGCTACCATGTCGCCTTCTCCGTACCCAATTTCCCAGCTTTTTACATTCTTTTCTTCACCGTAGGGTCCTGTTAACATACAGACGGAGCCTCCTTTGTCGTCTCTTACGACATACATGATGGGTTACAATGTTACTATTCGTTGCTTCCCCTCAATGTGCCGGTAATATACGGGGAGTTGGTATATCACTTGCATCAAAATGTACTGGTCATGCTTCTGTGACCACGTTTTCCAGTTGTAGCTTGAAATCTGCAACCCGCATCGCATAATCTGTGTCGCGTGTTCCCCTGGGAGATGTTGGCAATCATACATTCAAATTTCACTAATGGTTATATTATTATTCAATATGAAATAAATGCACACGTATTGATCGACACTCATAGAAGTAGCGGACAGATGCAGAGATTAGTGATCACACTAGACAATATAAATCATTTAAATCTCTACTGGCCACATTGGGCTTATTGCTTAGGCCAGAAATATGTTCATCCCTCACCCTCTCCCCACATTCAATGTCAGCTCATCATTTTTTTCATACCTGGTAAAGGTTTGTCTGCAGCTCTCAAATGTTAGTCCTTTACAGGAGGTTATAATCAATCCCAGCAGTTATTCATCATCATCATCATCATCATCATCATCATCATCATCATCATCATCATCATCATCATCATCATCATCATCATCATCATCATCATCATCATCATCATCATCATCATCATCATCATCATCATTATCATCCTCCTCCTCCTCCTCCTCATCATCATCATCATCATCATCATCATCATCATCACCATCGTCATCATCATCATGTACCATGCCGATAAGCGTGGGCGGTCATGTTTTGCCATCTCACACGATCACCAGAGTCGTGGATGTTTGTGATATGCTAGGCAATGTTCTGTCTGCGGAGAGACTTGGCAATAATTGGAACGTTAGGCAGACTTGGATCCTAATGTGTAAATAGGGAACGCCTCGAAAAGGTGTCCCTACCCCTTTGTCAGTGCAAAAGCGGGTTCTGATTTAGCAGCCTGAACGGCCTCAAAGCCACACCTCCAGGCAACTGAGAGTGTCAGAAACACATCATCATCATCATCATCATCATCATCATCATCATCATCATCATCATCATCATCATCATCATCATCATCATCATCATCATCATCATCATCATGTTCGATGCCGATAAGTGTGGGCAGTCATGTTTCGCCATCTCACGCGATCACTACAGTCGCGGATCAGCTCTATGTTCTTGTCCCGACCATGCCATTGGGGCCAAACCTTCCAGCTGTTTATTTCTCTGCTTTCCCCTTGTTCTATCTCCCTCAATCTTGCAGAAACACAAACACGTCACTATTGAACACACAAAAAACATATCTGCTTTATACGCCATTACAAGGCAAAGCAGAATATAAAAGGTGTGAAAATCAATACTAAGAATAAGCAAACAATACGCATTAGTGTAAATTTAACCATTGAAGCGCAGTGTTTACACGCGAAGAAGCAGGGAGAATAAGGAAACATAAAAAGGGAGTGGGAAATGGGTCTAATATAGTCAATTATCCTCTGCGATGCTCACAAACAATAGTGCATTAGCAAGAATCAAAGCTGCAAGTGATCAATATAAAGATTTGTGCTTAGAAGAATGAGGAACAATAGCCGAGGAAAATTACAGGTCGCGAAATGGGATAACCTGCAATTGAACCTGCCATAAACAGTGACATTTTATTGCAACAAAAGAAGTTTGTGGCATCATTTGGTGAATTGCATTTCACTATTTCGTCAATGAACAAATTAAGAAGAGCTTGGAAGCAACAGAGATGTGGTTGCTGAGAAGAATGTTGCGAATTCTTTGGACTGCCAAAGTAACTAACAACGACTGCCTGAAAGAGACTAATGAAACTAGAACATTATATACAACAATAAGCAAAATACAAACTACTTTCTTTGGTCATGTAATGATAAGAGAGGAATTGGAGAACATCATAAACAACTGGAAAGATCGAAGGGAAGAGAGGCAGAGGCAACCAAGAGAAATGATGCTGGATGGATTGGGACGGTGGCATGGAGGAATATCATCAGCAGAGTTGATCCAGAAAACAAAGACCGAGATCGGTGGAGTGTCATGAACACCTACACCAGCCGGCATAGCACTTGATGATGATGATGATATTTCGTGAAGCCGGAAGGCTCACATGAAACTCACAAGCATTTTCTTTTCTGGTTTTCTCTCCCTAGCCTTTGATTGTTCCCAGTTAAGTTGAGTTCAATTGAGCTAAGAAAGGATATCGCTGCACTCAAGACATTCTCATACGCGCTCGGTCCCCTCTGTAGTGAAAAACTGAAGAGTTAACGATTCCCAGATGGACGACTGTATACCCGACTAACCAGGTAGGAAAAGGGTTAACAAAGGAGTGACCAGGCGCATGGGTTTCTAGGTCAAGACCCAGAATGAGGCCAACATTACAGGTAAACTGTCGCGTGGAAAAATTGGTTTGCAACAAAGGCCGACAGCATTATTGGATAGCATATGGCGGTCTGAATGTATGAAGAATGGAAACGGTTCAGAGCTGGAATTTTCCACTAAACAATGATAATGCAGTCGGGATGCGAGGGGTCCAGCAATGTCAAGGACTATGCGGCATAAATGACCGATATAAAGAGGGTCAATTCTTTGTTTAAAGTAGTGTGTGTTCCAAACTGACCTGAAGGAGATATGTTCTTGAGTGGGAATAGAAATACACGTCCCTAATGATGGAAAGAGGGGATAATAGTGTGTTATTCGCTAAGTGTTATTTCGATTCCAGGAACATAGATGCCTAAATAAGGTTTCCATACCAGTGCGGGACTTATCAACTAAGAGATTACACAGATGGCTGTGGTCAAGATCACCCAGTGTTGATAACCCACAAGAAAGCACTTTAAAGTAATAACGCACGACACTTGTGCATAAGAAAGGAAGGAAAAGAAGTGGCATCTTAATAAGTCAGGAGGACAGAGAACGGAAAATAGAGATCATACAAACTAAAGAAAAAAGACTCAAATTACTCAGTATCGTAGAGTTGCAAGGTGCATACAAAGTGCCTATATCAATTAAGAACTATCCAGTGTAGAACTTTTACAGGACAAAAATAGAGAACAATAGAAACTCGATGTGTTTTCCAGGATGGAATTAAGAACGCTATAAGATAATAAAGAACATTCTGTACGCTGACAGCATATGGTGATCGGGTTAAATACATTCATACAGTGGTGAACATTTTTTCATTACAAACAACGGATATATCTACCGACTCAAGCAGACGGAGCTGTCAGGGTGAGACCGTTCTGTATCTATGTCATGTCCTGTACTCTAGCTGAGAGAAGAGACGAGAGAAACCACGGAGACTATCTATCAACATCTTATCTGGCAGCCACACTAGAAGAACATACAAACTACATAGACAATATCCATACATACACCAGACATAGTTTTTATTAATAAATCTTTTATCTTATCGTTGAAAGGAACTGTTGTCGGAGTATGTGTTGAGGGAATAAGAGAGAGAGAGAAAGAAATAGATATATGGAAGGGAAGACAGAAGAGAGGAGTGTAGACCAAAGTCAGTCAATAATCCCAACAGATAATAAGTTTAAAGATGTGCTTGTTGAGTCCAGTCTTCTCTCGGGATTTTAACACAGGACATAATTGGTGGAGCGAGCGGGGTACGTAACATACATTATACCCATATGACCTGAATGCATAACATGGCATATGAATAAAGGGGTACTTGCATATTGGCACAGGCATAGCGGAGTACCTACATGTTGGGACATACTGATTGGAATAAATAGAAGTATATATTGATGACTTTTAATGGAAGGACGTCCATTGGATATATGGTGCCATTACATTTATGGTAGAAACATTTCATTAATGCTGGTGACTTTACAGTGAGAAAGTTCCAGACAGAGTGAATGTGGATAGGTGGTAAGAGACATTACATACCTAGTCACACGGTCACACGTCTACATAAGTCTTTATCCTATATCTCCTCTTGTGGATGAGAGAGTGGTTGTGATGTACTGTGTGGTGTTGGAGATTCATAATAATTAATAGATATAGATAAATGATATAGGTTCTAGGTAGATTATCGGTTTATAGTGAGTATTCTTTACTGCTTTGAGGTGTCTTTACTCAACGTGCTGACTTACCTGCTTTAACTATGGCCACTCCCAAACTAACTACAGCAGAACTTAGGGCAAACGGAGAGGAAATTGGTTGGCTGGTTCAGACTTAACTGATTACATACAAGAAAGAGAGCGAGAGATTCGTCAAGCGGAACGAGAAGAGCGGAAGACCCAGTTGGAAGCAGAAGAAGCCCACAAGATAAGAGAACATGAATACCGCATGCGAGAACTGGAGCTCAAGACACAAACTAAGGGAGAAATAGATGGAGTGGAAGGAAATTCTTCTTCACCTGGTGCAACCCATATGAGTGGACATGGTTACCATGCCATGAAGTTTCCCTTAGCTGTCTACGATCAGTCTAAGGAACGCTTTGACCAGTACGCATCTCGTTTCGAAGCAATGTCAGTCGCTATGGGGCTGGATCGGAGCAGATGGGCTCTTAAACTATCCCAGGGTTTAATCGGTTCGGGATTTGAAGTGTACACACGCTTACCACCAGGACAGGAAAATAATTACCAGGAATTAAAAGCCGCTTTGATGAAACATTTTGACATAACCGCACAAACGTATAGGAAGAAGTTTAGATCGTCTAGACGAGAGCCGGGAGAACTATTCGCCGCCTACAGTCTGAGGCTGAAATCCTATCTCCAGAAATGGATGGACTTGGCAGAATTCACGAGGGATTATGAGAGTCTCGAAGAGATGATGGTGGTAGACCAAATGCGAAAGCAAATGTCGAAACCTCTCAGAACCTTCTTGGGAGAACAAGGGGCGGAACGGATTGATGTGGTGAATAAGCTGGCAGAACGATTCGTGGAAGTACATGGTGAAACTGAGGAACTAAGTACACAAACCAAAGGACAGGAGAAACCAGAGAAAAAGAAACATAAAAACTGGGAAGGAGAAAAAGGGGAACCTTATATAAAGCACACAGAGGAGAGTTCAGAGAAGGTGAAGGTAGGAAACCAGAGCACCTCGAATTCTCAAGCGAAACGACAATGGTCTGAGAGGTGGTGTTCATTTTGCAAGGCGGCCTCCCACAACACAAAAGACTGCAGATCGAAACCTAAAAGTTCTTACTTCGCAGCATGCAAGGTGATTCCTACATCGGTGATCACAGACAAGGCTGAAGTCGGCGAAGGAGAAAGGAACAAAAAGGACACAGGGAAACCTAGGAAGGGAACAGAGTGCACTCACTGCCAGTCGACAACACATAATACTGTGGACTGCAGATGCAAGGCAAAACACGCCAATTGCATAACCAACCTCGAGGAATCAAAAGAGGAAGGCAAGGAAACGGTCAAGGAGATGAAAGACACTCAGGACCAAGAGAGACCACCTGTGGTTGAACTTATTGAAGTCAATGGCCAGCAGGTTGCTTGTCTCTATGATACAGGTTTGGATGGGGAAGCGGTGGTGGACGCCAGCTTAGTAAGCCCAGACCAACTTACAGGGGAGACCATAGAAATACAGCCGGCAATGAGGAGTGCTGTTACCATGACGCTGCCAATCGCCAAGGTGGAGATTAAATCCAGGTACGTCACGGGCATTATTCCAGCTGCTGTATTATCTGACTCCTTATTTCCAATGATCATTGGCACGAAATATGTCTTTTTGGGGATGCCCAAACAGCAAGCCCACAAGGGAACAGTAGTCAGTGGATCTCAAGGGAAGGAAAAAGAGGCAGAGACACTATGCGACAACTCAGGAATAGGAGAATTGCATACTGCCCAGAGGAAGGATACTACGTTGCATCCTTGCTACAGGAAGCTGCAAAGAAGTGCTGAGCCACCAGAACGGGGACAGTACTTTCTGAAGAATCAACTACTCTATCGGAGAGCTGGGAGGGGAGATAACCTGCATGAGCAGTGGGTGGTTCCAGAGACCCACCGTCCTCACATTCTTCAGAGGGGACACATCATAGGCGAGAATCGACATATGGGTGTCAGAGAGACCTTGCAGCAAATATCCGGCCATTATTGCTGGCCAGGAATGACCGGAGATGTACGCCGGTGGGTGAAGTCTTGTTCGGAGTGCCAGAGAGCACCACCCAACAAGCGAATTAAGAGGAAACTAGCTCTTAAAGTGGAAGACAAAGTGGAAGTGTGGAGTCCAGCAGAGACCAATATACTCCAAGTAGGATGGAAAGGACCTTATCCTGTGGAAAAGGTGGTGTCCAAGAACATCTACAAAATACGGATCGGGGAAGAGAAGAAAAATCTCCCTAGACATCTCATTAGGAAATATGAGGAGAGATCCGGGAGCAAAGCTTCGCACTTTATGGTGATGGCAGCCATTGGGACAAAGGTTACCAGTCCAGACGAAGACCAGAGATCGCCAGTACAACATAGGAGGGCCTATGGGACAGTACGTGATAGGTCAGATTTACCCAACGACAGGAGGAGGGAAATCACAAGTCAGGGAAAGGACAAGAGTGAAAGTTTCACAGGTAACCAAGTTCAGAAGGGGTGGGTAACGTCGGGAAAAGCGAGAATTACCCAGGACTCCAACCAAAGATTGGCTGACCAGATACAATATCGCCCAAGATGGTCCTGGAAGCAAAAGCCCAGGAGGTTTGGGAAAGACGACTCGGTCCGACGAGGACGAGGTGGAACATCCCCAGAGGAAAAACCGGGGGAAACCAAGAGGACATGGAAGCAGTGTTACAATCAGGATGGGACAATCCGTTTGTATTGAGAGCCGTCGCTGACGCAAGTCGAAAGTAGGTCGACTGAACGTACAGGAGCGAGGAGCCAACACTAGTTTCAGTCGTTAGTAGTATAGTAGGGTGTCAATTAGAGCGCCTACTGGATAATGAGATGAGCCATGTGAGGACCCAATCATATCATCAACACGTGATGTTAATAGCTACTTCGCAGAAGCTCAACGCACGGTGGATGTGATGGACGTTGTGGCTGCAACTGGACTTCACATTGGAATACTTGGTAAGGAGAATGTAGGAGCAGATTTTTTATCCAGACATTCAGCTCCGGAGGAAGAAGATTAGGGTTGTGGATCATGGGAATCAAACCTACAGTGAGAAAGATTCGACACGGTCTAATCTCTTAAGAGGGGGCCTCTGTAGTGAAAAACTGAAGAGTTAACGATTCCCAGATGGACGACTGTATACCCGACTAACCAGGTAGGAAAAGGGTTAACAAAGGAGTGACCAGGCGCATGGGTTTCTAGGTCAAGACCCAGAATGAGGCCAACATTACAGGTAAACTGTCGCGTGGAAAAATTGGTTTGCAACAAAGGCCGACAGCATTATTGGATAGCATATGGCGGTCTGAATGTATGAAGAATGGAAACGGTTCAGAGCTGGAATTTTCCACTAAACAATGATAATGCAGTCGGGATGCGAGGGGTCCAGCAATGTCAAGGACTATGCGGCATAAATGACCGATATAAAGAGGGTCAATTCTTTGTTTAAAGTTAGTGTGTGTTCCAAACTGACCTGAAGGAGATATGTTCTTGAGTGGGAATAGAAATACACGTCCCTAATGATGGAAAGAGGGGATAATAGTGTGTTATTCGCTAAGTGTTATTTCGATTCCAGGAACATAGATGCCTAAATAAGGTTTCCATACCAGTGCGGGACTTATCAACTAAGAGATTACACAGATGGCTGTGGTCAAGATCACCCAGTGTTGATAACCCACGAGAAAGCACTTTAAAGTAATAACGCACGACACTTGTGCATAAGAAAGGAAGGAAAAGAAGTGGCATCTTAATAAGTCAGGAGGACAGAGAACGGAAAATAGAGATCATACAAACTAAAGAAAAAAGACTCAAATTACTCAGTATCGTAAGAGTTGCAAGGTGCATACAAAGTGCCTATATCAATTAAGAACTATCCAGTGTAGAACTTTTACAGGACAAAAATAGAGAACAATAGAAACTCGATGTGTTTTCCAGGATGGAATTAAGAACGCTATAAGATAATAAAGAACATTCTGTACGCTGACAGCATATGGTGATCGGGTTAAATACATTCATACAGTGGTGAACATTTTTTCATTACAAACAACGGATATATCTACCGACTCAAGCAGACGGAGCTGTCAGGGTGAGACCGTTCTGTATCTATGTCATGTCCTGTACTCTAGCTGAGAGAAGAGACGAGAGAAACCACGGAGACTATCTATCAACATCTTATCTGGCAGCCACACTAGAAGAACATACAAACTACATAGACAATATCCATACATACACCAGACATAGTTTTTATTAATAAATCTTTTATCTTATCGTTGAAAGGAACTGTTGTCGGAGTATGTGTTGAGGGAATAATAGAGAGAGAGAAAGAAATAGATATATGGAAGGGAAGACAGAAGAGAGGAGTGTAGACCAAAGTCAGTCAATAATCCCAACAGATAATAAGTTTAAAGATGTGCTTGTTGAGTCCAGTCTTCTCTCGGGATTTTAACACAGGACACCCTCGTTGAACAACCAGCGAAAAATCATACTACTAAACTGTTCCCAGTCTATCTACAGGCAGCAGGTTTGTGTCTCTCTGTGATTCACCTCCCTTGACCTGTCCAACATATGAGACCATACCTGTAGTTTCCCTACCGTTGGTATAGCTCTTGGTGGGTCATTGAAATAGGCGAACAATGCTACCTCTGCAAAGTGGAGACACATCAGAGGGGGAAGCAGTTTCAAAGTGCAGATAAGGGTAATACACCACGTGGTGTAGATGACGCGTTAGTGTAATCGTTAGGTGGCTGCTCGTATAGTATGTCTGGAGTCTCCGTGGCGATGTGGTCAAGCCGTTTGTACTCGCGCTACGAAGGTTGTGGGTTCGATTCCGGGCTACGTCTTTAAATTCACGAATGCATTTTCCTCGGAAACAACTGGGGATCGTCGCTGGGGCTTTATTCTTGACTGAGTTCGTGCTTTGTGCGACGCTTTCAGCAGTACTGTCCTGCGGAATGAGACCGAGCCATATGGGATTAAACCTGGTGCTAATGAAAGTCGATGCTCTCGAATTTTAAAAATTTACAAGACTCGTATAGTGGCATGCACGAGGTCGGACGAGAGTTCGACTCCTACGCTTGCCATTTGCTTAAGATAGGGACAGACTGGCCATCTATTCCCCGCCCCCCCCCCCCCCCAGCCCCCTTGCACTCAAGCGTACAAAATGTAATAGCCCTCACATACTCATGGCAAATGTCTGCTAGGGACTCTTTTTTTCTCATTTTCTTTCGGCCACGTCGTGTATAAGTACGCGTATGTACATGGTGGGCCAAAAAAGTGAGAACAGCTTGTAGCATACGAGTTATTAAAAAATATAATTCAATTAATTATACTGTTTCGTGTAATTTTGTTGCCAAGTATTTAGCTAATCGGAAATCATGTTCAACGTGTCCTTGCTTCTCAACGAGTTTATCTAAGCGTCGACGCCACTCGTTTATGCTACTGTCAATAAAGTGCTGCTCCAGATTTCTCCATTATTCAATTATTGCCAACTTGAGCTGCTCAACTGTGGTGAATTTTCGCCAAAGGTAGACTTTTCTTGCAAATCACCCCATATGACATAATCTACTGGGCTTAAATCAGGACTGTTCGGTGACCACATGTCTGGCTCGATGAAATTAACATTATCCTGACGAAGAAAGTTGATTGTATTTCTGGCTGTGTGAGATGGAGCTCCGTCTTGCTGTAATGTCGTATAGCTAAATATGTAAATCAGTAAATGAGTAAACAATTTAAGCTATTATGGATACAGTTAAACACATTTTGATATAATTATATTATTTATTACGCGATGTTCTCACTTGTTTTTTTGGCCTACCCTGTATACATCAATGTTTTTTGTTATTTCAGTTGATAGCATTCTATCGGCGTAATACCTGCGCCGAATAGCGCTTAAGGACTTCTTTTCCACATTTTGGGCGGATTGGCAATATGTTGTTAGCATCATATTTTATTAAATCGATCGGCCCTTTGAAATTTGGCTTTTGCGTGCTGGTATTTAGTGTGGTGCTCTTGGCTGGGTTTGGCCTCTGCTTGCTTTCTACTCACTTCCACTTCATTATGCAACAGTTCCAGTTCACTACTCCAGTAGGGTTTATAATGATTACGGGCTCCTCTTCGTACTGTTTCTCGTACTGCCTGTAGTATGCATTTCCCAAACTCTTCAACAACTTTATTTATGTCTTTCTCAGTATTTAGGTTTCTAACCAGTATGCTGGTGCGATGCTTGTACATTGCTTAGTCTGCTTTCTTTATTTACACCTCGAGAGGGTTCTGCTTTCAATTACAAGCACATTTTCTCCAGTTAGACATACTGGCCGGGGGTCACTGCCACCAAGTTGTTTCCCAACAATTCGTGTAATGTTCCATTCCAGGTCTAGTGAATGAAAAGCCAGATTCGGTGTAGTTGTAGTGTGCCATGATCTCGAGTAGAAAGTATGTGGGTAGGACGGCTTGTTAATCAAGATGAATCTATTCTCATCTTGCTAGTCTTCTAGTCTCTCTCCTCTCTGGTCCATGTGATCATAGCCCCAGCACTGCGAGTGGCTGTTGAAGTCGCCACACACAATCATTTTTTTCTTTTAATTTTAGTGTGTCCAGTGCCTGTGGGCGGTCACTTGGACAGTAGTAATTGACAAGATGAAGGTCTGTATTGCCTGTCTTAAGTTTAAGTGTCTGATACTCAGCCCCTTCCATGTAAACTTCAATTTGGGAAGCAGTGATGTTATTTTTTACAAGGGTCAGTATCCCACCCTTTCGCCTGTCCTTTCGGTCAGATCGGTAACATTGGTAGCCACTGATTTTGAAGACTATATTTTCGTTGAGGTGAGTTTCTTGCAAGAAACATACGCTTACTTTATCTTGGTCCAAGATGTTTTCTAGTTCTATTTTTTTGTTGCTGACTCCCTCCGCATTCCAGTGCATTATTTTTAGACTTTGTTTGGTATGGCCAGACGCTTTATTCTCAGGTCCTCTGGCTCAACAGGACATTTGATAAGGACCTCCAGTAGTTGTGGTTGGACCCTTTCGAGGCATAGGGCCCGGCACTGCATCTGCCTGGGGGGTCCAAAACAGGGCGAGCACCATAACATTTAGCAGTAGTCGACATATTTCATGGCGTGATTGTGTAGCATCCTAATTTCTGTGGTACGCCTCCTAGCTGGTTTCCTCCGTCTTCAGCACCTTTCCTTTGCTAGAGCAGACTGTGGTCTTACTCGAGTTTAGGTGTGTTGGCATGCACACACGTGTCTACGCATGCATGTAGTGCATACACACCTAGAGCGTTCTGGTTATTTCTCGGCGCCAGTGACTCGCTGCCGCCCCTTCTCCTATTAGTTAAATCAGGTCGGCCACGAGAAGGCCAGGAGTTGGACTTTTGCTGCAGTGGTGACGAATGCACGAGCCATTGGGGTACTTATGAAGGTTGGGCGCTCACCCCAACCCAGCCTACATAACAGCAACATTTGGAACCTACTGCATTGGTAACTCGTGGTATTTGCTATTCAGCACAGGCATTGTACTATGGAGAGGTATAACGCCATCCCTGTTCCCCGCCAATGGTTGTAGTTATTGTGCTTTTCTTGAAATAGAAAGTAATAAACTATTGTCTGTCAAAACGACCAGGTGCCAGTGAGATGACAGACAGATTAAAAACACCGTCGCCTAGCAACCTTGTCGTAAGGATGAGTACAATGGAGAAAGTGAGGATTTAAACTTGGTTGTGTCAGAAGTCTTGGCTGCCAAATTTATTCACTCAAAAACATGTCTTCAAAAATCTGGTTTGTTGTGAGGTGGTTGGGAGCAGAAGAGGGAGGTAATTATAGGTAGAAGAGGGAGATATTTAAAGGTGGAAGATTGAGATAATTAGAGGCAAAAGGAGGTAATAAAAGGTGGTAGATTGAGGTAATTAAAGGTAGAAGTGGGATATAATTAAAGGTGGAAGATTGAGATAATTAGAGGTAAAAGGAGATAATAAACGGTGGCAGACTGAGATCATTTGAGGTAGAGAAAGTTAGTTTCATATCCTTTACAGGACGTCGCAGTGAACACCAGCAAGAGTTTTGCTGGTGTGATGTCTTGGCAAGTTTACGTTCAGTAGTTTGCCATTGCTCTCTGAACGACCGGCATCCATACCATTGTGAAAAGAAACCAACACAGGGCGGTCTGTTGCCAAATTGCCCGCAGCTCTCTTTTGAACACATGTATATGAGATTAGAAACTGCGTCCATAACTACTTCGCCGCGGAGCCGGCAATTAAAGATAGAAGAGGGAGATAATTAAAGGTAGAAGAGGGAGATAATAAACGTTAGAATATTGATATAATTAAAGTTAGAAGAGGGAGATAGTTAAAAGTTGAAGACGGAGATAATTAAAGGTAGAAGAGGGAGATAATAAACGTTAGAATATTGAGATAATTAAAGGCAGAGGAGGGAGATAATAAAAGGTGGCAGACAGAGATAATTAAAAGTAAAAGAGATCGAAAATTAAAGGTTGAAGAGGCAGATAATTAAAGTAGAAAATTAAGATAATTAAAGGTAGAAGAGGGAGATAATTAAAGGTGGACAATTAAGATAATTAAAGGTAGAAGAGGGAGATAAGTAAAGGTGGAAGATTGAGATAATTAAAGGTAGGAGAGAGATATAATTAAAGGTAGAAGAGGGAGATAATTAAAGGTAGAAGAGGGAGATAATTAAAGGTAGAAGAGGGAGATAATTAAAGGTAGAAGAGGGAGATAATTAAAGGTAGAAGATTGAGATAATTAAAGGTAGAATAGGGAGATAATTAAAGGTAGAAGATTGAGATACTTAAAGGTAGTAGAGGGAGATAATTGAAGGCGGAAGATTGAGGTAATTAAAGGTAGAAGAGGGAGATAATTAAAGGTAAAAGAATGAGATAATAAAAGGTGGGAGATTGAGATCATTAAAGGTAAAGAGGTAGATAATTAACGGTAGAAGATCGAGATAATTAAAGGTAGAAGAGGGAGATAATTAACGGTAGAAGATCGAGATAATTACAGGTATAAAATGGGGATAATTAACGGTAGAAGATCGAGATAATTACAGGTATAAAATGGGGATAATTAACGGTAGAAGATCGAGATAATTACAGGTATAAAATGGGGATAATTAACGGTAGAAGATCGAGATAATTACAGGTATAAAATGGGGATAATTAACGGTAGAAGATCGAGATAATTACAGGTATAAAATGGGGATAATTAACGGTAGAAGATCGAGATAATTACAGGTATAAGATGGGGATAATTAAAGGTAGAAAAGGGAGATAATTAAAGGTAAAAGAAGGAGATAATAAAAGGTGGAAGAATGAGATAATTAAAGGTAGAAGAGGGAGATAATTAGAGGTGAAAGGAGGAGATAAACAAACGTAGAAGAGGGAGATAATTCAAGTTAAAAGAAGGAGATAATAAATGGTGGACGATTGAGATAATTAAAGGTAGAAGAGGGAGTTAATTAATTGTAGAGTGGGGGAATCATTAAAGGTGTAAGGAGGACATAATAAAAGATATACGACTGAAATAATTAATGGTGGAAAAGGAAGATAATAAAAGGTAGCAGAGAGAGAAATAATTAAAGGTGGAAGATTGAGACAGTTAAAGGTAGATGAGGGAGATAATTAACGGTAGAAGATTGACATAATTAAAGGTAGAAGAGGGAGATAATTAACGGTAGAAGACCGAGATCATTAAAGGTAGAAGGGGGAGATAATTAACGGTAGAAGACCGAGATCATTAAAGGTAGAAGGGGGAGATAATTAACGGTAGAAGACCGAGATCATTAAAGGTAGAAGGGGGAGATAATTAACGGTAGAATAGGGAGATAATTAACGGTAGAATAGGGAGATAATTAACGGTAGAAGAGGGAGATAATTAACGGTAGAAGATTGACATAATTAAAGGTAGAAGAGGGAGATAATTAACGGTAGAAGACCGAGATCATTAAAGGTAGAAGGGGGAGATAATTAACGGTAGAAGACCGAGATCATTAAAGGTAGAAGGGGGAGATAATTAACGGTAGAAGACCGAGATCATTAAAGGTAGAAGGGGGAGATAATTAACGGTAGAATAGGGAGATAATTAACGGTAGAATAGGGAGATAATTAACGGTAGAAGAGGGAGATAATTAACGGTAGAAGATTGACATAATTAAAGGTAGAAGAGGGAGATAATTAACGGTAGAAGACCGAGATCATTAAAGGTAGAAGGGGGAGATAATTAACGGTAGAAGATAGAGATAAGTAAAGGTGGAAGAGCCTCGGGAAGGTTAACCCGGTCAACAAATGCCCGCAGAAGTCGAATGTGTCGGCCTAACGGCGCAAGAACGCAGCTCTGCTGTAGACAAGCACAACAAAGCAATCACGTCCGAAGAAAATCTCCGGATGAACGAAGAAGAAAAAGAAAGGCAGAAGAGGGAGATAAATAACGGTAGAAGATAGAGATCTTTAAAAGTAGAAGAGCGAGATAAGTAAAGGTGGAAGATTTAGATAATTAAAGGTAGAAGAGGAGGAAAACACGTGAATAAATGCTACAAAGAAGACTCAGAATGCATACTAAGTCACATCCGTCGACCAGAGAAAATGTGTGGTTAAATTTAGAAAGCAAAGGAGTGCTGGGGTGTAATGTGCAATCTATACAATACAAAAACACAAGGTATGGGGCTGCTTTAAAAAAAAATCCATTTTTGTTCACATTCTGGGATTCTGAGATAAGTTAGTTAGTTGTATATCCTTTACAGGACGTAGCAGTCAACCCCATCAATTGTTGGCTCTTCGTACATTATGGTCAAGTTTACGTTCAGTAGTGTGCCATTGATTTATGAACAACCGACACCCATACCATTTCATTAAAAAAAAAAAAAACCATCGTAAGGCGATCTGCTACCAAAATCTCCCACAGCTGTGTTTCGAACGCGGTATGTGGGATTACGAACTGCGTCTGTAACTCCTTGGCCACGTAGCGGGCTCTCAGATAAGTAGCACGTATTTTTCCTAACCCCCCCCCCCCCATTATTCTCAGGCTGTTACTATGCCTTAATACAGTCGTTGCGGTGTCATCTCTGTGGTTTTCATGTTTGTTGGGTTTTCTGTGTTTGTTTGCTGAAGAAGACTTGTCGCCGCAAAGTCCTTCGATTTTCGCAATTGTGTTTTGTAAATCTGCCCTCCCTACCTGTTGTATTTTTATATTGTTTACGTTTCCACAGGTTTTCCTACATGTTAATTATTGTTACTCATGGCGCAAGCTTTACAGAACCTATTCTGTTGAATGCATGTAAAACTTGGACAATAAGCAGACAAGCTGATAAACATTGAATAGCAGTGGAACTGTGGTTTCTGAGGACATTGCAAAGAATACCATGAACTGACAGAAGCACAGCTGAGAAAATTCTTGAATAAGAAAATGAAAATAGTAACTTCATTAGAGAAATTACAATGGGACTGTCAAGATGTTTTACGAGGGTAAGTTTATAAATAAGTCACAAATGGCTGTAGAGAAATAACTAAATATGATAACAGCTTGAAACCCGTTTATTTGTATACATACGTTGTCGCTTTATTTCTAAACATAATTTCCGCCAACATTGATGCACTTATCCCATCGTTTTAATAGTCCTCCCAAACCGGCTGCATAGAACAGCCAGCTTTGTTTTCATTTACCGGCTACCCCACAGAACTGTGTGATTTACTTATTATTGACTCGCTCTCGTGACGTTTTCTACCCAGCTATGCACCGCTTTACGGGATAAACATTTGTCAGCATAAACACTGTAAACCCACCTTGGTGGGAGATATTTCGCGAATGACGCCGAAGTTAAATGTGAAGTGAAAACGTGGTTTAAAAAACAGAGCACGCAGTTCTATGCAGCCAATTTGGGAGGACTGATAAAAGGATGGGATAAGTGCATCAATGTTGGTGGAAATTATATTGAGAAATAAAGGGGCAATGTATGTATAAAAATAAACAGGTTTCAAGTTGTTATCATATTTAGTTATTTTCTACAGCCATTTGTGACTTACTTATTAACTTACCATCGTAGGTACATTTTGAGGAGTAACGAACGTGAAAACATATTGACAACTGGCAGAATTGATTGGAGAAGAGCAAAGGAAGACAAATAGATAAATATCTGGATGTTTTTGTCACATGCCATATTCGGGACAAGAATGCAGACTTGATCCATAAACCCTGGTGATTGTGTGGGGTAGCGAAACATGACTGCCCACACTTAACGGAATTGCACATGATGATGATAAACTAAGATATTAAAGCCTTGTTGATTGCGTTACCACCCAGTGTTAAACATTCTGACCTCTGTTAATTGCTGTGCCGGTTTTATTTTTTCATTTTGCTCACTTTGAACTCAAGCGCAATCCATGCACGTACCAATACTTCTAATGCACTGGACTGACATTTTCGTTATTTATTTAGAAGCTAATTTACGCTGAATAGATCTCTTAAGATGTCCCGAAGATTTACCCGCGACCTGGTATGATCAATAGTCTATATCAGGGGTCACCAAACTACGGCCCGCGGGCCGGATCCGGCCCGCGACGTCATTTCATCCGACTCGGCGACGGCACTCGAACTTGCTTGATGTGACGTATGGAACACGAGAGGTTGTGATACAATTTAATGTAAATATTATGTTTAGAATAATAGGAGATCTTCACACGTGCGGAGACCTCCTGGTGGCTATGTGTCTTAAGTTTACTATTTTCAATAATAAATTATTGTATCTAGATTTTATTGTTTATCGTAATGTTTGCTTATTTCGTACCATCTCAAGTCCTTCCCTGGTTTCATGGTAGCGCCACCTACACTCTTCTTCTTCTTCTTCTTTCGTTCGCTTGAAATATGTCTATAACTGCAGTGCTGTCTCTTGTATAAATTGAACTGTCTTTTTCAGTTCACACAGCGGTCCAAGAAGTATTAGAAAGCAGCAAGTCAAATGGTTTGGCCATGCAAGTAGGCTACCAGTCAACAGCATGCCACAACAAGCAATGATGTACAGACCAGATGGAAACAGAGGAAGAGGCCGACCACGTAAACGTTGGACTGAGGGAATAACAGAATCCATGGGAATGTCGATATACGAAGCCCATAACCGGGCACTCTCACGAAGTTTATACTTCACCTCGACACCGCGAGGTACAAGAGGAACATGATGAGATGAGATGAGACAGCGGTCCATAGAGTTTATCTTCCACTGTCGTCTCTCTAGGCCAGAAGGTTTGCCTAGATATGTTATATTTTGGGCAGTCTTGGAGTATGTGCTCTGCTGTCTGCGACGCCAATCCACATGTACACATGACTGTTTCACCAATCTTGAATTTTGTAAACATGTGGTTGCGTAATCTATTGTGCCCTGTTCTGAGGCGCAGAATGATGACTTGTTCTGGTCTATCCATAATGTGGTAGTCATCTTGAGCAGGTTTTGGTGGCTTTCTGACTGATTTGATCATTCTTTTCTTTTGGTGGTATGTTACAGGCACATCAGGCTGTTCTTCTTTGGCTCCTTCCTTAGCCAATTGATCAGCTCTGTCGTTCCCGGGTACTCCACAGTGGGATGGTATCCACTGTATGGTGACCTTATGCTGACTGCTAAGTTCAGAAAGTAGTGTCCTTAGTACTGGCAATTTCCCAGACAGGAGCGCCTCGAGTACTGATTTTGCATCTGTCAATAGCACCACAGGTTGTGTACCATTGCTGGTATTTAGTAATTTCTCTGTTGCTATCTTGATTGCCTCAATTTCAGCATCGTAGTTATGGCAGTACTTTACTGTCGGTACTCTAGCTGTGTCCCTGGTATTATTTGGGTATTCTATGTACACTCCCGCTCCTCCATTTCGAACAGCATTTTGTGCTGACCCATCTGTGTAGACTCGGATCTAGAGGTCCTGTGGGTAATCTTCATCAAGGAAGCTGAGAGTGGCTGTTCTGCGCTGCACACTGTTCTGATCTTTCTTGTCAAATATTCCTTTCACTTTTGTCTGGATTTGTAATGATAGTTTATGCTCATCTTTCCATGGAGTTCGCTCTGGAATAGTTGTTAGGGGGATACCAACTGTGGGCAGATCGGTGGTTTCTCTGCAGAGTCGTTTGGCCTGGTGGATAAAACTACTTCTTTTCAACCGCCCCATAGCTAGGATTTCAAATCTGTTCTTCATAGGGTGGCCTGGCAAGCTGAGGAACTTTTCTGCTTGTATTAGCGTTTTCGTATCTCTGCGCTCACTCAGTGCTTGTGTCCTCCCCATCTTCTCCATTTCCACTATAGGGGTTGATCTCATCCCTCCTGTGGTGACTCTAAGTGCTTGATTTTGCACTTTGTCCAGCTCTTGTAGTGTGGTTTTTGCTGCCGAACACCATGCAGTTGACCCGTATTCCAGGTGTGGTCGTATGCTCTGTTGATAAACTTTGCTAAGTATTTTCCCACTGGCTCCCCATGTGGTTCCACTTAGCTTTCTCAGGATGGCTATTTTCCTTCTGGCTTTTGCTACTGCTTTGTTGATGTGCTTTCTCCATGTCAGCCTGCCATCAAATGTTACTCCAAGGTATGTTGGTTCTTTATCTTCTCGTAGGGGTGTTCCATTTATCTGGATGATTCCAGCCTTTTGTTTTGGAGAGAGGGTAAATAGGGTGGTGCTGCACTTGTCAGTGTTTATGCTGACACACCATCTATTTGCCCATGCAACAAATGTATCTACTGCTCTTTGTAGTAATCTGGTGGCCACTGATGCATGTTAATTTGTGCTCCATAGAACCAGGTCATCGGCATACATTGCGGCTTTAATTCCATGCGGTAGATTAGCAACGAGATCATTGATGAAGATTAGAAAGAGTGTGGGGGACAATACTCCGCCCTGGGGAACTCCGTGACGCAGTAATACTTTCTTGCTCTTGAGTCCGTCTATCTGTACTCGGGCTCTTCTGTTGTGCAAGTATGCTTTCACCCATATGTACATTCTTCCATTGACTTTGCAGCTTCTCAGTTTATTCATCAGACCTTCTTTCCAGACTTTGTCAAAGGCTTTCTTCAAATCTATCCATGCCGCAAGCACCAGCTTCTTCTCTTGGAATGCATCCTCAATTTCTTGAGAGAGGTAGGTTGTCTGATCTTCCGTAGAGTAGCACTGCCTAAAGCCAGCCTGCTGTGGCACAAGGATGTTTTACTTTCAATGTACCACTGCAGTCTGTGATTGATGATGCGCTCCAGTGTTTTGCAGAGACAGCTGGTGAGGCTAATTGGTCTGTAGCTAGAGGCAATGGAACTATCTTTCCCTGATTTTAGGAGGGGTATCATGATTGCTTCTCTCCAGGCTTGTGGAACACTGCCTAAAATCCAACTGTTATTGAAGATCTGCAACAGCTTTGCTTTGGCCTCTGTTCCTAGGTTCCTGATCATTTCATTGGAGATACCATCAGCTCCTGGTGACTTTCTCATTTTCAGTTTTGATATGGCTAGCTCCAGTTCGCTGATTGTGATGGGTGCCTCCAGAACCTCATGTACTATTTCCTTCTGTCCTGTATGTTGCCGTTTCTCTTGAATCTCTTGTTGTTTCTCTGGACTGATATTGATATTGTTATGTTGTGCGAATGAGTCCGCAAAATGGTCAGCTGCTTGCTTTCTTGTTAAGATGTTTCCATCTTTATGTAGTGCAATTTTTGAGTTTCTCCCTGTGCCCTCATCGTTAAGTTGTTTTATTAGCTTCCGCAATTTCCTTGTGTCTCTTTCAAAGTTCAGAGACTCTGTTTTTTCCTGCCAGCTTTTCCGTCTAGCCTGCAGCTTGGCCCTTTGAAATTTGGCTTTTGCATGCTGGAATTTATTGTGGTGCTCTTGGCTGGGTGTGGCCTCTGCTTGCTTTCTACATACTTCCACATCATTATGCAACTGTTCCAGTTCACTACTCCAGTAGGGTTTATATTGTTTACGGGCTCCTCTTGGTACTGTTTCTCGCGCTGCCTGTAGTATGCATTTCCCAAACTCTTCAACTACTTTATTTATGTCTTTCTCAGTGTTCAGGTTTCTAACCAGTATGCTGGTGCAATGCTTGTACACTGCCCAGTCTGCTTTCTTGTAGTTCCACCTCGAGAGGGTGCTGCTTTCACTTACAAGCTCATTTTCTACAGTTAGAAAGACTGGTCGATGGTCACTGCCACCTAGTTGTTTCCCAACAATTCGTGTAATGTCCCACTCCAGGTCTGGTGAATGAAAAGCCAGGTCAGGTGTAGTTGTAGAGTGCCATGATCTCGAGTAGAAAGTATGTGGGTCGGACGGCTTGTTAACCAAGATGAATCTATTCTCATCCTGCCAGTCTTCCAGTCTCTCTCCTCTCTGGTCCATGTGATCATAGCCCCAACTCTGTGAGTGGCTGTTGAAATCGCCGCACACAATCATTTTTTCTGTTAATGGTAGTGTGTCCAGTGCCTGTGTCACTTGGACAGTAGTAATTGATCAGATGTAGGTCTGTATAGCCTGTTTTAAGTTTAAGTGTCTGATACTCAGCCCCTTCCATATAGACTTCGATGTGGGAAGCAGTGATGTTATTTTTTACAAGGGTAAGTATCCCACCTTTTCGCCTGTCCTTTCGGTCAGATCGGTAACACTGGTAGCCTCTGATTTTGAAGGCTATATTTTCGTTGAGGTGAGTTACTTGCAAGCAACTATGCTTACTTTTTCTTTGTCCAGGATGTTTTCTAATTCTACTTTTTTGTTGCTGACTCCCTCCGCATTCCAGTGCATTATTTTAAGTCTTAGTTTAGTATGGCCAGCTGTTCTATTCTCATGTCCCCTGGCTCCACAGGACATCTGAGAAGGACCTCCAGTAGTTGGGGTTGGACCCTTTCGAGACATAGGGCCCGGCACTGCACCTGCCTGGGGGTCCAAAGCAGGGCGAGCACCATAACGTTTAGCAGCAGTCGACATATTCCATTTTGCGTAATTGCGTGGCATCCTGATTTCTGTGGTGCGCCTCCTGGCTGGTTGCCTCCGTCTTCAGCACCTTTCCTTTGCTAGAGCAGACTGTGGTCTCACTCGAGTTTAGATGTGTACACACGCACACACGTGTCTGCACATGCATGTATGTGTATACACATCTAGAGCACACTGGTTATTTTCCGGCGCCAGATACTCGCCGTCGCCCCTTCTCCTGTTAGTTAAAACAGTTCCGCCACGTGAAAGCCAGGAGTTGGACTTTTCCTGCAGAGGTTATGTATTCACGAGCCATTGGGGTATTTAAGCAATGTTGGGCTCTCACCCCAACACTGCGCCCCGGCTACATACAGCAATTTGGAACCACCTACACTCTGAGATTACCATGATTTCCTTAGCAACACACACACACACACACACTTTTGATTTTTTGACTTTTGACTTTTTGCCAGTCATCCATTTTATAGGTATGTAACAAGGATTTCTTTGTTTGACAGCTATAGGTAAGTGAACTAATCGTGTAAATAGAGGAAATAAAGTAGCAAACATAGCATAAAAATGCCACAGAAACCTCGTGTTGTTACGAAAATATTATCCCCAGCTCAGAAGAATTCCCAGGTCAAGGTGTCAATTGAGCTGGTCTCTAGGCCAGTGTATTTCTACCTTTCTCCTGGAGCAGATCCTTATGCACATGTTTACGTTTCTCAGTGAACTCTGTGCGATTATTCAAGTGTCCTACTTTATGTAATAAACCAGATGGGCAGACATGTTGCATTTAGGCGATTTCGGTCTGTTTCGGCAGAACCCCTAGCTGTCACTCGCGGAACCCCTGTTGAAAAACTCTGCTCTATTTAGGCCGGCCATATTTATATATTTTGCAAACCTTATTATGTGATATATTCTATTACCAAAGGTACCTATAAACTTTATATGTTCTTTTGGTGAGCCGTAACTTCACCAGTGATCCCTAGTCCTCTGCTTTTCCTGTGTTTCAATAGGGAAGCAGAGGTGTTTCCAAGGCACCAGGGCTGGCTTCTATACTGGCCAAGACCTACAAACACGTCCTCGCCGTGTATCCTGGGCAACAGGTCCCTTCGGGGTCCTGGCTAAAGTAGTAGGATCGATGATTCCTCCGAAGTCGGAAAGTATCTGCCTGCACGGCGAGGAACCACCAGTCTGCACACCAATAAACCAGACATGGGACAACGGATACTCACGCAAACCTCAGTCCGGTATGACATCACACTGATGTTGGACAACAGGATGTCTTCATCCGACATACAGAACTTCACGCTGGAGTTCACAGTGGGCGAACACAAGCAAGTAAGCAATATGATTTTAATTATGTTTCTAATTCAATGTCTTTTTCATTTTCAGATCCCGTGTACTTCACTCTTCATTATGGCTACTAAGAAAAGATAAGTGGACGCCGAGTGTCGCGTTTTCATTAAAGAATGGGGAGTAAAGTACTTCTTTCTCGAAACAAAGGACCAGAAAACCAATTGCGTAATATGCAGCGAAAGTGTTGCAGTTTTGAAAGAGTACAATCTTCGCGTCGCTGCGAAACAAAATATCTATCAACATATTCACAGTTTTCTGGAAAGTTACGATCTGAGAAATATGAGTCCATGAAACGTGGTTTAGAAACACAAAGAGATCTCTTCACGAGAAAGTTGCTGAAAATGAATCTGTCACTCGTACAAGTTACAAAATAGCCATAAGATGACAGAACGAGGAAACCCGTTTACTGATGGCAACTTCATCAAAGAGTACATGATGAAAGCAGCAAATGACTTGTGTCCCGAGAAAGCCTATTTGTTTGGAAATATCAGCCTTTCGGCAAGTTCAGTTGTGCGAAGAACAGTAGAACTTGGAAATAACATGGTGCTACAGATACGTGAGAAAACTAGGAACTTTTTGAGGTATTCTTTGGCGCTGGATGAGTGTACTGATTTCTCGAGTGCGTCACAACTTCTCGTGTTCATTCGTGGTATCAATTTGGACTTTCAGATAACGGAAGAGTTGGCATCCGTTTGTAGTATGTATGGAACAACAACTGGAAAATACATTGTCATGGAAGTGCAAAAAGTGTTGTATGACTGTAACCTTCAGTGGAATCAGCTTCGAGGTGTTACAGTTGATGGAGGAAAATATATGGCTGGAGTGAGGAAAGGTCGGATGGGGAAGATCGGGACTCAGTTGGAAGATTTGCAACTTCCGGGCGCTCTGTTCATACACTGCATCATACATCAACAAGCAATCTGTGGGAACGATTTAGATATTTCTTGTGTACTGAAACTAGTCGTTTCTGCTGTGAACTTCATTCGGGGACATGCACTCAATCACCGACAGTTCCAGGATTTTCTTGAAGAAATTGATTCTGAATTCTGTGACTTGCCTTATCACACATTAGTGAGGTGGCTCAGCTGCGGTAAAGTCCTGTTTCGTTTTTACAAGCTCCGAAACGAAATAGATGTTTTCCTCACTGAAAAAGATAGAGCTGATCCCCAGCTGTCAGATCCTACCTGGCTGTCACAAAGTTGTCATGTTTGGTTGACATTACATCCCACATGAATAAACTGAATTTGAAACTTCAGGGAAAGACAAACCTCGTCTGTGATCTCTACAGAATCATCAAAGGATTTCGGAGAAAGCTGTAATTGCTTGAAGCACAACTGGAAGGAGAAAACTTTTCTAAATTTCACAGTTTCAAAGAGTTTTGCGCTAAAATCGCCGAAGATTTCAACCTCGATTTTCCGAAAAAAAATATTATTCGTGACTAGAAAAAGCATTTTTGGAGTGATTTTCAGATCTTGACAACACTGAGAGTGACATTCTTCTGTTCTAGAATCCGCTCGATTGTAACCTTGATGATGTGCCAGTTGAACTACAGTTGGAGCTCATTGATTTGCAAGCAAATGACTTGTTGAAAGAGAAGCACAGAGAAGGAACACTTGTTGAATTTTACCGCTGCTTATCTGATGTTGAGTTTCCGAAACTGAAGAAATTTGCCGCTGGTATGGCACCAGTGTTTGGAACATCTTATGTCTGTGAGCAAACATTTTCAAAAATAAAATATGTGAAGTCAACACATCGAACGAGATTGATTGAAGAACATTTAAAAGCAAGTCCTGTTTCGTTTTTACAAGCTCCGAAAACGAAATAGATGTTTTCCTCACTGAAAAAGATAGAGCTGATCCCCAGCTGTCAGATCCTACCTGGCTGTCACAAAGTTGTCATGTTTGGTCGACATCACATCCCACATGAATAAACTGAATTTAAAACTTCAGGGAAAGTCAAACCTCGTCTGTGATCTCTACAGAATCATAAAGAATTTCGGAGAAAGCTGTCATTGTTTGAAGCACAACTGGAAGGAGAAAACTGTTCTCATTTTCACAGTTTCAAAGAGTTTTGTGCTACAATCGCCGAAGATGTCAACCTCGATTTTCCGAGAAAAAAAAATATTTGACAAGCAATTCTCTTGATTCGATGCAGCTATCCCAAACCAAACATTGATGATATCTTGAAAACCAAATATCAGTTTCATAAATCTCACTAACCGTTTTTTTTTTTTTTTTGCTGCTTAGTTTGTGAGATCCAGATATGTGCACACAAGGTCTGATGTAACTATCTTTTTGCTAACGTCTTCTTCTTTGATAACTTTTTAAAAGTAAATAAATATGTTGGTTGGCTTTGTTTTTTGTGCGTTGCACGCCACTCACCCATGATTAACTTAGTTTTTCGTCATTTTTACCAGAGCTTTTGTTCCTTTACAGGACGTTTGCAGTCAACACCAGCATTCTTTTGCTGTTGTTGATGTCTTAGCAAGTTTACGTTTAGTAGCTTGCCATTGCTTTCTGAACGACCGGCACCTATACCATAGCGTAAAAACCCAGCGCAACGCGGTCTGCTGCCAAATCGCGCGCAGTTGTGTTTCGAACGCAGGTATACGGGATTACGAACCGCGTCGGTAAGACCTTCGCCACGGAGACCGGCGTAAGTATTGTACAGAATGAGTATCCGGCCCGCGCTCGTCATTTTGTCAGTTATCCGGTCCGTTGTGAAAAAGTTTGGTGATCCCTGGTCTATAGTACTTTGTTGGGGATGAGGGCGATGATAATGACCTATTGGTGTTTTTTGATTCAACTCATGTTGCCCGCTCCGTGGCGAGGGTGCTACGGACTCAGTTCGTAATCCCGCATACCCGCTTTCGAAACACAGCTGTGGGCGATTTGGCAGCAGACCGCCTTACGTTCTTTTGTTATGAAATGGTATGGGTGCGGGTCGTTCAGAAAGCAATGGTAAACTACTGAACATAAGCTTGCCCAGTTATCACGAACAGCCAAAAAATGCTGGGGTTGACTGCTACGTCATGTAAAGGATATGCAACTTTAACTCATGCTAAGACGGTCATTAAGGTGATGAGAATCTCAACGTTACTTATTGTATGAGTCTGTTTCTTTATTAATCCACTTCTTTATAACTAAAACATAATCCAGGTTCACAAACAGTTAAACAGACATCTGGACAAGGTCAACAACTTTTCACTTGAGAATATCGATCTGGCTGGATTTCGTAAATGTTGGGAAATACCTGTTGTGTACATCACTTCCTGTATTAATGCGGTCACCGCGTACTTTAATGAATCATTGTCTCCGTTACCCTGGGACCCGCCCTCCGCGGCCGACTATTGTTTCCACAATTCACAAGTGCAGCCTCTAGGGACAATTTTCCCATAATTGGGTTCTCCTGAGACAGACGCAAAGTGAAACAGTTTTTATACAGTCTCTGGGATTTGTATAGATTTTCTGCTGTCCTTTCCGTTCCCTGTAGTGTTGTAATTAACAAAAGCGTGGATTTTATGCCGTTGATGAATAACAAAAACTGGATAATCACAAACAGATACAGATATGAATGGAAGCAGAGATGCATGATCAGTTTTGTAGACACGCGTTTGTGTAAGGATAAACAGATAGAGAAATAGACACATAAGCAGATAATCAGGCGGATACAGAGACAGACATGCACGCAGACAGGCAGTCATATAATATATTTTACATGTTGCAATCAGTTGTGCAGACATACAGACAATTATACAGCAAAAAAAAAAAACAAACACAGAGAGAATAAAAGACAGGTAAACAGAATGAAACGGTTGGATGGACGCAGTGAAGGAAGGAGGGGTGGGCGGAAGAAAAAATAATTTCATATATATTACAGAAAAACAGGTAGGCAGGCAGATCGACAGACAGACAAATAAACAGACAGACAAACGGACGGAAGGACAGACAGAAGGACGGAAGGACATACAGGCATATAACAATGAATATGGTATTCATGTTCATGTCGACCATGTTCCCCCAGAATCATCTGTACTCATGTTATGGATGTGGAATATGTGACCAAGATAGAAGATGCTGGACAGTGTAGCATCATGCCGCTGATGATCATCTGTACTCATGTTATGGATGTGGAATTTGTGACCAAGAGAGAAGATGCTGGACAGTGTAGCATCATGCCGCTGATGATCATCTGTACTCATGTTATGGATGCGGAATATGTGACCAAGATAGAAGATGCTGGACAGTGTAGCATCATGCCGCTGATGATCATCTGTACTCATGTTATGGATGTGGAATTTGTGACCAAGATAGAAGATGCTGGACAGTGTAGCATCATGCCGCTGATGATCATCTGTACTCATGTTATGGATGTGGAATTTGTGACCAAGAGAGAAGATGCTGGACAGTGTAGCATCATGCCGCTGATGATCATCTGTACTCATGTTATGGATGCGGAATATGTGACCAAGATAGAAGATGCTGGACAGTGTAGCATCATGCCGCTGATGATCATCTGTACTCATGTTATGGATGTGGAATTTGTGACCAAGATAGAAGATGCTGGACAGTGTAGCATCATGCCGCTGATGATCATCTGTACTCATGTTATGGATGTGGAATTTGTGACCAAGAGAGAAGATGCTGGACAGTGTAGCATCATGCCGCTGATGATCATCTGTACTCATGTTATGGATGCGGAATATGTGACCAAGATAGAAGATGCTGGACAGTGTAGCATCATGCCGCTGATGATCATCTGTACTCATGTTATGGATGTGGAATATGTGACGAAGATAGAATATGCTGGATGGTGTAGCATCATGCCGCTGATGATCATCTGTATCAGAAATAACTGGCACTATATGAGGCTGAAAGCTGTGGACGCTACAAGGCATGGACTTTAAAACGGTTTTAATCTTGAAGAACAGCTAAACGTATCTGGCTTCATAGCTACTTTTCTATATTAATTAACTTCTTTGTTAGGAAGAATTAGCCTGGATCACAAACATAATTTAAATATAAATCTGAACACGCTCGACAACTTTTCACTTAAGAACATCAATCTGGCTCGATTCCGACAACGTTGGGAAATGCCTGTCGTACATCGCTTCTGGTTGTTTTTTTAATATGGTCCCAGTGTACTTTACTGAATCAGCGTCTCCGTCCCCTGGGACCCGCTAGCCGCGAGAGTCTGTGGATTCAACGATCCACAAGTGCAGACTCCAGGGACAATTTCCCCATTATTGGCTTCTCTTGAAACATACGCAAAACGGAAGTTTTTTTGTACAGTCCCTGCATTTGTATAGATTTTCTGACGTCCTTTCCGCTCCGTGTAATGCTGTAATTAACAACAGCGGTTAGCGTTGATTTTATGCTGTTGATGGGGGGAAAAAATATTTAATCACAAACACATAGATATGAAGGGAAGCAGAGAAGCATGGTCAATTTTGTTGACACGCGTTCATGGAATAGTAAACAGACAGACAATTAGACATGTAGACAGATATACATGTAGAAGAATAGACAGAGAGAAATTAGACAGGCAGTCATATGAACATATAGACAGGGTGCAGTTAGAGGGGTAAGCAGACAAAAAATACAGAAAGAACAACAGATAGACGGGGTGAAATTAATGGACGGGCAGACAGAAGAATAGATGGATGCTAGAACAGACTGAAGAACTGTTGGAGGTAAAGATAAACTAGCAGGAGACAGATAGACAAACAGACACAGAGACAGACAGACAGGCAGGCAGACAGGCAGGCAGATGAACTTACGGAAGGAAAGAAAGAAGGAAGGTTCAATGGCTAGTTCGTTGGATCTATCGATGTATGAATAGATAGTTAGTTAGTTAGTTAGTCGACAGATCATCCTCGTTGCACATCGGACCATTCAGTCCATAAGTGCTCGGATCCCCTCCTCAGCAAATCCCGCAGCGTGTAGCGGCTAACGACGCCAGTTCTGTGTTGGTTTATCAATCTTCTTTGGCTTCCTGCGTAGTGTTCTTGTTTGGCCACCCCTCTTTTAATTTGCTGCTCTCGCAGTCTGGCCATTGTTGTAGATTCACAGTCATCACTTGGTTCTCCCAAAAGTCTCACTTCTCGTAGAGCATTCAGAATGTCAGCCTGGTCCATGGCGCGTCCGCCCTCCACAGTAGCCTCACCTGCGAGCTTGTCAGCCCGCTCATTTCCTTGTACTCCCGCATGACCTGGCACGAAGATGAAACTAATCTTTGCCAGCCGAGACCGCTCCAGAGGCAGCAACCATTCTCTTCGGATCGACCCCTTCTCTATCCTCTTGATCATGTTCATTGAGTCGCTAAGGAAACAAGCCCTAGTGAATGTCTGTGTCTCGAGCCATGTTATTGCTTTACTTACTGCCATGACTTCCATGGTCAGGCTACTTGTGGTTTCAGTGAAAGCACCAGAGTCCTCCTTCACAATTCTCCCTCCGGCCCGAGCTGTAAAGGCCCATGAGCTTCTCACATGTCGGACGACCGACCCATCTGTGTAGATGACCGCGTCACTGTCTAGCGAATTCTCGAAAATCAACGCTTGTACTTCAGCCTCCACAGCAGCCGGATTTTCTTGTCTGCATTTTCTATCTAGTTGGATGCAAACTGAAAAGGATGTGCAGAAGTCTGTTGGCACTTGCACCCACTCCTCGCCAGGTTCTAAGTCCTCAAGTGAACACACCTGTTGAAGAATGTCTTCGGCTTGACCCATCCACGACCGTCCTCTTTTTTAAACCGTATGAATAGATAAAACTAATGAACGAACGAAAGAACGAACTTTATTTTCAAAGGGTTGAGAATTGGGCACACAGGCCTGTATGACATTCTGTCCTTATCTGTATGCTCTTCTACATTATTTTATTCATACATCACACATGAAACTAATCTTAGACAACAACAGAAACAAATATATGCACTATAATTGCACTAAAATCAAAGGCGCTATCTCGTAACACCAAAATCACAATATACAAAACACTGATCAGACCAGTTGTGCTGTATGGCTCTGAAACCTGGAGTACAACGAAAGGAGACGAAGTCTTGTTACAAACCTTTGAGAACAAAATTTTAAGACGCATCTTTGGACCCATTAGGGATACACAAAGTGGAAAGTGGAAAAGAAGAAGTAACAAAGATATATATGATCTGTTTAAGTCCCCGCTAATCACTGGTATCATGAAGGCTAATAGACTACAATGGCTGGGGCATATAGAAAGAATGGACCGTAGACCCCGAGGTAGACCAAGAAGACGGTGGAGAGATAATACATGTACAGACCTACAAGCATTTGGAATCAACGACTGGCAAGAGAAGGTCCACCAGAGAGACGAATGGAGACGGATTGTATTAGCAGCAAAGAACCTCAATGGCTCGGAAAGCTGAAGAAGAAGAAGAAGATAATTGCACGATATGTTAGTTAGTTAGTCGCGGTTCCAACTTCACGGCAACGGGTCGTCCCCATATTGCTCCGTTTCTGTGCCAGTGAATAGCACAAAATGTTCCTCACTGCACCATGTAAACAATTGAATAGACAGGAGTGTCGACAAGCCAACAGCCCGCACAGGTACACTGTGCATAATGCCGCCGCCAGAATGCCAACACAAAAGTCTTCCACGAAAAATACAGTTCATCGTCGATGAAAACGGCAGTCACCATATGGCTCGGTCTCTTTCTGCAGGGCGACCCACTGAAAGGCCGCACAAAGCATGAACTCCGTAGCTACAGCGACGACTCCCAGGAGTCTCCTGAAAAATGCACTCGTGAAGCGAAAGGGCACACCAGTCAATCCAGCAACAACCGGCCGTCATCGTTCCGAACATGCAGTTCACGCGAAAAACAACCGCGGACAGATACAAAAGCATTCCACGCGAAATTCACAGCTCACAGTGTCGCGCCACGCACTCACTGCGTCGCACGCAGGGCGACGGAACCATAGCCTCCTTAGTCGCCTCTTACGACGTGCATGAAATATATGCAATAATCAATCATACATGACTCACTAAATCTAATTTTTGACGTGGCAATTATAATTAGCTACCATAGATATAATTTACCAAAGACGGGATAATGTTTATCTAGACAGACAGACAAACAGACAGACAGAAAGGCAGACAGAATGACGGACGGACGGTCGGACAGACGGACGGACGGACAGACAGACAGACAGAAGACAGACAGACAGACAGACAGACAGACAGACAGACAGACAGACAGACAGACAGACAGACAGACAGACAGACAAAGATAAAAATCATCCTCATGTGCATGTCAATCTTATCCCCCCAAAGAACCATATGTACTCGTGTTCTGGGTGTGGACTTTTTAAAAAATGTTGCATATCCCTTTCAGGACGTTGCAGTCAACACCAGCATCTTTCATCTGCTGTTGATATGGGTGTGGACTATACGACTTAAAGACAAGATACTGGACAGATTAGCATCGTATCATTAGTGATAATCTGTAACAGAAATAACTGGCAGTACACGAGATATACAGGGGAAAAAAAGAGCATCCTAACCTGCACAGTTCGCTTGCTAGGCGGCTTTAATTCCTCAGTCTCAAGACCCCCCTGCCCTACACTGCAAGGTATTATAGGCAGTAGATGACAGTCTGACATGACACGAGACAGAAGTCTGTGGACAGACATGATGACCAACGCTACACGGATGGGCTATAAGATGGTTTTAATTTTGAAAAAAAAAAAAAGCTCAATATAGCCCGCGTTTTATCTACTTTTCTGTATTAACTCACTTTTTAGCGAGCAAAAATAAGCCAGAATCACAAACATTATTTAAACAGAAATCTGGACAAAGTCTACAATTCACTTGACAACATCAATCTGGCTCAATTCCGTCAACGTTGAGAAATACCTGCTGTACATCATTTATTTATTAATGCGGACACCCCCCCCCCCCCCCCCCCCCCCCCCCCCCCCCCCCCCCCCCCCCCCGTCTACTTTACTGAATCATTGTCTCCGTCCCTTGGACCCGCCCGCCGCGGCCGTCTATGGATTCAACGATCCACAAGTGCAGCCTTTAGGGACAATTTTCCTATTATTGGCTTCTGAAACGAACGCAAAGAGAAACAGTTTTTATACAGTCTCTGGGATTTGTATAGATTTTCTGCCGTCCTTTCCGCTCCGTGTAATGCTGTAATTAACAAAAGCGGTTATCGTGGATTTATGATGGGGAGAAATTTTTTATCACAAACACACAGATATGAAGGGAAGCAGAGAAGCATGGTCTATGTTGCTGACACGCGTTCATGTAATGATAAAAAGACAAAGCGACGTGTAGACAGATATACAGGTAGGTGAATAGACAGAGAGAAATTAGACAGGTAGGCATGTGAACATATAGACAGGGTGCAGATATAGGGGTAGACAGACAGACAATTATGCAGTGAAAAAGACAGAAAGTACAAAAGACAGATAGACATGATAAAATAGACAGCTGGATGGATGGATGGATGGATGGATGGATGGATGGATGTATGGACGCATAGATGGATGGATGGCTAGATGGATGGATGGATGAAAGAACAGTTTGAAGGACGGTTGAAGGGAAAGATAGACAGCCAGGCAAGCATACAGACTACATATTTTATCTTTCAATTGTCCCCAATTGTTTCTCACCTCTTTTGTCTGTTAGGTCCTTCTCATTTTGTGCTTGACATTTTCTTAATTCGCATTTCTTGGCTTGATTTTTTCACGTGTTCTTTTGTCATGTCTGTTTCCTTGTTTGGTTTGCTCTTCGTGTGTATTTCCTTATCTGATCTCGTCATGTACACTTTCTTTCTAGTTAGTTAGTTAGTTAGTTAGTTAGTTAGTTAGTTAGTTAGTTAGTTAGTTAGTTAGTTAGTTAGTTAGTTAGTCGAGGTTCCAACTTACGGAAACGGGTCGTCCCCATTGTGCTCCGTTCCTGTGCCAGTGAATATCACACAAAAGGCTCCTCACTGTCCAATGTGAAAAGTGGAATAGGCAGGAGTCTCGGCAATCCAACAGCCCGCACAGGTACACTGTGCATAATGCCGCTGCCAGAATGCCAACACAAAATTAATCCACAAAAACCACAGTTCGTCGTCGATGGACTCGGCAGTCACCAGAAAGACCTCATTGACCCGGGTTTTCTCACATGGCTCGGTCTTTTACCGCATGGCGACCCGCCGAAAGTGTCACATAAAGCACGAACTCCGCAGCTTCAGCGCCGACTCCCGGGAGTCTCCTGAAAAATGCACTCGTGAACCGAAAAGGCAAATCAGTCTATTCAGCAACAGTCGGTAGCCTATTGTTCCGAACATGCAGGTCACTGTACAAGCCAGATGTAAAAGAATTCCCCGCGAATTTCACAGCTCATAGTGTCGCCCACGCACTCACTCAGTAGCAGGGCGACGGAACCATGTACTACCAGTCTAACATGAGGAAAATACAATTGCAAACCGTAGCTGCAAGCATAAACACGCCACAGGCCTTAACGGTTCAACGCCTAACCGCCATGTTGGCGACCGGAAGTCAAAACCTGCATTAATCATTATCACACACAAAATGTGCACCATATTAACATTACACTTAGACTAACATGCACAAACTGTCCCCACAATACATTAACTACAGCCTTTAAGAAACTCAAACTAGTAGACAGATACTATGTTTCAGAAACTAGTTTAAATATGCCATGCAGAGGTGTAGGAATTACACTTAAAAAATGCTTGTTTATGACGATTCCATTTTTAACGTGTTGATACAGAGGGCTGTCCGGGAATGGGTTCAGCGGCTCGGTGGTCATGATGACGATCCCATCATGTCCTGCCCTCAACGACCATTTATCATCCATGTAAACATACTCCCCTGGGTAAAACTTCATACCAAACTGCTTCACTAAAATATCACCCTTGTGGACGAAATCTCCATCCTTGACCTTTACTCCACGATTTTTCTTTTGGCTCTTCCAATCGTGTTCCTTGTAGAACCACCAGATTCTTTTGGATTTGTTTCTGACACTTTCTTGTCTGGTTTCTTCATGTGTTTCCCTGCCTCGTTTCTTTGTGTGCGGTTTATGTCTTTTTTTTAAATTTTACATTTATTTATGTATGTTCTCTTGTCTCCTTTCTTCATATGTATCTCTTTGTCTGATGTCTTCGTAAGTTTCCCTGTTTGATATGTTCACATTTGTTTTATTGTGTGATTTCTTCACATGTGTTATCTTGTCTGATTTCTTCATGTGTGTGCTGTTGTCTTGCTTGCTTGCTTGTGTTCGTTGGCTTGAGCTCCAACGTGAAGTCCTGTATGTCGGATGAAGGCATCCTGTTGTCCAACATCAGTGTGATGTCGTACAGGACCTGAGGTTTGCGTGAGTATCCGTTGTCCCATGTCTGGCTTATTGGTGTGCAGACTGGTGGTTCCTCGCCGTACAGGCAGACACTCTCCGACTTCGGAGGAATCAGCGATCCTACTGACTTTAGCCAGGACCCCGAAGGGACCTGTTGCCCAGGACGCTCGACAAGGACGCGTCAGTAGGTCTTGGCCAGTATATAACCCGGCCCTGGTGCCTTGGAAACACCTCTGCGTCCCGTACTGTTGTCTTATTTCTTCATATGCGTTATCTTGTCGGATATTTTCAAGTGTTTTCTTGTCTGATGTATAAGCGTGTGCTTCCTTGTCTAATTTTTATATGGGTTTCCTTGTCTACGAGATGGACAGGAGCAGGCATCAAGATACATAAAGATTTTAAGATTATTTATTCTGGAGGTGAGGATCGACATAGGGGAGTTGCAATAATTTTGGACCTGAAAACATCAACGTCTGTTCAGGGATATTGGGCCGTGTCGGACAGAGTATTACTAGTTAAATTGAGTGGCAGACCTTTTAACATAAATGTTATTCAAGTATATGCCCCAACAGGAGAGTCTAGTGAAGATAGTGTACAGGAATTTTATAATGACATAGAGTCTGCCTTAAAGAAATGTAAAAATTCAGAAATAAACATCATAATAGGGGACTTCAATGCAAAAGTAGGAAATCAAGGGGATAGATACACAGTAGGAAACTATGGTTTAGGAGAGAGAAATGAAAGAGGATACAGACTAGTAGAGTGGGCAAAAGAACAGGAAATGATTGTAGGAAACACCTATTTCAAACAACACCCTAGAAGATTATGGACATGGAGGAGTCCTGATAGCAGGATTAGAAACCAGATTGACTACATTCTCATTAGCAGAAGATTTAGAAACGCCCTAACAGTAGCAAAAACAGTTCCCAGTGCTGATTGTTATAGTGACCACAGATTACTCACAGGAACATTGAGGATAAAGTTGAAGAAATTCAAGTATACAACAGGGAACACTAAATATGATTTGTGTACATTGAGTAATGACAAGGAAATACAAAACAAATTCAACATAGAAGTACAGAACAGATTTGAAATATTGTCTGATCTAGAGATCCTATTCCAGGATGTGGATGATCAATGGGAAATGTTAAAGAATTCAATCAATGTGGCTGCAGAAACAACTATTCCAAAATTAAAGAAGGTGGGTCGTAAGAAATGGATGACTGAGGAAATTTTACACTTAATGGAAACAAGAAGACTCAACAAAAATAATCCTGCCAAATATGAAGAAATTCACAGACAAGTCAGAATATTATGTAGGAAGGCAAAAGAATCATGGCTTGAGGAAAAGTGCTTAGAAATTGAAAAACAACACAACAGTCAAAATACCAAATTAGTACACAAAAGAATTCAGGAGCTTACTAATAAAAGAACAAGTACATCAACAGGCTGTCTAAAAACTAAAGATGGCAAAATCATAATAGAAAAAGATCAGATTCTACATGTCTGGACAGATTATGTGAAAGACCTGTATAATGATAACAGAGAGGAACAGTATGCTATTAGATTTAATAATGAAGGACCAGCAATTTTAAAGATGGAGGTTCAAAATGTTCTTAAGCATATGAAAGCTGGCAAGGCCCCCGGTGCAGATAACATCACAACAGAAATGATTAAAGCTTTAGAAGAATTTGGTCTAGAACAAGTCACTAGACTGCTGAACACATTATATGATACTGGAGATATACCTTCTGAATTATGTAATTCTGTATTTATTGCAATCCCAAAGAAATCAGGAACCTTAGAATGTGATCAACATAGAACAATTAGTATAATGAGTCACATCACAAAGATTTTGTTACGAATTATCATGCAAAGAGTGAGGAAGAAAATACAACCTGAAATAGGGGAAGAACAATGTGGTTTTGTAGAAGGAAAGGGTACAGTAAATGCTGTGTATATGCTGCGAACAGTTATTGAACGTGCTTTAGAAGTAAACAAGGATATACATCTTTGCTTTATTGACTACACAAAGGCTTTTGATAGAGTTAGACATGTCAACATTGTGGATATGCTTGCAGATCTACAAATTGATGGGAAAGACATTAGACTTATAAAAAACATATATTGGAAACAACAAGCTGCCATAAGAATTGATAATGAAGTAGGACAATACCAACCTATTAAGAGAGGTGTTAGGCAGGGATGTGTAATGTCTCCAGATCTTTTTTCCCTATACAGTGAAAATATTTTCAGAAATGTAGAAGACCTAAATGGAATCAGCATTGGAGGACGAAACATAAATAACATTAGATATGCAGATGATACAGTATTGATTGCAGACAATGAACAGGATCTGCAACAATTAGTAGACGCTGTGGTTGTACACAGTGAGCAGCTGGGGTTGGAATTAAATTGTAGGAAGACACAGGTTATGGTCGTCACAAGGAAGAACGAAGTACCACAATGT
The DNA here is from genome assembly GCA_014155875.1 of Cepaea nemoralis. Taxonomy (NCBI): domain Eukaryota; kingdom Metazoa; phylum Mollusca; class Gastropoda; order Stylommatophora; family Helicidae; genus Cepaea; species Cepaea nemoralis. The sequence goes on from JACEFZ010014046.1 coordinate 79,276, forward strand.
AATATACAAGTAAATGGGAATATTCTTCAACAAGTGAATCGGTTCAATTATCTCGGAACAGTCATAACATCTGATGGCAGATGCCTTGAAGAGATTAGAACAAGAATCGCCATTGCGAAAGTAGCCTTTAGCAAGATGAAAAACATTCTAACCAATAAAAAGATGTCAATTGAAACGAGAAAAAGAGTGTTGAGGGGATACATAGAGCCTGTTCTTTTGTATGGATGTGAAACTTGGACAATGTGCAGTCAAGCTGAAAAACATCTGATGGCTGCAGAAATGTGGTTTCTGAGGAAAATGCAAAGAATACCATGGACAGATAGAAAAACCAATGACCAAGTACTACAAGAGACAAATGAAAATCGTAGATTGATTAGAGAAATTAGACGTAGACAGTCAAAATTTTTTGGACATGTTATGAGAAGAAATGGACTGGAGAACTTAGTGACAGCTGGCAAGATCGAAGGGAACAGACCAAGAGGAAGACCGAGAGGAAAATACCTGGATGGCTTGGCCACATGGCATGGACGAGACAGGAACACTGAGCTGATCCACGACTCTGGTGATCGAGTGAAATGGCGAATCATGACCGCCCACGCTTTCCGGCATGGCACATGATTGATTCCTTGTCTAAAGTCTTCAGAAATAATTTACGTGTTATTAAGCATGAGAAGTCAATATTTAATTCCAGCTGACCGGCATCTGGGACAAACAAACTACGCCACTGGGCACTCTTCCGATTGACGGGTCTAAATAGTTCCGCAGCGAATAAGTCAGGGGTTAAGGGTTAGGGTTAATGTTAAACTAACACTGACCCTAACCCTTAACCCTAACTTATTCACTGCGGAACTATTTAGACCCGTCAATCGGAAGAGTGCCACGCCACTGCCATAATAGTGTTTCCGTCTCTGATTTCTTCATATTTCTTTTGTCTGATGTCTTCATATTTCTCTTGTCTGATTTCTTCATATGTTTTTTTTTAAAATGTTGCATATCCCTTGCAGGACGCTGCAGTTAACACCAGCATTTTTCAGCTGCTGTTGATGTATCCTACAAGTTTTTACGTTAAGTAGTATGCCATTGCTTTCTGAACGACCGGCTCCCATACCAACACGTTATAACACAACGTGACAAGGTTTGCTGCACAAATCGGTCGCGACTGCGTTTCGAACGCCTGGTAAGTTGCTCACGAACCGTGTTCGCAAGCCTTTGGCCACGGAGCCGGCAACATATGTGTGCTATTGTCTTATTTCTTCATATGTGTTTTCTTGACGGATATCATCGTGTGTATTTCCTGATCTCATTCCTTTATGAATGTTTTATTCATGTGTATTTCCTTCTCTGATTTCATTTTGCTGAACTGGTCGACTCCAATTATACATAGACTTATATGTGAGTTCATTATTAACGTATCTATTCTAACAGTTCATTTCCAGAATTGCATTTATTCTAAAATTCAAATAGCAACTATGTCAATTCACAGACTGTTCAACTGACATTTCTGCTCCAGCTGTCAGCGGACGTGTTTGATAACAAATGGAACATGTTTTAACCATGTCAAAGAACAAACATTTACCATCATAATGTGCCCGCTCCAGTGACATCAGTATCATGAAAATGAACGCCTGGTCAGTGGCAGCAACTTTGGTGACCTTATGTTTATTGAAGCTGACAGAAGGTAGGTCACACTTTCTTTGTATTATTTAGTGTTAGTGTTATTTAGTGTTAGTTTTATTATTTAGCTTTAGTGTTATTCTTTAGCGTTCTTGTTATTATTTAGTGTTCGTGTTATTATTTAGTGTTAGTGTTATTTTTAGTGTTCGTGTTATTATTTAGCGTTAGTGTTATTATGCACAGTTCGCGGCGATTGCACTAGCCAGGTGGCCTTAATTCCTCAGACTCAAAGACGCCCCTTCCATACACCGCAAGGTACTATATTGGCAGTAAATGGCAGGTTTTTGTTTTGGCAGTTATTATTTAGCATTAATGTTATTCTTTAGTGTTAGTGTTATTAATTAGTGTTAGTGTTATTATTTAGTGTTAGTGTTATTATTTAGTGTTAGTGTTATTATTTAGTGTCGTATATGGCAAGAGCGCTCTGGCTCTTAATCTTCTTGCGCGCTGATAGCAAGGTTGCGAAATCGTGTCCTACGCCTGTCAGTTGGACTTAAACGTTGAATTCTCGTTCAGAAAGCAATGGCAAGCTACTGAACGCAATATTGTCTATCAAATCAACCTTGAGTTGGGGTTGGTGGCAACGCCCTGTAAAAGAAATGCAATTTGTTTTAACGCCCAAGGACTGATAATTTTCTTACGTATTATAAGATTTCTGCTAGAATGGAAAGTTTGTACATAAAGTATTGTATACAAAAGTTATAGAGCAGTTGTTCTCAACCTTTTTTGGCCCATGCACCCCTTCACCTTATGTTCAGAATGTCATCCACCTTCACCCCCCCCACCCTTTTTTTCTCCCTATGAATTCCCCCCCCCCGCACCCCCGCCCTATACAGTATACATACAAATGGAAGCTAAATTTAATAACACATACTAGAACAAGTCTAGACGTCTATATAAAACGTGATTTGCGGGTCTACTTATGTTATAAAACGAATTTTAGAAGGGCGAGAAGTACAGAACCGTAAAGTATGGAGGGGAAAACAATATCAAGTAATTGGTTCTTGTATTAACGTGATCTTGAAAGAATCTTAATTCCCCCCCCCCCCCCCCCCCCCGGGACACTTTAAAATACCCCCTGGGAGATTTCCCCACCCTTTGAGAACCACTTACTAGAGTCTGTTGGGACATCCGCCTGGTGATGTTGAATTTTGTGACGTGTTTTTAACTATATACTATTTTTGTCGCATTAGTAAAAATAACAAATGAGGGTCAGAGTGTTTGAGATGTGCAAAGCGTACTCGCTGAAACGTTTTCTTCTGACCGTGGCGTAGTGGGTTTATTCCAACTGCCGGTCAGTTGGACTTAAATATTGACTTCTCATCCTGGACTTGGGGACGTAAATTATCTCTGAAGTCGGCAGAATGGTTTGCCTGGCTGTTTGTGATTATTATGGCAAGGCTACGTTAAGTAGTTTGCCACTGCTTTCTGAATGACCGGCACTTATACCATTGTATGAAATATTAGCGCAAGGCGGTCTACTTCCAAATCGCCCGCAGCTGTGTTACGAACGCGGTATGCGGGATTACGAACTGTACTGGTCAGCCCTTCACCACAGCGCCTGCTGTTCTATGAGAACGATGGCAAGATAACTAAACACAATGTTCGCTCGCTTTGAACTCAAGCGTAGTCCATACTACGTCTACGTCTAGTGCACTGGACCGATTTTGCGCGTGGATTCATCATCATAATCCAGTGCGTTGCTGGCGTAGGCGATCATGCCTCTCCACAAATGACGATCTGTGATGTCATGGATCAATTCGTATGCTGACTCCCTTCCGTGCCATGACACAAGACTGTCAAGATTCTTCTCAGGCTGTCTTCATGTATCTCTCTTTCCGCAAATCTTTCCAGTTGTCAGAACATGTTCCAGTTTGTGTTTTCACATAACGTGGCCAAAAAACGATGACTGTCTCTTTTGGATGTTTGTGATAAGTTGTCTTTGAGACTCTGCTTCCCTTAAAACGTCATGATTGCTCATTTTGGCTATCCGATTCATTTTCAACATTACTATATAAAACCACATCTCCAAGGCTTCCAGAGATATTTTTTTCGCCTGTTTAATAATTTTCCAGGATTTGCAGCCGTATGTTAAAACTTGTTCTTCGTAACATGCAAGAATTGTTTTTCTAACTTTCAATGACAGTGACTTATTGCACAAACCGTTCTTCATTTGATAGAATTCAGTTTTTGTTTGTGGATTAGCTTTCTATGTTACCAGTATCCCTCGCCATCAGGTGAACCCACTCCGACTTCCGACTTGTATTTTACGTCCTTATGTCAAGGACGTGATGTCAACATTTTAGTCCAACTAACCGGTGAAGGCTGTTGAAACAGCTACCTCTGCATCAGCACACCGGATGTTTAAGAAAATAGCGCCCTTATCAATTCGGTGTGCTGACCCCCAAGTAAACAAACAAATTAATGAATAAACTGAGCAGAATTCGTCTCGTTTTGAATACACAGAGACCAATCCGCGTATACGGACATTTTCACACACAGTAAATTCTAATATCAATTGATTTCTAGCCAGCGAATTCATTAACTGGATAATTTTCATGGGATGTTTAATCGTCTTGAGCGACTTCCCGTATCTACCATGTCTGCTACCAAATTAACAATGTTTAACTGTGACATACCCTTACTTCCCATTTTCCGCCATCCATTTTTATTTGTCCCAAAGTACTTTTTGTTTAGCACTGAATCCTTTTAAGCCATTTACAGCAGTCTCTCCCAGGCCCTGAGCGTTAATGAGCGAAGTACAATCAAGGACATCATAAGCCATTTTACCAAAGACATGTATGCCAATGTCCATCAACGTTTGCACGCGATACCTGATGCCATGATGAAGGGCTTATGGAAGTACATCAGCATTAGCAACGTGGCAGAATATGCGAAAGCAGCTTTTGGGAAAGATGATAAAAGATAAACAACTATTTGAGGAGAATGGAGTCCGAATAAAAACAATGCAAAGGAAGTTCGCAGAAAGGAAAAACGCACACGGATACGTTCGTCTGAAGTCATCATTGGCGAACACGAAAAAATAAAAATAAACAACAACAACAAAACACAGACTAACATAAAATAACCTAATATAGCAAGAAAACTTAGCTATCCAGCTGAAAGCTAATCCAATGCGCAAAAACTAGGAACGGAAAACTTTGAGGGAAAGCCTTACTGTATTATATCATCAGTTTCGAAGGCGTTGCAGACGTCACTGCTGTAAATAAAAACATCTTCGAGCAATCACGTGTATTGCACAAGGGCATGGGAGCGGCTTTCATATAATCGAGAAGACAGATGTAGCTGAACGTGTAAAGCAATTAGCGCACGCATTCATTCATTCATTCATCATTCATTCATTCATTCATTCATTCAGTTGCATGTCCCTTGCAGATGTTCGCTCCTATAACAACCGCCCGGAAAACTTCTCGATCATGAACAAGATGTCTCGCGTCCGATAACCCATCAGGAGATCATCTTCCACACCCTGCACTCTTCTCCTTGGAGTTGTTCTCCCTCTCTTGTCCGGCAAATACCCTTACATGATTATTTTCTTCAAACTTTCATGACGTTTAAAGTGACCAAAATATTTCATGTTCTATATTTTATCGTCTTTAGTAGCAAACCTCCTCCAATATTCAACTCTTGTCGCACGAGCCAAATATTTGTATAGAACTATAGACCAATGGGCAATCGATGTGGTAGGTAACGCCATTACTTCCCAGTGTATTCGTGATATATATATATTTTTAGACTGGGTTGAACAGGGGAGCTCAGATCCATGTTTAAAAAAATACCCACCACAATGGGGATTCGAATAGATGATCACAGAGTTGACAGTCAAGCATCGTAGGCACTGCACTACCGCTGCTCACAGTTAGAATCTAATGCAGTGGGAACATTAATCAACAGGTGAATTGATACAACTGTCTTGACAAAAGTTATAAAATATGGCGAAAGATGTCTTGCTTGTGGAGACGAGGATCGTCATGGCAAAAATACTCACCAAATAAAAAGCTGACAACTGCTGCAGTGGAGAAAAAGAAGTTTACAGTTATAAATAGAACCTATACTGTTGTAGGAATATCAAACACGGATAAGAAGCACACAGACTGAGAAACATAATGTTAGTGAAATTGTGTTTTCTGGGGAAAGTGCAAAGAATATCACGTGCGGGGCAGAAAACACACGAATAAGAAAGTTCTACAGGAAACGAAAGAAAACCACAAATTGATTAGAAAAATTAGTCTTAGACAATCAAGATTGCATGAACACGTTATGAAAATAAATGAACGTTCAAACTTAGTTACAGCTGGCAAACTAATTTGGAAAATAGGAGGAAAGGAAAGAGATAAATAACCTGGGTGACTTGGCCACGTGGCAAAACGTTTACCGACATGATACAGGATGATAATGTGTTTGCATGACATCTTCATAATCTTGTCTAATGTTGCTTTGAGTAGGGCTTTACTAAATTGCTCGAAAACTGTCGAGAAATGCTTATTAACGAGAATATAATGTCATTTAAAATTGATCTTCAACCACTTGCTGGCACGTCTGTTAGCTCTCCTCCTTGAAATGATAAAAGAGGATTGCGTGTTTCCAATTAAGCAATAGCTTTACCCACAGCAGCACAGCTACTGGTAGGGTCTCCCATGATCGACAGGTCAAGGAGCAGAGAAGTGAGATAACACCGAGCAAGATAATTCAGCGGCATACTTCCAGATAACGCCTCTCTTATAACACAAATTCCAACAGTCGTGATGTCTCCAAGACTCCGGATGCAAAGTTGCTATATTTGGTACCAGAAAAAGCTTGCAAAGACACCAATTTGTGGTGATCACAAGACCAAGCTCAGAGGAGTGAGATATGTGCGTACCCACAAGCTCAGGTACTTTGACTTGGAGCAAGCGACAGAAGACAGTTACTCGTGATTAGTCGGAGATCTCTATGCCACAAGACTGTCAGAGAACGAATAATTCAAGCTTTCCTCATTGAGGAGCAGAAGATTGCAGCAAGAGTTCTCAAGACACAAGGACCTAGCAAGAAACATTAAGACGTCTGTTGATTCCAAATATAATTGTTAATGTAAAAAAAAAAAAAAGAAGAAGTGAGACACAAATCTACTGCCGTGAAAGTAGACATATGGACAGCCAAAGGACTAGGAAAAGAGCACCGTAAAGCTTGCTTGTCGAAATATGATGTGCCGAGTCATAGCCTTGATGAAATAAATGCAACGCGACCGACATTATGATTACGAAAGCACTGATTTCAATTTATAAGCCAGTTTCCGGTATTTATGAGCCACGCGCAAGCATTTTTAAGCCGTAAACCACTAGTTAACGCACAGACACCAGCCGTGATAGCAAGTTTTATGAGCCAGTGAGTGAATGTGCGATTGAGCATACTGTGAACATACGTGAAGATGCAGAGTATGGGGATAACTGAAGGAGTGGGCGACGTCTCGTGTCCCATACATCACGAAGTACATCACATTGTTTAACTTCACCAGCACTGGGAGAAATCAATTTCTTTAACGACAAGCTTAGTTAGTGCAAGCCAATGAATCACAGTCTGAGAAGTCATACCTTTTCTGCTTTATGTTTATTTTATGCTTCTTGTTTCTGGGTAGTAATTCTTAAACACAACTTAATGTAGTGAGAAGGAGATATTGAACCGGCCGTGTGAATTGGTAGAATAATTAACTGCCTTCAGAATAGTATGTCTTCTTCCTCTTCAAATTCTTCGTTCGTCTTCGTCGTCTTCCTCATCGAATCGTCTTCGTAGTCGTTTTCATCGTGGCCGCCATCTGTTTCATCGCTAGCCCTAGTCTCCGTCATCGCTGTCGTCGTAATCATCATCGTTGTCTTCGTCGTCGTCGCCTTTATCGTTGTTGTCATCGAAGTCACCAACGTCTCCTTCGTCTTCATCGTCTTTTTCATTGTCGTTGTCTTCTTCACTGCCGTTGTCTTCTTCGCTGTCGTTGTCTTTTTCGCTTTCGTTGTCTTCTTTACTGTCGTCGTCTTCTTTGTTATCGTTGTCTTCTATACTGTCGTCGTCTGTTTCGTTATCTTTGTCTTCTTTACTGTCGTCGTCTTCTTCACTGTCATTATCTTTCGTCTTCTTCTTCAACGTCGTGGTTTTCTTCGCCACCCTCTTCTTTTTATTCACGGTCATCAAAGTCATCATCTTCTTATTCATGATGATGATGATGAGGGTCACCATCATCATCATTGTCTTCTTCTTCTTCTTCTTCTTCTTCTTCTTCTTCTTCTTCTTCTTCTTCTTCTTCTTCTTCTTCTTCTTCTTCTTCTTCTTCTTTCTTCTTCTTCTTCTTCTTCTTCTTCTTCTTCTTCTTCTTCTTCTTCTTCTTCTTCTTCTTCTTCTTCGTTTGCTGCTGCTGCTGCTGCTGCTGCTGCTGCTGCTTCTTCTTTCTTCTTCTTCTTCTTCTTCTTCTTCTTTCTTCTTCTTCCTTCTTCTTCTTCTTCTTCTTCTTCTTCTTCTTCTTCTTCTCTTCTTCTGCTGCTGCTGCTGCTGCTGCTGCTGCTGCTGCTGCTTCTTCTTCTTCTTCTTCTTCTTCTTCTTCTTCTTCTTCTTCTTCTTCTTCTTCTTCTTCTTCTTCTTCTTCTTCTTCTTCTTCTTTCTTCTGCTGCTGCTGCTGCTGCTGCTGCTGCTGCTGCTTGCTGCTGCTTGCTGCTGCTTCTTCTTCTTCTTCTTCTTCTTCTTCTTCTTCTTCTTCTTCTTCTTCTCTTCTTCTTCTTCTTCTTCTTCTTCTTCTTCTTCTTCTTTCTTCTTCTTCTTCTGCTGCTGCTGCTGCTGCTGCTGCTGCTGCTGCTGCTGCTTCTTCTTCTTCTTCTTCTTCTTCTTCTTCTTCTTCTTCTTCTTCTTCTTCTTCTTCTTCTTCTTCTTCTTCTTCTTCTCTTCTTCTTCTTCTTCTTCTTCTTCTCATCTTCCCCATCCCTTCTTTGTATCACAGAGGCAATTTATAGCTTTTCGATAGATAATTAGGTAGACAGACAGGCAGGCAGGCAGACAGACAGACAGACTGACAGATACTATCCCAGCGACAATAACAAAGAAAAGATCTCAATTAAAACCTCCTACAAAAGATAACTCTTCATCATGGATTATGCTATTTTTTGTAAATCCACAAAATCGTTGTAAGAAGTTCGTTTTTCGTGTAATTACCACACTTTGGTAATTATTTGTTATCCTGGCCTTGTCTCTTGTGGTTTTTAGTATAACTTAATGATGGCTATTTTTATACTTTGTGGTGATTATTGTTCAGATAATGATGTTGTCAGCTCTGATCTCGGAGATAAAACTCGGAGCGGTTATGTGTATTCAGCTAAGGTATAATGTACGCATGATAGCCACTTTAGAGAGGCCAGCAGGAGACAGCGGGAAGATAGCAGAGTGCGTTGTTAGAAAGAAAGTGAAGATAAGAAATAAAATAAAGCGAAGGACAGATTAGGGCCTGGTGGAATAGAAGGGGAAAGGATGAAAGATGTGGATATAAGAGAAGTGGTGGTAAGGAAAGATGACGGGTTTAAAGGAAAAAGAAAGTGAAGCCGTTAAGAGAATACAAGATACAACGGGGCGAAAGCGAAAGGAAAGCGGTAAGTACATGTCAGGATGTTTGTGTTTTTTCGCTCGTTCGCTTTGATCTCAAGTGTAGTCCATACACACTACTTCTAGTAGCACTGGACTGAATTTTGCGTGTGGAGTAGTTTTCCCTATTACCAGTGTCCCTCGCAATCAGGCAAACCCACTCCATCTTCAGAGGTACTTGTAATTTATCTCCTTAAATCGTGGACGAGAAGTCACCATATTATTCCAACTGTCCGGTGATAGGGGTTGAACCCTTAACCTCGGCATCAGCACACCGGATGTTTAAGAATACGCGTTCTGATTCATTCGGCCATGGCGACCACCCCAAGATATTAAGTAAAGTAAGTAAAGGTCTCCTTTTCAGGCTTAAGGCGCATGGGTATATGGTGCACTACCCATATTTGTGTAGACCAAAAGCTCTCAGTGGGTGAGGTGATGGTATCACATCTGCCGCCTTTACTTCCCGATACATTTCCTGGTACTCATATTCACATTGGAGCCGGGTCAATTAAAATAATTCTAAACGTCCTGCTGCGGATCGACCCCATGACCATCGTACGGCAGCTCCTGGGACCTGATTTTGTAGTGTTGCGATTATGGCGGTCTGTGAGTGCTGTTCGTACCCAACACGCTGTCTGGGCTGTGTGGTAGTTAAGTACTGAATATAATAATTATAGAATCACTCATGTAGAGGATGAGCCGCTGGCCAAGTGGCTAGAATGGCGGATTCTCCTTCGGGAGGCCCGGGTTCGAATCCTTTCGATTAAAAAAACAAAACAATTTCTGTCGGGGGCAAAAAGAAAACTCTAACCTGCACAGTTCGTGGCGACTGCACTAGCACTTATATCCTCAAGCTCAAGCCTACCCTGTCATACACCACAAAGTACTATATAGGCAGTAAATAACAATGACGGTTTTGATTCACGTAGAGTTCATGGAACTAAACAAATTATCACAGAATCACTCGTGCAGAGCTCATGGGGAGAACTAAACAAAGTATCACAGAATCACTCGTGCAGAGCTCATGGGGAGAACTAAACAAAGTATCACAGAATCACTCGTGCAGAGCTCATGGGGAGAACTAAACAAATTATCACAGAATCACTCGTGCAGAGCTCATGGGGAGAACTAAACAAATTCCAGTGAGCGCACGCACTCGCTCGCTTTGAATTTAAGCGTAGTCCATATATATCCTACTAGTTCTGGTGTACTGGACTGATTTGTGCGTGTGGGTTAGCCTTCCTTATTACCAGTATCCCTCACCATCAGGTGAACCCACTCCGACTTCAAGGGTAGCAAATTCCAGTGAACCGAGAGTTGAGGAAAAGACGCTGATGCTGGGAACTCTAAGGACAATACAACTAGATATTCTCTTGTTTGTACAAGAGAATCACAGAGAAAGAGAGAGAGAGAGAGAGAGAGAGAGAGAGAGAGAGAGAGAGAGAGAGAGAGAGAGAGAGAGAAAGAGAGAGAGAGAGAAAGAGAGAGAGAGATGAATAATATTGAGAAGACACAGAGACAGTTGCAGGAGTTAGCAGAAGACATAACGATTTTGTGTGATTTGATGCTCCAATGGGGATAAAGGGAAGAAGAAGAAGAAGAAGAAGAAGAAGAAGAAGAAGAAGAAGAAGAAGAAGAAGAAGAAGAAGAAGAAGAAAAGAAGAAGAAGAAGAAAAGAAGAAGGAAGAAGAAGCAGCAGCAGCAGGAGCAGGAGGAGAGGGGGATGAGGAGAAGAAGAAGAAGAAGAAGAAGAAGAATAAGAAGAAGAAGAAGAAGAAGAAGAAGAAGAAGAAGAAGAAGAAGAAGAAGAAGAAGAAGAAGAAGAAGAAGAAGAAGAAGAAGAAGAAGAAGAAGAAGAAGGAAGAAGAAGCAGCAGCAGCAGGAGCAGGAGCAGGAGGAGAGGGGGAGAAGAAGAAGAAGAAGAAGAAGAAGAAGAAGAAGAAGAAGAAGAAGAAGAAGAAGAAGAAGAAGAAGAAGAAGAAGAAGAAGAAGAAGAAGAAGAAGAAGAAGAAGAAGAAGAAGAAGAAGAAGAAGAAAAGAAGAAGAAGAAGAAGAAGAAGAAGAAGAAGAAGAAGAAGAAGAAGAAGAAGAAGAAGAAGAAGAAGAAGAAGAAGAAGAAGAAGAAGAAGGAAGAAGAAGCAGCAGCAGCAGGAGCAGGAGGAGAGGGGGAGAAGAAGAAGAAGAAGAAGAAGAAGAAGAAGAAGAAGAAGAAGAAGAAGAAGAAGAAGAAGAAGAAGAAGAAGAAGAAGAAGAAGAAGAAGAAGAAGAAGAAGAAGAAGAAGAAGAAGAAGAAGAAGAAGAAGAAGAAGAAGAAACAACGATGTCGCAGTCACAGCATCAGCAGCAAAAGCAAAAGTAGAAGAAAGACAATTATGACCACACTCGAAGACAAGTTCATCATATAATATACTCACTAGCGGATTTTGTTGACAATAAGCAAAAAGGGCGTAAGCTGATCTCTTAATTCCCTGGATTCATCTCATCTCTGTCGACTTATACACCGTCCGTTGGTTATGAGTCTGTTCGTCAGATCAATGTTTCTCTCCTAAACCTGCATTCATGTTAGACACTATGGGCAATACTACATGACAGTTGAACAGGGGGGTTGCCATTATTTATGTCTTATTTGTTACTTGAGTACTGATAACATCTTTCACACGAATGGAAACATGATTTTCTTTAAGATAATATGAACACGGCAATTGTACTTGACTGGAACACTAACAAACACCCACGTCTGTATCAAACAACTGCAGGAATCAAGTGACTTCCAGTCCTGCTGCGTTTGGCGCTAGTTTCCTGCGTATTGCAAACTTTCGGACAATAGCTTAGGTAACACAACGTTTAACCCGAGCGATAATCTTTCATAAGCCCCTTTGATGGGTCTCCACCTTGAAGAGATAGAAAGGCTTGCGTGTTCCAGTTACCCCCAAGAGCTATGCCGACGGTAGCGCAGCTACTGACATGGTTTCCCATGTCGAATAGGTCAAGGGATAGGAACCAGACGAAGAGAGACACAAACCTGCAGCCTTGTAGATAGACTGACGACAGTCAAAGGCTAGGGAAAGAATCCCGAAAAAAATGCTTGTTGAAGTCGGATGTACTGAGCTACAGGTTTGGTGAAACAGTGGTATACAAGTCAACAAACAATGTCACATCTCTCATAAAGCTGACCTTTCTCTGATGACCTCTCACACGTACTCGCAGTCCACTTAACAGTATGTCTCGATACAAAGAAGAAGTCGCTGAGCCAAGTATCAATAACAACCCTATTACATCCACAATTATGGTTTATGACAGCGCACAAGAATAGAATAAAGTAGCAGAAATAGATGGGCATATTCTTAAGCAAGTGAATCGATACTGTTATCTCGGCACAGTCATAACATCTGATGGGAGATGCCTTAAAGAGATTAGAACAAGAATTGCCATTGCGAAGGTAGGCTTTTGCAAGATGAAAAATATACTGACCAATATTAAGATATCAATTGAAACGAGAAAAAGAGTGTTGAGGTGCTGCATAGAACCTGTGCTTTTGTATGGATGTGAAGCGTGGCCAATAAGCAGTCAAGCTGAAAAACAGCTGATGGCTGTGGAAATGTGGTTTCTGAGGAAAATGCAAAGAATACCATGGACGGACAGAAAAACCAATGAGCAAGTCCTTCAAGAGACAAATGAAGATCTTAAACTGATTAGGAGTCATTAGACGTAGACAGTAAAAATGTTTTGGGCATGTTATGAGAAGAAGTGACTTGGAGAACTTGGTGAAAACTGGCATGATCGAAGGGAAGAGACCAAGGGGAAGATCGAGAAGTAAATACCTGGATGGATTGTCCACATGGCATGGTCGAAACAGGACCACCAAGCTGATCCACGACTCTGGTGATCGAGTGAGATGGCAGAACATAACCGCCCACTCCTACCGGCATGACGCATGATGGATGGAGCAGAAAAGAGAAGCGAATAGAAGAAATTTGAAGATATGAGTAGAATTGGAAGAAAGATTACAGAAGTGATGGGGATAATAAAGCATAATGAAGAAAAGATAACAATGCTAATAATGAAAAGGAACAAAGAGTAGAGCAATGAAGTGAAAGAAAAAGTAGAACAAAGGAAATGCATCATCGCGTGCTATGTGGGTGAATATCCTAATTAGCAATCTCACGCGATTTCCAAGTCTCAAATTACTTCTGTTTCCTTCTCCATCCTACCATTTTGCTTAGCCATCCATTTATTTGTGTCGTTTTCCTCCCTTTTCCATTTTTGGCAGCAAAATTATTAGTTATTAATTGTTTACGATGATTGCAGGTAGGTCACTCACCGACCTTGAGAGACGTCAGATGGTGCGTGTTAGTGGAAATGACCATGTGTTCACATGCATTCATTGTGGACGAACATTTACCGCTCGAATTGGTCTTTTTTTGCGCTCGCTCGCTTTGAACTCAAGCGTAGTTTATACACATTATTTATGGTAGTGATGGACTGAATTTTGCGTGTGGATTAGCTTTCCCTATTAACAGTGTCCCTCGCCATCAGGCGAATCCACTCCGACTTCAGAGGTACTTGTAGTAATTTACGTCCCCAAGTCAAGGGCGACAGGTCAAAATTTTAGTCCAGCTGTCCGGTGTAGGGGCTGAACCGCTTACCTCGGCATCAGCACAACGGATGTTTAAGAACTAGCGTTCTTGCCCATTCGATCATGCTGACATGCGAATTAGTCTGATCAGTCACATTCGCTACCACCATTGGTTGCAATTATTATTCCTTTTTTTTTTTGAAACACAGTGTAACAAATTATTGTCTGTCAAGACGCAAGGTGCCAGTCACGAAAAATATTGTTACGGTTTCATTACTTGTGCACAGGCGGTGCTGGCTTATGAAGTCACAAAGAAAACAATTATCACATGCATATTTCGTGTCAAAGCCTGAAGAAGAGTAAACTTGTCGAAACCTGGTCATATTCACTGTTTACCTTATATCTGCCTATGTGGTTTGTTTAAAAAGTATCGGACTTCTGGTCGAGAAAAAATATAATTACTCCTCAAGATGTTGTAGTTCTACTCCCTTCACATGAATATCCTTGGGACACTATATGCTACTTTCTTCAGTCCCATTATTGTTGGAAGCATTTCTGGAAGGTCTGTTTGGGAATGAAGTACATCTGCCTTTTCACATTCCGCATAATGAGTTCCCATGACTCACATCGAGCCCCATGTATTCATTGATTAATTGAATTATTTTGCGATGTTTCTCTCTCTCTCTCTCTCTCTCTCTCTCTCTCTCTCTCTCTCTCTCTCTCTCTCTCTCTCTCTCTCTCTCTCTCTCTCTCTCTCTCTCTCTCTCTCAAGGCAGTAGGTGTCTGCCTTTCTGCATCTGGTTCATATCCCTTGACCTGTCAGACATGGGAGACCCTACCACTAACATCGCTGCCGTCGGCGTAGATCTCTGGGGTCATTAGAATACTCAAGCTCCTCTACCTCAGAAAGGTGGAGACACAACACCGAGGCCTGGTATCTTAGCACTGTCTGTACAATGTTGTGGATAAGGTTCAACGTTGTCATAAATTGACTAAAGTTGTTCCCGGGCGGGCAACGACTCAGTCAAAAGCCATTTTCTCCTACTGGTGTTTAGTTCTGTGTGCAGTTTGGGATTCCTTAACTATGTCAGAAGTGACGAATTACCACCCCAGATCCCAGAGAGAAAACGCGGGACAAATGTATGTTACGCTGATTGAAGACACCGTCCCGGATACTCAAGAAAACAGCCAAGAAGTGGCTCGCTGTAAACATAGATTAGCTGTTCTTGGTATCACCAGGAGTGAGAAAGAAGAATTAAGATATGCATAATAAGCTTTTTACTTAAGGGGTGCATAGGCAAGGTACCTCCCTGACTTGTTCTACTCATGGAATATATGTGCGAACCCCCACTAAATGTTTTACCAATGCGTGCACTTAAGTTACACAAACATTTATAGACATTTAGAATTTACACGGACAACTGAGTTTAAAATTGAGATTTATTGCTATGATGATATTATTATTATTATTATTATTATTATTATTATTATTATTATTATTATTATTATTATTATGTCACACATAACACATCTGACGAAGAGGGCACATAGGTCATGTTCCCCCGATGAGAAGCATTTCACTGTTAGCTTTAATGGGTCCCAACTGGTCCCTTCACTAGGACCGGTTACTCTCTGATATGAGTTGTTGACTGTCCATGGCCCCTAAGAGAAATGGAATGAAACGAACGGAGATGGGTAGTATCTACATCTACATATCTCAAAGCACATATGGATATACATTCATATAAACATACATTAATTGCGTAATATACATGCGTGTTACATAAACACACACACACACACACACACACACACACACACACACACACACATATATATATATATATATATATATATGTGTGTGTGTGTGTGTGTGTGTGTGTGTGTGTGTGTGTGTGTGTGTGTGTGTGTGTGCGTGCGTGTGCGTGTGTGTAAATATTCATAAAACTATTCAGAACATCAATAGCTGAAAACATACATATTCACCTCTACATATATAATGGAGGGTTTCTCATATAGGTTCACCTCACTTACTCTCACCCTTTTTATCTCATTCATACTGTCTTGTGGGGATGGCTTGTCGCACATTCCTGTCGAACATTAAAAGCCTTCCTTGCACCTGTCTGGAAAATTCAGTATGCTAAGTAATGGCTGTCCTCGCGCAGACATCATACAGACAAGGTGAACTGGTGATATTTTCCCCTACAAGTGGTTTCACCCCAATCTTGGTAGGCATTCAAAGTGGTGGTCCAAATAATCAACGTTAATTTGGACGCTATCTATAGACTGTTTGTTCTCGGGAATTTCTCCTAAGTAGTCAGTCTCCCCAATGTGTTGACCTCATGCAGGATGAATCTAAATGTATCCCCTGTACATGAATAGGCCACACACTCACGTGGCTAGGATAATGTTGGATTTCTGTAAATTATCACATACACCAATTCAGAAACAAGGAAAGAAGAAGAATAAAATAATTTTCACAGTGAAATGGTATAGGCTAGAGCTGGAACAGTGAGTAACACAGAAAGTCCACACTCTTGAAGTTTGGAAGAGGAAAAAATGCGAAACAGTAAACTAACACAAGCCCCAAACAGCAGACACATTGATCATAATAGTATGTTGGTATTACCTGAGGTTATAGCTTCGGAATTTCCATCACAAGACTTCATAAAGAAGTCGAACAGAACGAAATGATAATATTTTTCCAGTTAGGTATCCTAGGAATGCTATACGTTAACGCGTCTGAAGTTTGTTGGCCATACCTGTTGTTAAATATTATGTTCTTCCATGACGGGATTTCATTTCCGCTTCTCTTCTCACGTGGGATAATTACTTATGTCCAATTTTCCGTTAACCCCTCCTCTTTTTCACGTTGGACGGGTTACCAGGACGTATTAAGTCTAGAATTCTTTTAACTTCTCCTCTGCTTTCCTCATGGACTGTAGTTTCATCTGTCAATCGATTATGACTGCCGCTACTCCATGAGCTTAATTAAACCCGCTCTGTTTCGCTTTCCCTGTGTTCTCGGATTCAGACATTCTTTATTTTCCTTTGGCAACCAAATGCCAGGGCTACTCCCGGCAACTTAAGATCAAACACTCTGGCTGAAAGTCCCATGAAGTAGTGCCAAGCATGCATATGTTCCTATTCCGAACGCCGCTTGCGGCACTTCAAAGTGTTCCCGCCTCCATACGTCTGGACTTTTACGTCTGCTCAGATTATCAGAGTTTCCTCAGACTTTTCTATTCTTTTAAATCCATTTTAGTTTGTCCTTATTCCTTTGTTGTGGACTCAGATTATTTTCTGGTGGGATTAAAGATATATTTTGGATGTGTCGAGGCATTTCGTCACAAACGCAATCTCACCTCATATCGTGTCCCAAATATTTTGACTGCATAGATCTAATTGCTCTGATCAAAGTGCTGTTTTAATATGCTTCTCTTAGACAAAAACAGAAGTAAAGAAACCCCTGTCAAGCCATGAGGCGAATTTGGGTATGCGCGCTCCATAATTTAGATCTATCGGCACTCGGTGGATGATGTGGTCAATATCACTGGGTCGCCTTTACTTCCTATGCAATTTCATGGTGAAAATTTTAGATTGGATCGATATGGGAGGTCAGGACAATTTTAAAAGTCAGCCTCGATGAAAATTCGATCGCATGACTACCTGACCATCGGGCAAGCGAGCGAGCCACTGCACTATCCCAGCTAGCTAAATGTTTGAGTAGTGGAAGGGGGGAAAACAAAGAGCAGAATGAAGCAGATGAGAGAACAGAAAGCGGTAGTTGAGCAGAGAAAGATAATAGGAGAAACGAAAGCACCAACTCGGCTGTCTATATCATGGCTTCTGTGAAACTCGACAGTTTCAATGATAGTATTATCAGCTCTTGTCACGCAATGGGAATGCTCAAATGTTGCATCAACTCTAAATCAAGCCAGATGCACGAAAGCGGTCTAAAAAGTCTACCTGGATTGCTTGTTCGTGGCTCATCTAGAATTCTGGTTGACTGCCGCGGCAATTTATTTGTGAGATGTAAGAGCAAACGGGTGTGAGGTGCTTTCGTGATAAACCGGTGGAGCACCTGCCTAACATCGTTAGTATTCTGAGTTCGAGTTCTTTTTATCCACGTTCCTGTCCTGGTGAGGGTTAGAAAATAAATGAATGCCAATGATGAGTGGAGGAGAAATAAAATAACAGGAATGGGACGGGAGGATTTAAAGATGAGAAGTCTAATGAAGACGAAATGAAATGCTATGGGAAGAAAAGGAGAGAATGAAAACAAGGAGATAGACAATGAGAAGAGAGAAAAGCGTTGAGAGAAAGAGGAAACTATTATATGAGAGAAATGAAGAGAGGAAGTGAAGAGGAAAGAAAACGGCGGTAAAGAAAAATTGTGCGAAGTTTAGATGTTAGTGAAGTGAGAAGTGAAGTGAGAAGAAAAGAGGAAATGAACAAAAATAGACAAGAAATAAAAATCATAATAGAAAAGGACATATGAGAAGCTTAGAAGAGAGAAGAAATAAAGAGAAGGGGCGAGTAAGTAGAGATGAAAGGTGAATAAAAGCGATAAGAACACTTAGAATTTAGCTTCTGCCAGTTTCAGGCAGAAAGATTCAAAGAAAGCGTCCAATTTGCAATTCAGTTTGATCGAACGATTGACATTAAAAACTTAGCATGGTTGAGTGGATAAGTGCGCACGTTCTTAAACTTCCAGTGTGCTGATGCCTAGGTGCACACCGGTCAATTGGACTTAAATGTTGACTTCTCGTCCTTGACTTGCAGACGTAAATTACAAGTACCTCAGAAGCTGGAGTGATGGCGAGGGACACTGGTATTAGGAAAGTTAATCCAAACGCAAAACTCAGTCCATTGCACTAGCAGCACCTGTATAGACTATGCTTGAGTTCATGGCGAGCGGGCACAACATGATAAATAAATAAATAAATAAATAAATAAATAAATAAATAAATAAATAGCACAACTGTTGACATGTGTCAGGTATTGTTAAGATCTAGGTGGCGTGATCGGTGTATCCCCTATCAAAGGAGATGTAAGGTAACTCCTTCGCTCTGTTGTTTGTCCATCAAGAATGATGATGACCATTCATTTCATCCAGTGGGGTTGAAAGTATGGAACCGTGAGTTCTATGATGGCTGATAAGGCCTATTTTGGCTCGAAATGTTCTTTGACAATGTGGACAAAGAATGCTTGACGTTTCTGGAGGAGGATTTCTGCAGTGGTTTTTCTGTTCTGTCTTTTCTTCACAGCTCTTGCAGTCCTGGTTGCCTCACAAGTGACTGCACCCTTGCGTAATGATGCACGCCACGAATTTCGGTCTCTGGCTGCAGTCTCCCAGGTGTCATGATGAATTCCAAAAGCATTCAGTGAGATTTTCAGAGTGTCTTTAAAGCGTTTCCTCTGGCCGCCTTGGGAGCGTTTACCACAACGCAACTCGCCGTAAAAAATTCGTTTAGGGAGCCTGTGATCTGGCATGCGAGTCAAGTGACCAGCCCAGCGAATCTGATTCTTCATTAGTAGAGTGTGGATACTAGGCATGGACGCTCTTTCTAGGACTTCAGTGTCTGGGATCTTGTCTTGCCATTTAATCTTCTGCAACTTTTTAAGGCAGACTGTGTGGAAGTGGTTTAATTTCCTAGCGTGTCGCTGATAAACAGTCCAGGTTTCACAAGCATATAGCAGTGTGGATAATACAACTGCTTTGTAGACTTTCAGCTTTGTTTGCAGGCTTATTCCATTTCTGTCCCATACATTCTTGTACAGTCTGCCAAAGGCCGCGCTGGCCTTGGAGATTCTTGCATTCACTTCATCATCAATTGTGGCAGCTTGTGACACAGTGCTGCCAAGATAGGTGAATTTGTCCACAACACTTAGACTATGACCATTCACTTTGATATTCGGCACAGTGTGATTATTCCCTGGAGCTGGCTGGTACATAACTACAGTCTTCTCCAAGTTGATATTGAGCCCAAAGTTGGCACAGGCATGTGAGAAAGCTGAAACATTATGTTGCATGTCCGCCTCTGAGTTGGCATATAGAGCGCAATCATCAGCAAACAGGAGCTCTCTGACGGTGTCGCTGTCAATTTTGGTTTTAGCTTTCAGCCTTCTGAGATTGAATAACTTTCCATCCATGCGGTAGTTGATGTCTATTCCAATGTCGTTGTTCTCGAAGGCATTCGTCAACATAGCTGAAAACATGAGGCTGAACAGTGTTGGTGCCAGGACACATCCTTGTTTCACTCCATTGGTGACAGGAAAGGGCTCAGACAGTTCACCATTTTCCTGTACTCTTGCCTGCATGCCATCATGAAATAGCCGCACTATTTGGACAAACTTTCGTGGACAGCCATATTTTGCCATAATCTTCCACAGTCCTTCTCTGCTGACTGTATCAAAAGCCTTGGTAAGGTCAATGAAAGTGGAGAACATTTCGCAGTTCTGTTCCTGACATTTCTCTTGCAGCTGCCTTGCAGCGAAAATCATGTCAACAGTTCCACGTTCTTTTCTGAAGCCACACTGGACTCTCAGGAAGAAGACCTTGATCGAGATGGGCCGTGAGGCGATTGAGAAGAATTCTGGCGAGTATCTTCCCTGCAATTGAAAGCAAGGAGATGCCTCGGTGGTTGTCACAGGATTGGCGGTTTCCTTTTCGTTTGTAAAGGTGGACTATTGATGCGTCCTTGAAATCTTGTGGCATGGTCTCGTTCACCCATATGTTTGTAAAGACTTGGTGAAGCTGCTCTGTTAGGACCGGCCCACCTGCCTTGTATATCTCTGCTGGGATGGAGTCCGGACCAGGTGCCTTGCCGCTGGAGAGTTGCTGGATGGCTTTGTTTACTTCCACTATGGTTGGCAGGTCATCAAGTGTATCATTGATGGGAACTTGAGGAAGGCAGTTAATGGTTTCATCATCGAAGAAGGAAGTTGCATTTAAGATGTTGCTGAAATGTTCTGCCCAGCGCTGAAGGATGTCTTTCTTATCGGTGACCAATGTTCCCCCATCTGCACTGAGGAGGGGAGCTGTGCCTGGTGATGTAGGACGCTCTACTAGCCTACGGTGTACCCGTTTAGTCCCCCGATCATGGTTACGTGAATCCATGGATGCAGGAGGTGGATAGAGTTGAAGAGCAGCCGACAGATAGTTGTAGGTTATGGTCTCCAATTTCACGACAGTTGGCAGAGGATCGATGTTTGAAGATAATGGCCACGGTCATCAACCAGTATGATAACTGCTAAGAAGGAAAGCAATGGCAAACTGCCTTCTTTACAGTTGTCTTGAAAATCATGGTTCGTCAATGCATAGAGAGTTTAAGAAACGGCGTTATTCAATATACAGTTGATTGTGTGAGATGACGAAACACGACCGCCCTTGCTTAAGGGTATGATGATGAATACTATTATGATAACAGTACTAATCGAGGTTTAGTATTCTTCCGGCCGCGAGATGGAGATACAAGAAAAGCAAAGGGCCCTATTCCATTCCCGCAGGCGTATGTGGTAATTTGTGCTAGATCAATACTCGTATATTCCAATCTTCACTCTATGAGCGATGCGGTCAGTACCAAGCCGGCCACCTTTACTGTCCTCGACATTTTCTGGTACCCATTTTAGAGTTGGTCTACCTGGGAGTCGGGGTCAATTGTAAAATTCAGCCTTGATCGAGATTCGAACATAAGACTGATGGGCCGGCAGGCAAGCGTGATAGCCAGAGCTCTAGGGCCGCTCCTTTTTCTAAAACATGATCTGATGAAATAAATGAAACCACTAAAACTTTTCAACAACAAACTCGCCTGTAGCAAATATTACTACAATAAACTCATTTGTATGGGAAATTAAGACCCACAGCACACATCAAGTGCCGATTGATCTATGCAATTATAAGACTAGGAACATATACTCAATACTCAAAACAACGTATTCCCTCAGCTAATTTAAACTTAAACACAGAAGCAACAAACAATATTGTAACGTGCGTATTAACGCCAATGAAGGGCGGATGTAGTAGTTAAGAATCTGGAAAATACAATCGAGGTTACAGAGGTGAGATAAGAGGAATGCGGATGTGGGGTCAGAGAGGTTGAGTAGAAATCCCATGGAAATGGTTGAACTACAACACAGTGATTGTTAGAGCACGTACGGGTCAATGGGAAATTATTAATGAGAGGCAAAAGCGTGATAGTAGACGAATAGACAAAAGAAAACCCCAGAAATGAAATGTTGGGGGAATTTGTAATTTGGTTCAAGGGTGAAATAGATGTTCATGGGGGTCCCGAAGAGACTTAATATAGAGAGAAGGAAGCGATGGGTCGAGGCATTCAGCCTGGAGCTAAGTGAAATAACTTGGCCAGGCAGTGGAGTTTGGGCTAAGTCAGGGAGAATGAGCCAGGAGGTTTTTTGGGGAGTTATTTCAGTTGGCGGGAAAGTTAGAGAAACGGAGCCCAAAATATCGACTCTGTGTAGTCGAGTTGGTCAGGGACGGAGAAGAGTCCGTAACAGGGTATTTTTCAAGGCCGGTAGACAGCAATATTGTGTTCGCAGGAAACTAATATGTCGAATTATACTCTGAGTGTTTCTTGAAATGTGCATGTGCAGCATATATATTCATCCGTGATAAAGATGTGTGTGCGCACAAACCGGTGTTTTATATTGACTCACAGTTGTCGATCAGTCGTCCAGCACAATATTCACACTGACATACACTAGACACAAAGACAGACAATTCTATTTGTCAGCAGCATTGTGACAAATATGTTGCACAATTTATGGCCTGGAATATTTCACTGCATCTTGTCAGGAGGATACTGCAGAGACGATTTCCGGCTTTGTGCAAACAGAAAGACTTGGTGTTAAATTTGAAATTATCGTGGGATCACAGATGCGTCACATTCGAACAATAACTGTGAGTATGCGTTTTAATTGTTTCAGCTGAAGTACTATTCACATTTTCACTTCATACGATATAAACCTCTACAGTTTGCATGCGACACGATGCAGCGAAATATGCCAGACAATAAATCGTGCAACATGTTGTTTATGTCTTCTGTATTTACACATACCCAGTACGCCTTAGGGCATGTAGATGGGTTTTTTACTTTCACTTTTATGTGCGTATAAAATGATTGCCGTGAATGTCTCCTGTCGGAAGTAAACAATAATCAATTTGATTGGATTCAGAATCCATTCATCATAGAAATTAAGTTAAACATGTCTCGCTCTCTCTCTCTCTCTGTCCCTCTCTGTCTCTCTCTCTCTCTCTCTCTCTCTCTCTCTCTCTCTCTCTCTCTCTCTCTCTCTCTCTCTCTCTGTGTGTGTCCCTCTCTGTCTCTCTCTCTCTCTCTCTCTCTCTCTCTCTCTCTCTCTCTCTCTCTCTCTCTGTCCCTCTCTGTCTCTCTCTCCCTGGAAACTCAGGAAGAAGAATGTATACGTATATCTGCAAGTCAGCATGGCCGAATGGATAAAAACGCGTGTTCTAAAACACCCGGTGTGCTGATGCCGAGGAAAGGGCTTCAACCCTTACAACGGACAGTTGGACTAAAATGACTTGTTGCCCTTGACTTGGAGACGTAAATTACAAGTACCTCTGAAGTGGCAGTGGGTTAGCATGATGGCGAGGGACACTGTTATAGGGAAAGCTAACCCGTACTCAAAATTCAGTCCAGCGCGACTGGAAGTAGTGTGTATGGACTACGCTTGATTTCAAAGTGAGCGAGCGCAAAAAAAAAATGTATATCTGCGATACTGACCTTGTATGAATTTCACAGTATTCCAGCTTTTATACTTTCCGTAAAAACAGCTGAAAAGAAAAACCTGAACTTGCACAATTAGCGACGGCTGCCCTAACCAGGCGGCCTGAATTCTTCAGGCTCAAGACCCTCCTGTCCTACACCGCAAGGTACTATAGGCGGTAGATGGCATGACTATAATACGCGGGCACTGATAAGTTAATGTGTGTAGTTTAGTGGTAATCTCTCTCTCTCTCTCTCTCTCTCTCTCTGTCTGTCTGTCTGTCTGTCTGTCTGTCTGTCTGTCTGTCTGTCTGTCTGTCTGTCTGTCTCTCTCTCTCTCTCTCTCTCTCTCTCTCTCTCTCTCTCTCTCTCTCTCTCTCTCTCTCTCTCTCTCTCTCACAAAGTAATAGTGAGAGAGATCACATAAAGAGACCAGGGATTATAATATAAGCAATTCATGCTATGCCGATGACACAGTGTTGATGGCGGAACATGCCACAGATCTACAACTTCTGATCATTGCAATAATAGAGTGTGCAAAAGAAGGGCTGTCCTTGAATAACAAATGATTACGTCAAAGTAAAAGACAACACTAAAATGTGAGGTAACAAAAGAAGAGAAAATACTTAAACAAGTTGATAAATTTAAATACCTATGGACAATTATAACATCAGCCAGAATATACATGACAGAGGAGTAGAATAGGTCAAGCAAAAACTGCATGTCAGAAAATGAAAAGCATCTTTTGAAATAATTTACTACAACTGAATGTGAGACAGAGAGTGCTGAAATGTTATACAGAACTTGTTTTGCTGTATGGCAGCGAATCATGAAACGTGAATGAACAATTTAGGAATAGCTTGGAAACAAAGGAAATGTGGTTCCTGGGACTAATGTTGCGAATAAGCTTAATTGCCAGAGTAACTATTTGCCTGGAAAAGACTAAAAAAAGCTAGAACATTATATATAAGAAAGAGATAAACAATATTATTTGGTCATGTGATGAGAAGAGAGGCATTGAGAACATTGTGGAAAGATCAGTGGGAAAAAGACCAAGAGAAGTGATATTAGATGGACTGAGACTGTGGCGTGGAAGAATAACAGCAGCAGATGCGATGCAGAACGACAGGCACAGCGATCTGTGATGAGACATGAACACCTACGCCAGTTGGCAGGACACATGATGATGATGATGATGATGATGATGATGATGATGATGATGATGATGATGATGATGATGATGATGACGACTCTTTATCCTTCGTTCTGTATTTTGCATTATGTTGCAATCACCTTAACCATTGTAATATATTGTATATACTTTACGATTGTCGCTGTCACGTGACGAACAGACATGGCGGGCTTTCGCTGCGACCATAATCGATCATGCGCAGTCCATATGTATGTTTAAGATCGGTTGGCCAACAGGGAATGCCACTTACTTTACGCAAGTCACGCACAGTGCGTGTTCAGCCTTATCAAGTTAAGAGTGCACGTGGGTAACGGCCAATTATATTGAAACAGTATTTCGTAAAATATAATTTTTAGTAAAACATTCGGGAGACATATCAATGACCAAGTCCTACAAGAAACAAATGAAAATCGTAAACTGATTAGAGAAATTAGACGTAGACAGTCAACAGTTTTGGTCACGTTATGAGAAGAAATAAATTGGAGAACTTGGTGACAACTGGCAAGATCGAGGGGAAGAGAACAAGCGGGAGGCAGAGAAGTAAATCCCTGGATGGCTTGACCAAGTGGCAGGGTCGAGACAGGAACACTGAGGTGATCCACGACTCTGGTGATCGAGTGAAATGGCAAATCATGACCACCCACGCTTACCGGCATGGCACATGATAGATGGATGGATATCATTATCTTTAAGTAAATCGGTCATATTTATGCAGTTAGTTGCATATCCTTTACAGAACGTAGCAGTCACCCTCAGCATTTTTGGACTGTTTGTGATTTCTTGTAAAGTTTGCCATTGCTGTTTGAACGACCATTTTATACAACCCAACGCAAGGCGGTCTTTTGCCAAATCGCCCGCAGCTGTGTTTCGAACGCAGTATGCGGGATTGCCAACTGGGTCCGTAAACTCCCTTCGCCACA
>JACEFZ010014046.1:110000-258805 GCA_014155875.1 Cepaea nemoralis
ATTTCTCAGCCTTTTCCTTGTTCTTTTCCCCTCAATCTTGCCAGTTGTTACCAAGTTCTCCCGTGTTTTTACTTTAATAACGTGCCCAAAGAAATGTGGCTGTCTACGTCTAATTTATCTAATCAGTTTGCGGTTTTCATTTACATGCTGTAGGACTTGCTCATTGTTTTTTTTTTATATTTTTGTCTGCCCGTGATATTCTTTGCATTTTCCTCCATTATCATTACATGTTACCACTTATAGTGATAGCAATACTTTAACAGAAAGTAAAGATATACTAGAAAGTTGAAGAAAGTACTGTGAGGAAGCAAAGATATACTAGAAAGTTGAAGGAAGTACTGTGAGGAAGTAAAGATATACTAGAAAGTTGAAGGAAGTACTCTCAAGAGGTAAAGATATACTAGAAAGTTGAAGGAAGAACTGTGAGGAAGTAAAGATATACTAGAGAGTTGAAGGAAGTACTGTCAGGAAGTAAAGATATACTAGAAAGTTGAAGAAAGTACTGTGAGGAAGTAAATATATGCTAGAAAGTTGAAGGAACTACTGTGAGGAAGTAAATATATGCTAGAAAGTTGAAGGAACTACTGTGAATAAATGAGCCAATACATGACAAATAACCCAGATAAGGTACATGCAAGGGGAGCCGAGGTGGTTTCGTGGCCAGACCCTCGCACGATGGTCTTGGGTTCGAAGCCACTTCGTGACGAATTTTTTAAAATTAACCCGGGCTCCCAGGTCGACCTAGCCTAAACTGGGTACCAGGAAATATTTTGGGGAGTCAAGGCGGCCGGTGTGATACTGACCACATGACCTGCCGTGTGCCGATTGGTGGATAAAAATATGCGCCTAATATCATATACACATCCACACACGCCAATACATAGAGACACGCATACACACTCCAAGCCAATAGCTATAGGGATATTTTTCTTCTTACAGCCCATGTCGAGTGGTGCTAATGGTCATGTCTGTCCACATTCTTCTGTCTCGTGTACTGCCAATCATATCTGATGTACCGCCTAACTGTACTGTCAGACGGTCCAGTATTCTCTCTCTCTCTCTCTCTCTCCTCTCTCTCTCTCTCTCTCTCTCTCTCTCTCTCTCTCTCTCTCTCTCTCTTTCTCTCCGTCTTCCCTTACCTCTCCTTCCCTCCAACTTCCCCTTTGTCACGATGTACTCTGGCTTTCACCTGCCCATGATGTGTCCACAGAATGATTACTGTCTGTCTCTGACGGCAGTAGCCAGTTCTCGTTATGGGTTACATACTTTCAAGATATCGCCATTACTCTTGTCATCCACCCCCGGTGTTCTCATCATCTTCCATATTTTCTTTCAAACGTCTTTGGGAGAATTTGCTGACGTTCCAGCGCCCAGTGGGTGGCACTGATTAGTGTCATTCCGTTGTTTTTACCATGTCGTTGACGTCGTCAATCCATTTTCTTCTCGGGCGCCTTCTTTCACTTGTTTCAAATCGTCTTTGATGTAATGCAAATGCGTGTAACAGATGAGGTTGCATTCAAACTAGATAGCCTAACCATTTATCTTCTGTCTTTCAGTGTATGTGGCACAAGATGGTGACCCCACTGTCGATCTGATAACATTATTTCTTACACTGTCTCGGAGAGTTAAGTTGGCAGCTCTTCTCAGGCATCTCATCTCACAGGTGACGTCAGCATGACCGAATGAATAAGAGCTCTCTTTCTTAAACTTCCGGTGTGTTGATGCCAAGATAGCTGCTTCAGCCCCCTAGACCTGTCCGTTGGATTAAAATGTTGAATTCTCGTCCTTGACTTGCGGACTTAAAGTACAAGTACCCCTGAAGTTGGAGTGGTTACGCCTGATGGCTAGGGACACTGGTAAAAGGGAAAGCCAGTCCACACACAAAAATCATACCAGTGAACTAGAAGCAGTAACAAGTGTATGGATTACGCTTGAGTGAAAAGGGAGCGAACAAACAAAACAAAACAAGATCTCGCGTTGTTGATTTTGTGTAACTGAGATTTGGATGCTGTCGAAATTTGACATTCGCAGCATAGGTTTTTTTATGAATCCGCCATTATTATCTGTCGTTTGACTGACATATGTATATTTCACAATGGGTGATAGTTGATATATAAGCGCACTTGCTTATTTACGTCTTATTTCGATGTCTCTGTCTATTTCGACATCCTGTATGATCATACTTCCTAGGTATTTACATTCTTTAACTCGCTTCAGAGGTGTACTATTTATCTGTACATTTAATGGACCAGAAGATCTGTTAACCTGCATTACTTCGGTTTTGGTTGCATTTATATTTATACTGTATCTTCTGCATATTCAACTCAGCTTATTAATACGATTGTGTAATTCGCATTCTTCGCTGTAAAACAGGCATTGGTCGTCTGCAAATGAAAGCTCGTGTATTGCGGTTGGATCTGTTGTTTAGTCTAAAGAGTTTGTAATTTTCTAAATCATTCTTCATAAAACCATATTTCCGCAGCTTCTACATAATTCTTCCCCAATCTGTTAATTGTCCATCATTAACTTCCATGCAACAAGATTGGCTTAAGAAATCGTTTCTTACCTCCATTGAAAAAATCTATATTGCGGACAATATTTTTATCATTTTGTGAAATGTTACTTTTCCTTGGGTTGTTCTTCATTCAACTTCGTTAATACATTTCCGATCTGCTATTATTAAAGGATACACGTACTTATAAACTTTGACTTGTTTCACTGATTTCATTCATTCTTATGTTGCATGCTGAAAGATATTTTTTCCCCTTTATAAATACCATTCCTTTTGTTTTTCTGTTATTCAGGCAGATCTTTGTTTTAACTTTCTGATGCAATTTAAGCTATCATTTCTTTTAACTACATTTAATTTTCCCCGATCAATACCGAGTTAATAGAATGTGGCAGGTTATTTACATTATGCAAACCAACTGATATTCCTGGCACGTCATGTACGGATCTCATTATTATTTCGCTGTTCAAACCGAACAGATCGGGTGATAGTAAACAACCCCTTCTGACACATTGTTTAATGTGTTGAAAAGTTACCATTTGGTTGTGAATTCTTATGGTTGCTTTTGTTGTAAATGTGTGTCATTTGTTAATATCAGATCTTTATCATCTATGTTTATATTTTCCAAGAGTTTAATTATTTCCATTTCTTTTAAGGATCACGTGGAAGCTTTGGTGATGAAGGCTGGTAGGAGACTTAATGCATTGAGGGCTATGGCAGCAACCGGGGTAGATCAGAGGATGCTATACTTGCTACTCCTTATAAAATGCTTGAGTGTCGTTAACAAGGCACAAATATAGATTTCTTTTCAATTAAATCGTTCTTTCTGTTAGTACTCTCAATCAATATGTTTATGACGTTATTTTGCCTTTATCTTGTACAAATCCACACTCCTCATCTCTAATTTATGGTTTTATTTTGTTTTTTGTTTGTTTCATTATTAATCACGCCACTACTGCATGTCGCATGGCTCATTAAACTTACTGTATAATGCTCTTTGAAACAAGCATTGACTACTAGCAGGATCAACCAGATATCTGTCGGACAGACGGACTATTCACGCACACGCAGGCCAAGAGTAGCAACCGCTCAGCGCACTCCCTCGGTACCCTGTGATACATGTAAAACCACTGGACGCCTACCGACGAGCTTTCAAGCTACGCCGGCAGGCTAACCGAAAAGTTATGCCAGCTTACTGGCTGCAGGCCCATACTCACGTCTAAGTTCAACACTGTCTCACGGTGAAACCGCGAATGGCTCATTAAATCTGTTGAGGTTCCTTAGATGACACGATTCTACTTGGATAGCTATGACAATTCTAGAGCTACACGCTTTTATGGGTCCAGACACATATGATGACAGATGTAAACGCTCATACTGGTCCAGACACTTGGTACAAGGCACTCAGCTGAGGGAAATTGCTGAACGTCTCTAACTCAAATCCCTCGGATGTGAGGGCCTGGCCGCCACCAACCTCCTGCTCTTGGAAGTTTGATGCTGAACAGCCAGCATCTGCAGCCTACCTTGTTCCAGACGTACTGGTTATCCTTTCCTCTGGAGCAAACAAGGCAAGGCCGAGAGAGGGATCGTGCTGCATGGGCAACACATGTTCTCTGAATCCATGCCCAAGCATTGTGCGATGGAATTCTGGCCTAATTTCAATCCGCATACTTTCCTCTGTAAAGACGGCAAGGTGCCACTCACTCACGATGCTCTACACAATCTGTTGCGCCAGATTTCTTTGATATAGCTATGCAAACAGATTTTAAGAGATCATCATCTGCATATCGAATGCTGTAGTTATAATTTATCAATTTTGTAAGCACTTCTACACCCCAATTCACCAAAAGCTTTAGTTTCTTCTGCATTGATGTTATCTGACCTCGGGGATTTAGCTTTCCTAATGTGTTGTATGCCGGCTTCGTGGCTTAGAGGTTATGACTTTTCTCCGTAATCTCGTATACTCTTGTCAGGTAACGTGATGACGGTTCAAATCAGCAGTGGTTCGAATCGCATCGGTAACTTACGGGGTATGTGAGCCGGCCGCTCAGAAAGCAATGGCAAACTACTGAGCGTAATCTTGCCAAGAGATCAACATACAGCTGAAAGATGCTGGTGTTGACAGCTAAGTCCTGTAAAAGGATATGCTAAAAAAAAAAAAATGTGTTGTATGCCGGTCTCTCTGGCTGAGGGGCTACAACACTTTCTCTCTGTAATCCCGTTTATCACGCAGAGTCTCGTAGCGGAGCGAGAGCTGAGGCGGTTCGACCCCCGCTCGTGACTTGCGGGATACTGAGCCGGCCGCTCAGAAAGCAATGGCAAACTACTGAGCGTAATCTTGCCAAGAGATCAACAGACAGCTGAAAGATGCTGGTGTTGACAGCTAAGTCCTGTAAAGGATATGCTAGAAAAAAAAAATGTGTTGTATATCCTCTTCAACTTCTGCTTTCAGTTTCGGTCAGTCTTCACATTGTCATGAGTGTTTATTTCTGATATGTTACCATCGTTATAAAACTCTTTTAATTTATTCTGTTCATCTCTCTGTTACATTTTCTTTGTCCATTAATATTATATTTTGTCCCCTTTTGTCTTCAAACGGCTGCTTGCTGTATACAGTCTAATACATACCTGATAATCCATGTATCTTTTTATACACAGATTGCTGGTCGCCTCGCTGCTCCGCAAGCTCCTTACATTGACTATTTGGCCAGACTTCTTTGGCTGCTTACATCTTCCTACTTTTATCTATGTATATTTTAATATGCATCTTAATTTTGCTTACATTTTCTTCTAATGTCCATCATTTGTAGAATTTTCTGTCGTCCATTTATACGCTATTTCTTTACTTATTGTATTATTTCTTTTAATGTCTATTGTATTAACTCCTTTAGCATTTACCATTGTACGTCTGTACTGCATATCTTCTTTGTAGCATTGTGCCTACTCTGTACAGTAATCGCAAATTTCTCACTAATTTCTAGTTTAATCCAAGTATTGCCAAATCTAACTTTATATTTATTAGAGCTTGCTTTAATTTATTCAGGGTTATACTTGGTTTTCCCGTTACTGCTACGTGGTCACTATTGCAATCTGCTCCTGGTATAAGCATCTGGAATTTGTGAAGATACAATACTTCATATCATATTTGCAGTATCTAGAACATCAAGTGGCCGAAGACTGTACATCATATTCGCAGTTTCTAGAACATCAAGTGGCCGAAGACTGTACATCATATTCGCAGTTTCTAGAACATCAAGCGGCCGAAGACTGTACATCATATTCGCAGTTTCTAGAACATCAAGCGGCCGAAGACTGTACATCATATTTGCAGTATCTAAAACATCAAGTGGCCGAAGACTGCACATACATCATATTTACAGTATCTAGAACATCAAGTGGCCGAAGACTGCACATACATCATATTTACAGTATCTAGAACATCAAGAAGCCGAAGACAGTACATCATATTTACAGTATCTAGAACAGTGTTTCCCAACGTGGGGCCCACGCCCCACAGGGGGGTAATTTGACTGTTAATGGGGGCAATTCGAATATAGAAGAAATCGACTGAATATAACAAAACGGGGAGACTTGAGACTGAAGTTAACTAAATTGGAACCTGACATAAGATCTCTTTGCAGCAAGCATCAAGCGCAAGGATCTCACTAAATTTAAATAATAAATAATTACTAATAATTAAAATAATATAGAAAAATCTTTCATTAAAATTATTTTGTACTTGAATTTCAGTTCTCAATTATATGTTTTGAAAATTTACTTACTGTGTTTGCTCAATAATTACCTAGTGATTTCTTCCTAAAACCTATCATTCAAGTTTCCTTAGTGAACATTTCAATTTTTTAATATTAAAAATAATATATATGTTGAGGGGGGAGGGGGGGGCATGGGACGGGGGAGGGGGGCAATATGAATTTTAGAAAGGCTTAAGTGGGGCATGGCACAAAAAAGGTTGGGAAACACTGATCTAGAACATCAAGAGTTGAAAGATTTCACATCATAATTACAGTATCTAGAACATCAAGACTGGACATCATACCTGCAGTATCTAGAGTAAGTAAAGTCCGAACACTTCACATTTCATATGCGGTATCTGAAACATGTACGTATTAAGAACCTATGACACCACATCAGCAAGCAAGTTAAAACATACAGCTTCCCGATGGCAACATACAGATGTAAGTCATGGACCATTTCGCAATCACTAGAGAAGAAAATGTGAGCTTTTGAACTCAAATGCTACAGAAAAATCCTTAGAATATTGTGGGCCGAGAAGAAGTAAATTGTTGAAATGTTATCAGATCTGAACAGCAAATACAACTAGCGCATAAATAGTATCTTGTCTCAGGAGCACAAATACTTTGGCCATATCGAACGTCATTGTGGCTTCGAAAGAACGATGATAGAAGGCCTGGTTCCTGGTAGAAGAGGCTGGCACGAAGATGGGCACAGGACACTGCAGTCAACTCGGGCGTGAGGGTGTATTAGAAACAGCAAGAGATAGAGAGGTGTCCGAGCACCGTGATGAGGGCGATGTTCTGCAAGGGACCTGCTAGTTGAAAGAGAACATTAAAGACCGAACACTTCACATCTTAACTGCAGTGTCTGGAACATCTTCACATAAAATATGCGGCATCTAGAACATCTAAAGGCCGTTCGCATTCTATTTGCAGTATCTAGAACAATTAAAGTCCGAAGTCGTCGCAACCTGTTTCTAGGGGGAAGGGGGAAGTTAAGATTATTTCAAGATTGCGTTAATACAAGAAACGATCACTTGATATTGTTTTTTTCTCTCCATACTTTACAGTTCTGTACTTCTCACCCTTTTGAAATTTATTGTATAAACGTAAGTAGACCCGTAAATCACGTTTTATGTAGACGTCTAGACATGTTCTAATATGTGTTATTAAATTTAGCTTCCAATTTTACGTATACTGTGTAATGGGAGGGGGGAATTTATAAGGAGGAAATACGAAAGGGGGAGGGGGCGGGGAATGACGTTCTGAACATATGGTGAAGGGGTGCATGGGCCAAAAAAAAAATGTTGAGAACCACCGATCTAGAACATCTAAAGGCCGAAGACTGGAAGTCGCCACTGGAGCTACGGAGTTCGTACTTTGTGCGACGCGTTCCATAGGCCGCCCTGCAGACAGCGATAGAGCCATATGGGATAAAACCCGGTGCAAAAGAAGTCGATCCCTTGCCTGTTATACCCTTCATTATTCTGTAATATCTGCCGTGGGAATGACTACCTTGGCCTTTATTATAACAAACAATATGATTAACAGTCTTTTCCGCTCCGTCCCCAGCTTTCAACTGCAAGTTTCCCAACGAAGGATGTGAAGACAACGACGAATGCTGCAGTGGCAAGTGTGTCGAAGCACATCCTGGCACAAATGCCAGGTGCACAAAGTTGAGGTAACTAAGCTCAATAACATACCTGTGAATTTATTAATTACTAGATTAGTTAGGGATAAGAAAGATGTTGGCTACGGCAGGATGTTAAATATTTAAAGATAAGAAAGCTTTTTACTACAGCAGGATGTTACAATATTTAATGAAACAAACAGGTATATTTTGGTATTTTTAGATCTTATGGATAAACAATAAAAACAAAATAGAAATCAAACGAACACTTGTACATAACATACCTGAAGTCCCAATTAGGTATGCACACCTGTGTTTTTTGTGTGGTTTTTATTTTTAATGTGTGTGGTTGTTCTCTGCCGGATATAAAGATTCCCAAATATACTTTTTTGTTTCATTATACGTGTTTAGTAAAGATAAATAAAGTAAAGAATGTCAAAAAAGACTGCAAAATTGTTGCATATATGCTATTCTACTGCAGACAAACAAATTAGGAAGAATTCCGAGACAATGAAGATGTGATTTATTGGACATGTGTTGCTAATGCCTTAGAATACCAGATGCAATTCACAGCGAGTGCTTGGAAGGTGCTTATGAAAGTATAACATTATACACCCACATAAAAAGGAGCAGCAAGTCAGAAGGATATACAGGGAATGATAGATATAGTTGTTGTAGAAAGTGAAAGAATGGGCCTTAGTTTGAATAATAGAAAGACAGAAGTCATGGTGATGTCAACGAAACAGATTGCGCCTAAATGTGAAATTAAAGTATAGGACGTTATTTTGGGGCAAGTGCGGAAATTCAGATATCTAGGCACATGGATAACATCAGGTGGAAGATACATCACTGAGATAAAGAACATAATAGGACACGCAAAAACTGCATTCTACCAAATGAAGAACACGTTGTACAATAAATCATTGTCTTTGAAAGTTACAAAGATGGTTATTGCATGTTACATAGAACCAGCTTTAGCATACGGCTGTGATTCCTGGACAATTAGTAAACAGGTGAAAAAAATCCCTGGAAGCCTTGGAGATGTGGTGTCATAGAAGAATGCTGAAAATTAATTGAACAGCCAAAATGAGCAGTCTGTACGTTTTAAGGAAGCTGAGTCGCAAAGACAACCTATCACAGACATCAGAAAGAGTCAGTCATCGTTTCTTTGCCACGTTATGAGAAGACTAAAATTGGAACGTGGCAACCGGGAAGATTTGCGGAAAGAGAGACAGAGGAAGACAGTGTGAGAAGATTCTTTACAGTCTTGTGTCATGGCACGGAAGGGAGTCAACACACGAATTGATCCATGACGTCGGAGATCGTAATTTGTGGAGAAGCGAGATCGCTCACGCCAGCCGACAAGGCAATGGATAAGGATAACAAGGAGTCAAACAGTGTTCTTTGGTAATGTAATGGGCTGGATGGGCGGAGACGGTGGCATGGAGGGATATCATCAACAGAGTTGATTTAGAACACTGTCAGAGTCCGACAGTGGACAGCGATGCAGGGACATCGTTACGACCGCCAGGCGACTTAGCTCCCAGTAAGGGATGCAACAACTTCGTTGCGCCGCCAGGCAGATAGGAGTTATCGGCCTGCGAGATCGCTGGCTGACCAGCGGTCAGGCCGCCAACGCAAGACGCACGCCTGCCACGTGACACCACGTCAGGCAGGAGGCAAGTTGCGAACCAGGTCCAGACAGCTCTGGGGACACGGAACATGACGGACGTGTGAGAAAGGCATTGTATGGTTTCTGTATTGAAAGGCGAGTGTCTGGACATCTTGCGAGTCAGACTTGTGACTGTATTGTGGATGTAAGTTGTAAAGTATCCATTATATGTATTTGTGATCATCGTTCTGTATTTGATACGTTAATAAATCCACCGAACGATGTGTCGTTGAGTCTTACGTCAAATCACGTTGTATTTGTACTGTCTCACACTAGTTAGGAAAGCGAGCCAAGTTTAAGACCCTGACATGTGTGAACGTGGAGGGCTCGTCCAGCCTTAATTTACTTATTTTTGAACGTGGAGGGCTCGTCCGGCCTTAATTTACTTATTTTTGAACGTGGAGGGCTCGTCCCACTTTAATTTACTTATTTTTGAACGTGAATAGCTTTTCCTTGTTGAACGTTTAATTTAATTACATTTAAACTTAAATGTGATCATGGAAGGCTCATTTTGATTGTTACTACATTATTTAAACATGTGTAAGACCATTTGTAAACGTACAATGCATACATTTTGTTTGATCCGGTAAGCGTGTAAAACATTTGTGATTTGTGAAACTTGTCACCGTTTTGACCTTGTCGACATTGTGATCTTGTCGCCATTTTGACCTTGTCGCCATCTTGTAAACTTGATGTCCATTTCCTTACTGAATGTCATCTTGATGTAAGTGATGTGTCATCAATGTTGTAGAGTGTTAAGATACTTGTAGATTGTCTTTGTGAATTGAGTTTGTGGAACGCGAAAAGTGTTTAGAAAGAAAGTAACGTGTATTGTAAAAAAATTGTTGACGGACAAACTTACGACATACAATTATACTCAACGCCATACAAACCTAATCAACACTTAGTGACAAGCAGGCACACACCAACAAATAGACGCTAATTTATCTTCTTCCAAAATAAAAGCAGGTTTTTCCGTACCATACGAAACCTTGCCGTAGAGGTCATTTGTCTGAAGTATCGACCCTACAGTTCCTAGCCCGATTTTCCAACCGTTCTTCACCGCATCCAGGGCACTTGAGTATACTTTTTCCTTTTCGGATACTTTAAAAATGCATTTTTAGGCACATATCGTCCAGATAAACAAATTGTAAATTGTTGATTACTAACCACTTATAACATATTGTGTGTGGCTGGTATTTCATTGACATTTTTCCATCATGTCTTCATTATTTGATTTCATTGATATGGGCATAAAGTTACAGTTACATGGTGATGAACTAACACAGTGGAGTGAGCAGAAGTACGCAGAATACCTACTAGTTCAGGAAAAAGCTAATGAACGCGAAGAAAGAGCAGCACAAAGAGCTGCCAAACAAGTAGAGGCAGACACAGCCTTAAAGCATGCAGAATTGGCTGAAAAGACCAAGCAAGCTGAGATAGATAGTGCACTTAAAAAGGCCGAGATCGAGAAAGATACAGAGCTGAAGAAGGCAGAAATAGCAGCTCAGAGTAAGAGAGAAGAACTGGAGTTACAGTTGAAGATGAAACAACTTGACACTGAGACTGCCATTAACAAAGAGTATAAGAAATCTGAGAGACTGGAGAAAGAAAACCAGTACAAGAAATATCAAGGTATTGTACGTAATTATACCTCGGGTGACTGCATTGCAGCCTTTACCCAAAATTTTGAAACTTTAATGGAACATTATCAAGTTCCACTGTCTGAATGGAATATTGTGTACATGAGGAGTTTGTCCGGGGAACCTCTTAAAGTTATTGAAACCATCCCCAAAGACCTCAGAAAAGATTACCATTATCTGAAATCTAAGATTATGGCACATTTTATGTTAGATGAGGCAGGTTACAGAGAACAGTACAGTAAATTGAGCCCAAAACCGACTCAAACGTTCTCTGACTACCTCTGCTTAGTCCGAGATATTTTCACCAAATGGACTTCAGCAGCCAAAATTGAAAAAAGTTATCAAAGATTGGAAGATCTAATCATTAGAGACAAAATTGTGTCATCTATTCCTTCAGCCTTTGCTAAATTTTTGTTAGAGAATGAATGCTCTAGTGTGGATGAGATTGAAAGACGGGGTTCGGCTTATTACACAGCCAACAAACATTGCTTTGCTACTGAAGATACTAACATTAACTTTGTAGCAGCGGCTAACTATGACAAACAACCCTATAGTAGGCAGAAACCTCATAGGCCTACCTCTGAGAAATTTAATCATTGCATTTATTGTAAATATTCACATCATCAGGGTGAAATGTGCGATCAGAACCCAGGGTACCAAACTTACTTATTAAATATGGTAAACAGGCAAGACAAGGAACGTAAATCCTTCAAAAACTCACGAAAATGTTTCCTCTGCAAGGCATGGGGTCACCATCGGAAAGATTGTAAGGGCAGGCATATGACCAACAAAGCAAACGCCGCCTTGTTTGATAGTTCGTCTTCTGATGAAGAAGAGCCAGAGAAACATCCTGTGAACTCAGCACAGGCTTTTGACCTATTCAACGCAAACAAATGCTCTGTTTGTAACACCTTCTATGAAGATGGTATTTTAACATGCGGTCACACCATCCCTATTGCCAATGAAGAAGCTAATTTGGTATTAGACTCAAAAGGCAAAATAATCATCCATCACGGATATGTAAATGGCAAGCCTGCTACAGTCCTTCGCGATACGGGCAGTTCACTCATTGGCCTGAAAAGAACGTTCATAATGCCTACAGACTATACAGGCAGGCATGTAACATGTAGAACATTCTCAGGCAATATTGAGAGATACCCATTAGCATGGGCATATATTGATACACCTTTCCTCACTGGGAAAGTAAAGTGCGCTGCACTAACCAGTCCAGTTTGTGATATAATTATTGGTAATTTACCTGAGGTAAATGATAAACCTCATGACATAACATCTTCATGTAATGATGATACCATAACAGCACCATCAAATGTCATCATTGAAAATGTCACACCACCTATTGATTTTAATGTAGCTAATGTAGCACTAAGTTCTCATGACATCATTGAAACTATTGTTCCATCATCATCATCTGATATCATTGAGTGTGTGAACGCAGTAACAAGAGCTACTGCTAGAGTGCAAGATGAAGTAAATCAAACTGAGGCGATACAATTGCTCAACCCAGTTTCACTACCTACTAACACCATGAAGGAAGCATTTGTAACAGCCCAAAAAGCTGATCCTTCATTGTCAAAATACTTTGACCTGATCGGCCGAAAGCCAAAAGTAACCAAGAATGCAAAATGGCATTTTGCTTTGAAAAATGACATACTCACTAGGTATTACACCAGAGGTGACAATACCACAGAGCAAACTGTTTTGCCAACTAGTTATCGCAAACAAGCCTTACATCTTGCACACGATATACCTCTTGCAGGACATATGGCATACGTTAAGACCAGATCAAGGTTATTGACACAATTTCACTGGCCAAAATTTTGCAATGACATTAAAGAATATTGCAGAAGTTGTGACACCTGCCAGAAATTGGTTAAAAAAGGTAAACACCCACAGGCAAAGTTACAAGTTACCGACTTAGCCAGTCGACCTTTTGAAAAGCTATCGGTTGACATAGTGGGCCCTCTCAGTCATACAACAACTAGAGGGAATAAATTTATTCTAACGATCATTGATCAATGTAGTCGCTGGCCAGAAGCTATTCCGTTAAAGAACATAACTGCCAATGACATAATGGAAGTGTTCTTCCATATATTTTCTAGGATAGGGTTTCCAGATACTATCCAATCTGATAGGGGCACTCAGTTTATTGCCGCATCCACCCAAGCTTTCACCAAAATGCTGGGAGTTAAGCAGTGTTTCAATTCCCCCTACCATCCTCACAGTAGCGGAGTAATAGAGAAGTTTAACGGGGATCTTAAGCACATGCTTGCAAAAGTAACGCAAGAACACCCCAACAACTGGGATGTATATCTACCAGCTATTCTTTTTGCTTATCGCGAGGTACCTCATGCTAGTACCGGTTTCTCTCCTTTTGAACTTATCTATGGTGCCAAACCACGTGGCCCATTGACCATTTACCACCAAATGTTAACTGACTCTACACCAGTACTTAAACCCATATCATCATACTTATATGTGACATCGTTGCGTGAAAGAATCATCAAATCTTGTGTTATTGCAAAGAATGCACTAAAACTATCTGGTGCTACTTATAGACAGTATGCTGACAAAGGAAACAGGACAATAACATTGACACCTGGACAGGACATTCTTCTTCTGCTACCTAGTGACAGACACCTTCTGACGGATTCTTGGCAGGGACCTTTTAAAGTGACAAGACAGATTTCACCTGTAGACTACGAGATCCTTATAAAAAACAAACACACAATATTTCACATAAATATGCTAAGACCATACCACAACAGAGACAATGACGGAGCACATTAAGACATTAGACCAGACATTTGAACGGATCAGACAGCACGGACTGACAGTGAAGCCGGCAAAAGTAGACATAGCCTACCAGGAAATATCATTATTGGGCTATAAAATATCCAATGGCTTTGTCACGACAGACGATAAAATTGTGTCCAAGATACTAAAACTCTCACTTCCGACTACAAAAAAAGAAGTCAGAAGTTTGCTGGGCCTAATCAATTACTATAGGCAATTTATTCCTGATTTTTCGGAACTGACCGAGGTATTCACTAATTTACTAACAAAGGATAAACCTGAGAAAATTGTACACGATCAATGCCTAAAAATCGCATTTCATAAAGTGCTATCATGTTTTTCCGATAAGAATAAACAGAATCTTATCCTTAAATTTCCCGATATCCGTTTACCTTTCAGATTACGTACAGATGCTAGCTCCGTGGCGATTGGAGCAGTCCTGTTGCAGGAGTACAACAACATCCTACACCCAGTTTATTTTGTATCCCGGAAGTTGAAAGCCCGAGAGCGGGCATGGTCCATTCCTCAATTGGAAGCCCTAGCTTTAGTAGTAGGTATCACCAAATTGTCTAGATTTCTTCTAGGACGCCATTTCATCGTAGAATCGGACAGCAGCCACTTACGATGGATGAATTCAGGTGTGCCATCGAACCATATGATAGCACGCTGGTCTTTGAAACTTCAAGATTATAGCTTTGAGGTTCGACATATCCCAGGCAGAACCAATTCAATTGCCGATCTTTTTTCACGTTGTCCGACCGACCCAGTGAGCACCAATGTCTGAGTGCAGTATGTAGAAATACACTCAGACCGACACAGCCATTTAGCAGTGAATAGTATTTTTTTCATTCACAAAAAGCTGTGTAATGTCTACAATATTGTGATAGGGATTACTCCCATTATATATAGTGTTCTTATTTTACTAGTTCATGTAGTGATTGTCGTGTATAAATGTGTAGTATGTGGTAGAAAGCGAACTGTATTAACTGTATATATTAAGTACAAGAACAGTGTCACATTCGCACTTACCTGAAGCGAATTATCCAACGTGACAGTGATAACTTCGTGTTGATTCCTCCAGGAACATTTTAATGACGAGTGTGAAAGTAAAAACTGAACAGTGACGACTTTTCTACACCTCTGCAGTGAACCGAAATCTTTAGTGTTCGACTGAAACATCTAACACATCAACATTCGATCGTAATCCAGAAGATTGTGTACCAAAATCCAACACGAACTTTGAGAACATTGTTCCTTCTTTAAACTACATCAAACCGGAACAGGTGTGTTCTACAATCTTTACCATCAGCTGATTGTACAGCTCGTGTGTACTTCCGGATAAATTATAAATTTAGAACAAAAATAGCAGACAACATATAAAACGTTAAAAAGTTGTGACGATTGTAAAATGTTTAGGATTCTATAAAATTGAATACACGAATTGTGTGTTTATTTATTTCTCTAATGTAATCTTAGAATCATATCTTGATTAACGTATTCATATTACCGACTTTTTCTCGTTAATATGAAGAAACGTCAAGCAATGACACTAAGAAATTAAATAGTTATTGTAAATTATTGTGTTTCACTAATGTTAAAATTATTTCCCTTTCATTTTATTGTTATTACATTTTCACACAAAGGGCCATAATTTGAAATGTATATGCTAATGTGTTGTGTGTAATATAACATGTTGTTGTTAAAGTGTTGACACCACAGGCAGGCTTCTACTGGGCATGGCAGAGGGTTGCCAACATTGTATACCAACACAATAACTCCTGGCCAAATAGGGACAGGGTTTGAGTGTTTTATACGACTTATATACAGCCGTATTTCAGTCTGGCTAGATGGTTTTTGTTCCAAGAACCATATTATTCTTTTTTTTTCAAATTGCTGCGAGGTAGATGCGTGAAGCTGGTACTACTGATCTGACTGGGTGATAATACAATTGAGGTAACCAGCCATCGAGAGGGTGAAGCCTGATATGTGTTAAACATGAAACACCACATGTCTTTGTACCCAACTCCCAGGTTTTATATATTTCTATGCCATGTGTGTAATTTTGATAACGTTGTGTATAACAATGGAAAGGTAGACTCTGACAAGGGCATACTATTAACCCAACAGGTACAGACATTATACATGAAAGACGACATCTTTCATGGATTTTACCGGGGGAGCGTGTCAGAGTCCGACAGTGGACAGCGATGCAGGGACATCGTTACGACCGCCAGGCGACTTAGCTCCCAGTAAGGGATGCAACAACTTCGTTGCGCCGCCAGGCAGATAGGAGTTATCGGCCTGCGAGATCGCTGGCTGACCAGCGGTCAGGCCGCCAACGCAAGACGCACGCCTGCCACGTGACACCACGTCAGGCAGGAGGCAAGTTGCGAACCAGGTCCAGACAGCTCTGGGGACACGGAACATGACGGACGTGTGAGAAAGGCATTGTATGGTTTCTGTATTGAAAGGCGAGTGTCTGGACATCTTGCGAGTCAGACTTGTGACTGTATTGTGGATGTAAGTTGTAAAGTATCCATTATATGTATTTGTGATCATCGTTCTGTATTTGATACGTTAATAAATCCACCGAACGATGTGTCGTTGAGTCTTACGTCAAATCACGTTGTATTTGTACTGTCTCACACTAGTTAGGAAAGCGAGCCAAGTTTAAGACCCTGACAAACACCAAGGAACGAAATCTGTGGAGACGCCTATGCCAGTTGGTAGGACACATGATTATGAAAGTAAAGGACCTTTTTTTCACGCTACAAGACACGTTGACTATAGACCGACTGACACTCGATGGATGATATTGTCAAAATCACACCGACCGCATTTGTTTCCTAGGAAATCTCCAGGAACCCATTTTAGACTGGGTGAGGACGTGATAATATGTCACTAAACGAAAATACCCGTCTCGATCTGTTTATATACGCATTTCTTCATTTTTTCCCTCCATGCTTCATTTGCTTATTCCTGTCCCGATTCAATTTTCACAATACATAACCCGAGTTAACTAACAGATAATTCGGAGCCTTACAAGCAAGAAACACGTTGCCACCACAATCTTTATCAACAACAAAATATCGGAAACGGAAAAGCTAACTAAAAGTGAAACACTATTAACACAGAACAGCTAATCCGTATGTGAAGTGATGGGCCACTCCTTTAACACTCATAATGACTAGATCAGTGGTTCTCAACCGGTGGGGAATTCCCCCCTAGGGGGGAATTTTAGGGTTTCCAGGGTGGAATTAAGATTATTTCAAGATCACGTTAATACAAGAACCGATTACTTTATTTTCTTTTTTACTCCATACTTTACGGTTCTGTACTTCTCGCTTTCTGAAATTCGTTTCATAACGTAAGTAGACCCGAAAATCACGTTTTATGTAGATGTCTAGAATTGTTCTAGTATGTGTTATTAAATCTAGCTTCAATTTTTACGTATACTGTGTAGGTGTGGGGGGGGGGGGGGGGGGGAGAGAATTTATAGGGAGGAAATACGAAAGGGGTAATAACATTCTGAACATATGGTGAAGGGGTGCATGAGCCAAAAAAGGTTGAGAATCACTGGACTAGATTGTGTCATATTGCGTTTCCTCACC
Organism: Cepaea nemoralis; assembly: GCA_014155875.1. Classification (NCBI taxonomy): domain Eukaryota; kingdom Metazoa; phylum Mollusca; class Gastropoda; order Stylommatophora; family Helicidae; genus Cepaea; species Cepaea nemoralis. Next base: position 127,635 of record JACEFZ010014046.1, read on the forward strand.
CAATAAAACATAATACACAGACCAGCTCACGCCCAGCCTATTCGTGATTGTATGGATTGTGCAGTCAGTTTTCTGCGGGGCGAGATTGCCAGTTTTCATGCCATCCCTACTTAGTCTCTGCTTACACATAAATGGTAGATTACAGCGTCACTATCTTTATGGGTTTCGGTAACACACGGGCGCCTTCTGTGATTAATGATTAAAAAGTGACGTCGCTTGAGGCAGGTCATAAGTGCTTAGTCTAACCAGCAGAAGTGGAAGGATATTTTTTTATGTTGCATATCCCTTACAAGACGTCGCAGTCAACACCAGCATTTTTCAGCTGCTGTTGATGTACTAGGTAAGTTTTACGTTCAGTAGTTTGCCATAGCTTTCTAAACACACCCCCGTAAGTTACCAGTGCGGCGCGATCCGCTGCCGAATCTCGCACAGCTGTTTTCCCACGTGGATATACAGGATTACGAACAACGTGGTTAACCCCTTGACCAAGGAGACCGGCGGGTATGGACAGTGATAATCGTTGCTTCGAGTTGGTTAGTTACAAGTCTGAAATATACTCTTCTGCAAAAACAACAGGGTGGAAGAAAACCAAACGCAGATAAAACAAAAGAATATGTATCGCTTCATCCTGGAAGTAGTCGGATCGTTGTGTTTTAAACGTATTTTCTTGTTTAGCTTTTCTTTAATTTGAAGAAGGCTTCGGACTTAACGCTGGCTTGTATCTGCGTTTTTCCATTAGTCGAGTTTCCGGGTCATATCCTGTGTTTGTAATCGGACTCTGGTATTAGCTCGACAGCAGCCATCGCCCCCCCCCTTCTCCCCTTGTGTGTGTGTGTGCGTGCGCGCTCGTGTGTGTGTGAGCATAGACCAAATAATAAATGATTTCGGGAGTAAATGAGTATAGGCCAAATGGAAGTCACTCCCCTAAAAAAATAGAGCATAGACCAGGGCAAAAAAAACAAAAAAAAACACTTTCCTATGTAAACGGGCATAGACGAGATGAAAAATACTGTTCCATGTTAACGGGTTTAGATCAAAAAGTAACCACCTTCCGAAATTACCAAGCATTGACCAAGCTGCAATCTCTTACTGAAGTTAATTAGCATCGACAAACATCGACCAAAAAAAAACACACACACACACTTTCCGAAGTTAATTAGCCTAGACCAAATATCCGAAGAAAATTAGCATGGGCCAGGGAAAGAAAAGAATCACTTAACACAAGTAAACTCGCACATACCAAATAACAATCACTTTAGTATACAAACAAGCATACAGCAAATAAAAATCTTTTCCCGAAACAAACCAGCATAGACCCAATAACAATCTTTTCCCCGAAACAAACCATCATAGACCAAATAACAATCTTTTCCCAAAACAAACCAGCATAGGCCAAATAACAATCACTTTCTAAGACAAATCAGCACAGACCAAATAAACATCACTTTAGGGTACAAACCAGCATTCACCAAGTAATATTCTTCTTCCGCAACAACCCAGCAAAGACCAAACAACAATCACTTTTCAAAACAAACCAGCACAGACCAAATAACAGTCATGACGTGTACATTTATAGAAAGACAGACGATCAGATGGTTTGACCGTCTCGTTAGAATGCAACACCATCAACTACTAGTACTGGCTCTACCTCAAAGATCATCTGCTACGAGTGCAATAGGACGCCCGAGAAGAAAATGGAGTGACGACATCAAAGACATTGTACAATCACACGGAATGACACTATCCAAAGCCACCCATCGGGCACTGGAACGCCAATTATTCCTCCCCGCGACTCTTGATGGCAAAAGAAGATGATGATGAAGACGGGTATATAACAGGTTTGATATGTCTTGTGTAATATAAAATACTCTTATCCCCCATTGTGTTTGTGTCATCCCCATAGCCTACACAAGACGTGTTTGTACACCTACCAGTGCGAGGATCGGCTTCGTTGTGGCAGAAACAGCAAGTGCTGCGCCAAATATTGGGGAATCTGCAACCAGGCGCGGGACTGCTGCGATCAGGAACATAAGTGTTTAGAGGTGATTTGCTGTCTGTCTGTCTGTCTGTCTGTCTGTCTGTCTGTCTGTCTGTCTGTCTGTCTGTCTGTCTGTCTGTCTGTCTGTCTGTCTGTATGTCTGTCTGTCTGTCTGTCTGTCTGTCTGTCTGTCTGTCTGTCTGTCTCTCTTTCTCTCTCTCTCTCTCTCTCTGTCTGTCTTGCTAACTGTCTGTCTCAAGCTCCAAAATCTATCTCTCGGACTAACGGTTTGTCAAAAACATACTATAAACAGCCAACATATACTATACCAGCCAACATATACTATAAACAGCCAACATGTCGACATGATAAGGATGCTTGAAGATCTACAAATTGATTGGGGGGGGGGGGGAACCATAGACTTGTAAAAAACATATATTGGAAAAAACAGGCTGCCATAAGAATTGGTAATGAAGTAGGTCAATATCAGCCTATTAAGAGAGGTGTGAGACAGGGATGTGTAATGTCTCCAGATCTTTTCCCTGTGCAGTGAAAATGTTTTCAGAAATATAGAAGATATGGAAGGAATCAATATTGGGGGACATTACGAGGGAAAGTCAACAAGGAAGCCCCAAATGACTGTAGAAAAATAACTAAATATGATAACAACTTGAAACCAGTTTATTTTTATACATACATTGTCCCTTTATTTCTAAACATAATTTCCACCAACATTGATGCCCTTATCCCATCGTTTTTTCAGTCCTCTCAAGTTGTTATCATACTTAGTTACTTTTCTACAGCCATTTGTGGCTTACTTATTAACTTACCCTCATAGATATGCAGATGATACAGTCTTGATTGCAGATAATGAACAGGACCTGCAACATTTAGTAGATGCGGTTGTTGAACACGGTGAACAACTAGGGCTAGAATTGAATTGTAAGAAGACACAGATTATGGTCGTCACTAGGAAGGAAGAAATACCACAATGTAATATACAAGTAAATGGGCATATTCTTAAACAAATGAATCGGTACAGCCATCTCGGAACAGTCATATCATCTGATGGGAGAAACCTTGAAGGGATTAGAACAAGAATTGCCATGGCGAAGGTAGCCTTTTGCAAGATGAAAAACATACTGACCAATAAAAAGATATAAATTGAAAGAAGAAAAAGAGTGTTGAAGTTCTACATAGAACCTGTACTTTTATAAGGATGTGAAGCATGGACAATGAGTAGACAAGCTGAAAAACATCTGATGGATGTGGAAATGTGGTTTCTGAGGAAAATGCAAAGAATACCATGAACAGACAGAACAACCAATGAACAAGTCCTACAAGAAACAAATGAAGATCGTAAACTGATTAGAGACATTAGACGTAGACAGTCACAATTTTTGGGGCATGTTATGAGAAGAAATTAATTGGAGAACTTGGTGACGACTGGCAAGATCGAAGGGAAGAGACCAAGGGGAAGACCGAGAAGTAAATACCTGGATGGCTTGGCCACGTGGCATGGTCGAGACAGAAACACAGAACTGATCCACGACGCTGGCGAACGAGTGAGATGTAAAATATGACCGCCCACGCTTATCGGCATGGCATGTGATGGATGGATAAACCATCAACGTATACTGTCTGCTGCTGCTGCTGCCTCTTCTTCTTCCGATTCTTCTGCCTTTAAGACTTCTAGTGAAGTAAAGGGCCCACAACCATGTATGCCACGTCCTCTGATGGCCTGGTGATGGTTGGTTGGACCTTGACTGATTTCTTCTACGGTAAAATGCAGAGCGTCTCACAGTAACCCTTTTACCGCCTGCAAAGGAGTTCGGCTGTTACTATTCTGTATTACCCTGTAGGACTCCTATTGCACACGGACGAACGAATGCCAATTGGTCTTCTATATTCAAATGTCATAAATAAACAGGCATGTATTATTTGGCGCTCATAGAAGAAGAAGACAGAAGTAGAAACTAGAGGACGCGCTGGGAAGTACACTTAGTCCTGCATCAAGGTGCGTCGTCATTTGGAGGAGACCTTTTCGGATCCCGGTCGGAAACTATAGCTTTCAACTTTATATGTTGTCGAGTGCGTCATCTATCTCTACTTCTTTCTTCTGTTTCTATGAGAACCAAATAGTATCCGTGTGTTTATTTATAAACTGTCTTAGTGGCCTCTAAGGGTTCCCCAATTGATATTTCTGCATTTACAGGTGGAAGGTTTCTACTACAAGCGGTGTCTGTACTCTAACAACATCAACCAGCAAGGAGTTTCCCGTAGAAGCAGCATCCTCACCACCTGGGCATTGAGTGTAGCCACTCTCCTAGCTACTGCTCTAAGATAGCACTGGAATGCGCTTACCTAGCCATTATTTCTATATGTGACTGTACAGCGACAATTTGGTAACGGTCGTAACGTAGCACCCGAATGTCCTTACCGTATTTATTTCAATATATTTTGTGTGGAAACTACTTAATAAAGACCCCACGACAGCCTTCGAATATTCTACACTTAATCATTCAACATGTGAAAGTGCAGATACTACTTTATAACAGTCCCAGGAACGCATCTGAATGTCATAAACTTGACTATTCAACATTGAACTTACACAGGCGGTTCTACAGAGACGTGCTAGAAAATCATCTGAGGTCCAAACCTTAATTATTCATCATGTGAAATTACAAAACCTACGTTATAAAGAGCCTAAGAGAGCACCATAATGTTATTTATTCCGAGACCTAAGACAGTATCTGAATGTTAAAAACCACTATTTATTCCCAGCAGTCGAGCATTATTTGAATGTGTAAAACCATTTATTTCCAGCCCTCGGGAATTATTTAAATGTGTAAAACCATTTATTTCCAACCCTCGAGCAGTATTTGAATGTGTAAAACCATTTATTTCCAGCCCTCGGGACGCATTTGAATGTGTAAAACCATTTATTTCCAACCCTCGAGCAGTATTTGAATGTGAAAACCACTATTTATTTCCAGCTCTGAAAAGATTTCTGAATATGAAGAAAACCACAAACTTTTCAGACAATGTCTTAATGTAAACACCCACCTGTTATATCAAGACAGTGTGTGAATATGCAAAGCCACCATTTAATTCCATACGGCATCTGAATTTGAAAAAACCATATGTTTCACGATAACCCATATGCAGCTACTACTGAATAACTGTTCTTCACACACAGCAGTGGAATGTCCCTACTTAAGGTTTATTTCAACATGATTGTATGGAACCTCACGCTAATAACAACCCTCATAAAATAATAACAGAAAGTACTTATTTATGGTATATTTCACGTGGTTGTCTAGAGAACTGTATTCTCCCCTTTGGAAACTAGGCAGGTTGTTTTCGTCTGGGCTAGTTTTCCCTATTACCAGTGTCCCTCGCCATCAGACGAACCCACTCCAACTTCTTAGGTACTCGTAATTTACGTCTCCAAGTCAAGGACGAAAGGTCAATATTGTAATAGTTCAACTTACCAGTGTAGTGGTTGAAACCGCTGCCTCGGCATCAGCACACCGGATGTTTAAGAGCGAGCTATCTTATTTATTCGGCCACGCTGACCCCCAGAGAACTGTGTGACAACTGTACTGGTGTTGTCTGTAATGCGGGCTGACAAGCTCGCAGGTAAGGCTACTGTGGAGGGCGGACGCGCCATGGACCAGGCTGACATTTTGAATGCTCTACGAGAAGTAAGACTTTTGCGAGAACCAAGTGATGACTGTGAGTCTACAACCATGGCCAGACTGCGAGAACAGCAAATTAAAAGAGGGGTGGACAAACAAGAGCACTACGCAGGAAGCCAAAGAAGATTGATAAACCAACACAGAACTGGTGTCGTTAGCCGCTACACGCTGCGGGATTTGCTGAGGAGGGGATCCGAGCACTTATGGACTGAATGGTTCGATGTGCAGTGAGGATAATCTGTCGACTAACTAACTAACTAACTAACTAACTAACTAACTAACTAACTAACTAACTAACTAACTAACTAACTAACTAACTAATTAATTAACTAACTAACTAACTGTACTGGGGCTGTGCAGAGCATGCCTGACAACGTTTCTAACTCAAAACTAACATGTTTCCAACACCACCGTTTTCAGCGTGTGCTTGTTTCATTGTGCAACGAACATATCACGACGGCCAACGCCTCACCCTCTAATATTCTTAACTATTGTCAATATCGTTATGTGATTACTAGAATGTGCAGTGACTGCTTCATAAGAATCCGAAAGTAGCACCCAGATATCATCTTCAGAGAACGTTCAGTATAATGCGTCACGGTGCTGTGGCTAATTCATACTCAAGACGACTACCACGTTATGGACAGACCAGAACAGGTCATTCTTCTGCGCCTCAGAACAGGACACAATAGATTACGCAACCACATGTATACAAAATTCAAGATTGGTGACTCAGCCATGTGCACATGTGGTTTGGCGTCGCAGACAGCAGAGCACATGCTCCAGGATTGCCCAAACTGCAACATATCCAGGCGAACCTTCTGGCCTAGAGAGACAACAGTGGAAGATAAACTCTATGGACCGCTGAATGAACTAAAAAAGACTGTTGGATTCATACAAGAGACAACATTGCAGTTATAAGCATATTTCAGGCGAACGAAAGAAGAAGAGGAAGATACAGGTGTTTTATATCCGAAAATGTCAATTGCAACCAGAAAAAGAGTGTTGAAGTGTTACATAGAACATGTACTTTTATATGGATGTGAAGCGTGGACAATGAGCAGACAAGCTGAGAAACAGTTAATGGCGGTTGAAATGTGGTTTCTGAGGAAAATGCAAACAATGCAATGGACAGACATAAAAACCAATAAGCAAGTCCTACAAAAGACTAATGAAAACTGCAAACTGATTAGAGAAATTAGACGTTGACAGACAATTTTTTTGGGGCACGTTATGAGAATAAACAAACTAGAGAACTTAGTGACAACTGGCAAGATTAAGAGGAAAGAACAAGGGGAAGTCAGAAAAGTAAATAGCTGGGTGGCTTGACTACATGACATGGTGGGGACAAGAACACAGTGCTGATCCACGACTCTGGTGATCATGTGAGATGGCGAAACATGACTGTCCACGCTTATTGACATTGCATACGATGATGATGATTATGATGATGATGATGATGATGATGATGATGATGATGATGATGATGATGATGATGATGATGAGATCAGCGGTTGAAGAGGCAGTGGCAGACCGAGAGAAATGATACCGGATCGCCAAAGAAGGTAGTATGTAGAAATAACATCAACAGAATAGATGCAGAACACCAATGACAGAGATGTGTATTGAAACCTACAAACCCACATGCTATAGAAGCCTACATTTGAAAAAGCACATAATGATGATATCCGATTTAAACAGACATTATTTCGTGTATACCTGCCCTAGTATTTGACTATCCTTAGTCTACCTGCCAGTCAACACGCAGGTGTTTGTTCGTCTGTTCGTTAGTTCCTACCCGTTGACCTGTCAAACATGAAGTTCCGGCAATAGCCATGCCACCATCGACAAAGCTCTTGGGGTGATTGAGAAACAGGCGACCAAGTCCCATCCTCGCTGCCTTGTCAGAACTCAAGAACCAGCAAAGTTATCTATAATTAACGACTAGCTGTGCTGGAGCTGTATTTAGCTGCTGAGTCATCATCGTTATATGCCGTGCCGATAAGTGCTAAGAGTCATGATTTGCATCTCATATGATAACCAGTTTCAGATCAGTCCTGCATTGTTGTCCTCATGCTATGTGGCCAAGCTATCCGGGCATTTATCTGTGTTGTTTTACCCTTATTATTTTCCCATCAGGTTTACCTGTTTTCAATACATTTTCAAGTTAATTTCTCACCATAACATGCCCAAGAATTCTAAATTGTCTATATCTAAGTTCTCAAATCAATTTACGGTTTTCATATCTGTCATTGGGACACGCATGTGCCTCTACCACTAGGAGGAAATACAGTGGAGATGTGAAACAAATCGTACCCTTTTAAAACTGTCTGGGCTGTTAAAGATCAATTACGTGATCTTACAGTTTTATGTATGTTCTACATTCGTGCCCTTCGTGTTTCTGAAATTGTTAAATGTACTATCGTATTAATGCTTCCTAATGCTACCAGAGTAAATAAAATTTGTACATTATCCTAATCACACTTACCCAAAATCAACACCCGTGAGATGAGATGTTTGAGGAGGGCTGCAACTTAACTATTCGAGACCGAATAAGAAATGATGTTATCAGACAGACCGTGTGATCGGTACTTTATGCCACATATATTGAAATGCAGAAGAACAAATGGTTTGTTCTTCGTTTTAACATGCAACACCATCAACTACCAGCACTGGCGCTACATCAAAGAATATCTGCTACGAGAGCAAGTTAACGCCCTACAATAAAAATGGATTGACAACATCAAAGACATTGTACAATCACACGGAATGACACTGTACAGTGCCTTCCATCGGGCGCTGGAGCATCAATCATTCCTCCCCACGACGCTTGATGGTCCAAGTGTAAGATGATGATGATCATTAATGCTTCCGATTTTCTATACATAAATGTACATTTATGTTATACTGTCTTATTTAAATAGCGTGTTTGTTAGTCACGAATCTGTATATTTAGTTTTTTTTTTTTTTTTTTTGGTTTGTTTGCACTAATTGATAATTGACTAACACTAATTTCCTTATATGCCACCTTCTTTATATCGAAATATTTGATCTCATACATGTCTTCGTCCTATTTCTTTTAGTTCTCTGAGATTATTCACTCTATGAATGCAATGAGTGAATCAACAACAACAACAACAACAACAACAACAACACAACAACAACACAACACAACAACAACGATAGGTAGAATCGGTAACCTACACTAGAATACCATCAAAAGTAGTCAAATGAACACAACGTCATAAATGTATTTCTCTTTACAATGTCCCTAAACAATCTTCACTGTCTACGTTTAATTTCTCTAATAAATTTACGGTTTTCATTTGTTACTTGTAGGTATTTCTATGCGTCCACGAGATTCTTGCATTTACTTCATAAACTATATTTCCGCTGCCATTAGATGCTTCTCGGCGTGACTGACCGGAAGGCAAAATCCATTACCAGCACACAAACAGCAAACACACACTGATACATCTACATCCATTGTACCAACAGCTATAGACATATTGTGTTGTTTATTTATTAATTTATTTGCGCTCGCTCGCTTTGAACCCAAGCGTAGTCCATACACACTATTTATAGTAGTGATGGATTGAATTTTGCGTGTGAGTTAGCTTTTCCCTATTAACAGTGTTCTTCGCCGTCAGGAGAACCCACTCCGATTTCAGAGGTGCTTGTAATTAACGTCCTCAAGTCAAGGACGATAGGTTAACATTTTAGTCCAGTTGTCTGGTGTAGGGGCTGAACCTCGGCATCAGCATACGGGATGTTTAAGAACACGCGTTCTTATCGTTTCGGCCATGCGGACCTGCGTGTTGTTTCTTCTTGTTCTTCTTCTTCAGCATTCCGAGCCATTGAGGTAATTTGCTGCAGATACAAGCCGTCTCCATTCGTCTCTCTGGTTGACCTTCTCTTGCCAGTCGCTGATTCCAAGTGCTTGCAGGTCTGTATATGTATTATCTCTCCACCGTCTTCTTGGTCTACCTCGGGGTGTTGTTTATATAAACAAACAAACAAAATAAATAAATGTCGAATTTCTGAGGAAATGGTAATATCAGCTTATTGAATGCCAGACGTGACGTGGCATTAGAGATACGCCTGTACCCACTCCCATTCCATCAGCTAATGAAGAAGACTAGAGAATCGACTTGATTGCAATGGGATTTACCTAATCTCTCTCTCTCTCTCTCTCTCTCTCTCTCTCTCTCTCTCTCTCTCTCTCTCTCTCTCTCTCTCTCTCTCTCTCTCTCTCTCTCTCTCTCTTAAAGCACGAACTCCATAACTACAGCGATGACCTCAAGGTGTGTGGACATACGATGCTAGCCCCATATTATTATAAACTAATCGGTACATGAGGGGCGAAGTGGTCAATTGCACGCTGGCCGCCTTTACTTCAAAGACATATCCTGGTACCAATTTTAGGCGAGGCTCGTCTGGTAGTCCTGATCAATTTTTAAAATTGACTGACTACCAGAAGCCGATAGATCGGCGCAGTGAACTGCTCCGGACTGCCACGGGTCGATAGGTCGGCTTAATATTGACAGTAGGTTAGTTGTTCAAGTTCTCTTATTTTTCGCAATTTTTAGTGCCCGGTACATTAAATTTTACATACAGAATAGATATACCTTCGAAATTTATCAGGCAAGACACGCGAATTAAGCTTTATGAAAGTGGTTTGAGCGAATTAAGCTTTGTGAAAGTGGTTTGTTTTTATTATTTAGTAATAGCAACGCCCTATGGTTCTCGACTCATCGATTTACGCCAGATAATCGTGTTAAACAATTTTAGATTATAGTTCTTCAGATTAATGGAATTTGTGAAAGATTGTAAAACTGATAGCACGTGCAGTAATGTGATTATTCAGTTTAATTATTTAGCATTATGGAAAACAAACCTAACGGTGAAAGTTCGTCATCAAATGATGACACATGTCGAATTGTGCTTGCTCTAATGGGCCACGCTTGTGACTCTGAGTTTGCTTTGCCTATCACAAATAAGCTGAGAAGTATTTAAATAATTAAATTGAAAAGAATAATACTTATAACCAAATAGAAAATCGTGTATACATTGTAATGAGGACAAATCTGCCTCGTGTTTTCCTGACATTTTACATTTTGTGTGAAAATGATGTGCTTCAAAATATGGTGTTTTACTTCTGTTTTTACGGTGTTAAGGGGTAGTTCTTATTATATTGGTGAAGAAAAGTGGTATTTATATCATTATTCAGTAAATTTAATTTGCTTAACTTCAAAGACTGTGGAGTAAATTAAGTAAGTGTAAATTTTAAATAATTGTCACCCCTATCTTCAAATTTTCTTTTACAAAATATAATGTTTTTCTCCGTTAATCCCGAATACTCTCGTGGTTGACGTGAGCGTACGAGAATTAGAAGTGGTTCAAGTCGCGCCAGTGACTTATGAGAGTATGGAGCCGGTCGCTCAGAAGGTCGTGGCGTGCTGATGAGCGTAATCTAGCCTAGGAATCAACATACAGCTGAAAGATGCTGGTGTTGACCGCAATATCCTGAGACAGGATGGAAACGCGGAAAAAAAATCTAACGTTATTTTTAAAAAAAAATTATATATCTAATCAATAGCAATACTAACGTGTTCTTTGTGTAATCCCCTTTAATTTGATATATAATACAATATAATTGCTACCAATTTAACAATTTTTAGATCATTACCGTGATACACCCCTACTTCCCACCTTCTCCCATCAATTTGTTTGGTCCAAACCCACTGTTTTGTTTGGTAGTGAATCAGTTTTTAAAAAGCCTCTTTACGAATTTGAACACGTAACCACCAGGTCGGCATGTAGGCGTGCTAGCCAGATAATTGTCCCCGCTATGCGTTTGGATACTCTGCAGCGGATGTTAGTTACTCCATCATTTTGTCAAATCCACAGTTACATTCATCAGCAGTGGAGGACTGGTCATGGTGTCAGCTTGCCCGATAGCATCTGGACCCCGTGGGACCCAAGTGAAGTGGAGGACCTTTAAAGATCAGTCAGTCAGTTGCATGTCTTTTATAATACACAGTAGTTAACTCCAGCACTTGTTGGCTATTTGTGATTCCTGGCAAGTTTACGTTCAGTAGTTTACAATACGTTTAAAATGTGAATGTCGTCTTAGTAGTTTTATCGCCTGGCAGCCAATCATGTAGTCCAGGCCCTTCACTGTTCACCAGTTTCTTCTATCTTTAGCTTATTGATCAAGTGACATCTCAATCTATTACGCTCTGTGTCGAGTTTGAAGATTACTACTTGTTCGCTTCGGTGGAGCTGATAATATGCATCATCTTTCTTTTTGACTGATTCCTATTTTGGTTTTGTGGTTGTTTCTTATTATTCTGCTGGCCTCATCGTAAGTTATGCATTAGCACGCTTCGGTAACCTTTCATCTTCTTATGCCAATGTTTCAGCATCAGCGTCACCAGGTATTTTGTTATGATATTGGATCTGTTGAAGTACAGCCCTTGCTTTTACATCTGTCAGCGGTGGTTTGTATTATGGACTACAGTTCAGAAAAACGGCGGAAGGCCGGTTGCTGAATTAGATGGATTTGCCTTTTTCAATAATGTGTCTGCAACTGCTGGTTTTCTAGTGACTGCCGCTTCCATAGACGAAAAACTGTAATTTTCGTGGCGGACTTTTGTATTCGCATTCTGGCAACGGCCTTTTGCTCGTATGCCTGTGCGTGCACTTTTCCCGTGGGACAGTGAGGAGCATTCTGTATGGTGGTTTATGAAGGTTTCCACTCAGGCATTGAAACTTTTGCTGCAGCGATTGATCTTGAGGACGCGTACAACAGAGTACCATTGAATTTTCTAATGCTTCAGCTTCTTTAACTCAAGATAAGTCCGTTCCTCCTTAGTTGGATCGCTGCAGCCCTCTTCCAACGGAAAGTAGTTTTTAGATGTGGCAGTTGGACTTCGGAACCAACAATAATATATCCTGGCCTACCACAGGGATCACCATTATCTCCGTACTGTTTAACGCCTACACAGTGAGAATCACCAGCGAGCAGATCACTGGACCGGGGAGGACATTGCCATATGCCGACGATGTTTTAGTGTGTCGTCAGGGTAAGGATAGCGATCAGGTTGCTGTGGAACTGCAAACCGAACTCAATCGCATAAGTACTTGGTGTGATGAAGCTGGGGCAATAGATAGTCAACCCAACAAAGGCAACAATGACATGGTTCTCTTTGAATAATAATATTGTCAGCACTCCAACACCAACTGTCAATCTGTGTTCAGGGACTGTGGAAAGAACGCAGGCAATGAATTACCTGGGGATACGTTTTGATCGAAGCCTTGCTTATAACGAGCAAATAGACCAGGTGATAACAAAGGCCAAGCGGGGTTTGGCTGCGATGCGGATGATGGCGGCAGCAAACTGTGAGCAGCGCCATCTATGCCTCCTATATGGGGGGGGGGGGGGGCTGGTCATGTCTGTTTTTGAGTATGCGATGGCAATCCTGACTCTCAGCCATAAGCAGATAGAAAGGATGGAAAGGATACAAAACGAAGCTATGCGCATTACTCTTGGATGTATAAGAGATACAGCATGCAGGGCGATGCGCTGCCTTCTTGATTTTCCAACCATTGAAGACAGACTACAAATATGCAAAGCACATGCCTACCATAGAGTTAACGCAAACACACAACATCCACTGCATAGTGAAATTAGGAAGGTGAAGGGCAGCAGGTTAAAAAGAGGAAGGTCGTGGATGGGTCAAGCCGAAGACATTCTTCAACAGGTGTGTTCACTGGAGGACTTAGAACCTGGCGAGGAGTGGGTACAAGTGCCAACAGATTTCTGCACATCCTTTTCAGTTTGCATCCAACCAGACAGAAAATGCAGACAAGAAAATCCTGCTGCTGTGGAGGCGGAAGTACAAGCATTGATTTTCGAGAATTCGTTAGACGGTGATGCTGTCATCTACACAGATGGGTCAGTCGTCCGACATGTGAGAAGCTCATGGGCCTTTACGGCGGGCCGGGGGGAGAATTGTGAAGGAGGACTCTGGTGCTTTTACTGAGACCACAAGTAGCCTGACTATGGAAGTCATGGCAGTAAGTAAAGCAATAACATGACTCGAGACACGGACATTCAATAGGGCATGTTTCCTTAGTGACTCAATGAACATGCTCCAGAGGATAGAGGTGGGGTGGATCCGAAGAGAGTGGTTGCTGTCTCTGAAGCGGTCTCGGCTGACAAAGATTAGTTTCATTTTCGTGCCAGGGCATGCGGGAGTACAAGGAAGTGAGCGGGCTGACAAGCTCGCAGGTAAAGCTAAGGTGGGGGGCGGACGTGCCATGGACCAGGCTGACATTCTGAATGCTCTACGAGAAGTAAGACTTGTGCGAGAACCAAGTGATGACTGCGAATCTACAACCATGGCCAGACTGCGAGAACAGCAAATTAAAAGAGGTGTGGCCAAACAAGAACTCTACGCAGGAGGCCAAAGAAGATTGATAAACCAGCACAGAACTGGTGTCGTTAGCCGCTACACGCTGCGGGATTTGCTGAGGAGGGGATCCGAGCACTTATGGACTGAATGGTTCGATGTGCAATGAGGATGATCTGTCGACTCACTAACTAACATTCTGTGTGATGGTGATTTTTTGCCGTAAAATTGGAACCGCGACTAAGATTAACTAACAACCCTTGGTACTTTTGACATGTCCATGGAAGTCTGATCTTAGATCCACTAGTTCCCCCGGGAAGGTTAACCTGGTCAACAAATGCCCGCAGAAGTCGGATGTGTCGGCCTAACGGCGCAAGAACGCAGCTCTGCTGTAAACAGACACAACGCAATCACATCCGAAAAAGAAAAAAAAAACTCCGGATGAACGAAGAAGAAGAAGATCCACTAGTTCAGTGTTGTATTTATTCTTCAGTATAGAGAAACTGAGAACTTAGAACGCATCTAAATAAAAGACCTATGCGTTTCTCTTTAGTTTTCTTTGCCAACAAAATTTATGCTGCAGGTATCTTCTTCTTCTTCTTCTTCTTCTTCTTCTTCTTCTTCTTCTTCTTCTTCTTCTTCTTCTTCTTCTTCTTCTTCTTCTTCTTCTTCTTCTATTATTATTATTATTATTATTATTATTATTATTATTATTATTATTATTATTATTATTATTATTATTTTCTTCTTCCTCTACTGCATTCATCCGGAGTGTATTTTTCAGACGTACTTGCGGTGTTTCTCGTTATGCACCCTTGGGCCTAAACCCTTAGGCCAGCACATCCGACTTTTGCGTGCGTTTTTAGAAAAACCAGGTTAGCATTCCTGGGGGACTCTCACCGTTGTGGTGCCGTCCATATCCCCAGCTGGTCAAGTTAGAACGGCCGAAGACTTCATGGTCCGCCCTCAAGGGAAGGCAGGGGCAGTCTATGGACATTTTTCGGCATCCAAGGAGGCTTCCATAATTTCAGAGTCGACACATAGCGCTCTGGTATTGGGCTCACCCAAGGAATCGCCACGTCCTGCACATGGCTGCTTTAAATCCTCACTTCCATGCATTGGGCATTTCGTTCATCACAGGCCGCTCCCCGAACAAAATCAGGAACGGTCAGTCTGCAGACGACTTCCACTCAGCGAGCTTTCGGTTCGGACGTTGTGCCCAGAAAACTAGATAGTCAGAGCTGTTCCGGCCAGAAGACAAGATAGTCATAACTGTTCCGTTCGGAAGACAAGCTGTTCCTGGCACAAGGGGCATTTCACGCGGACGTGTTTGCGTTGTGCCTATTTATTTGCAAACTTTAGGCAGGCACATCCGACTTCTGTGGGCGTTTTTTAAAACCAGATTAACCGTCCTGGGGGTTTCGCGGGACATTATGTTGTGGTGCCGTCCACATCTCAGCTGGTCAGGGTAGAACGGCCAAAGACATCATGTTCAACCCTCATGAGAAGGCAGGGGCAGACCATAGGCATTCCCCGCCATCCAAGGAGGCTTTCATAATTGCAGAGCCGGTACATTGCGCTCTGGTACTGGGCTCACTCAAGAAATCGCCACGTCCTGCGCATGGCTGCTTTAATTCCTCACTTCAATGTATTGGGTATTTCGTTCGCCACTGGACGCTCCCCACGAAAACCAGGAACGGTCAGCCTCCAGACAACATCCATTCAGCAAGCTTTCGCTTCGGACTTCCAAGTAATGGATTCGCTAGCCAAGCGTTCCATTTCGCGTTAATGAGACGTTTATCCACCTTTGATTTCGCTCTCAATTAGTTTTTTTTTTTTTTAGTTTTTAGAGACGTGGGCATCGTAACTATTGCGTGCGATTGGAACGCTTTTTCACCTTCAGTAAAGCTCTCGAGATAGGCTACATGTGCTGCCGGCTCACCACCTTACCTCCATGCAGCATAGAGCGAGTAGCGGCCAGGCCCTCTCATCCCGGGGATCCCTCATATCCCTCGGCTGAGAGCCTTCGAACAAAGTGTCTGGACGAAACGTGTAGCAGGCTCAGCATCTCACCTCCGTTTTGCAGTGGGTGAGGATCCAGGATTGCAGTGGGAGTGGCTCTCACATCCGATGGTTAATGACTTAGAGGCATTCAGCCATATCCCTCAGCAGAGAGTCTTAGAGTATGTGTCTGGACCAAGAAGTAGTGGCATCGTGCGCCTGATTCGGACTTTGACTGCCTGTCATCAATCTACCTGCAAGGCAGCAGGTTGTGTCTCTCTTGGTCTGGTCCCTATCCCAAGACCTGTCCGACATGTAGCTGTGCTACCGTCGGCAAAGCTCTTGGAGTCACTAGGACTACGCAAGCCACTCTACCACGGCAAGGTGGAGACACGTCAGGGAACTGCTGTTTTCAATACCTCTAACACCATTTACTTTAGAATTTTCCAGTTGTCACTGACTGTTTCTTGGCTCCATGTTTTAGATAACCCGATCCGAAACATCGCCCGTATGTAGCCGGTGTCCTTATGGGATGCAAAGAATAATAACACTTTAACCTACCATACTAAAATATGCGTAAACGATGGACGCTGGGAATAACATAGTCCATGGGAATATCAATACATGAAGCCCATAAGCGGGCACTCTCCCGCTATTTATACTTCACCTCGACACCACAAGGTACAAGAGGAATATGATGAGATGAGATGAGACTAAAATATGAATAACATTTGGTGGAACTGCAGTAAAGCTGTGAAAATTTAAACAATATAAAAGAACACAAAGTAATGCAGCTTTACATAACAGAATTACGACCATAATGTGACGACATTCACTCAGCAAGCTTTTGCTTCGGACTTCTACATAATCGATTCGCTAGCCAAGCGTCCATGTAGTGTTAATGAGACGTTTATCCACATTTTGATTTCGCTCACTCAATTAGTTTTTTTTTATAGAGACTTGGGCATCGTAACCATTGAGTGCGATTGGAACGCCTTTTCACCTTTAGTAAGCTCTCGATGTAGGTTACATGTGCTACCATAACCTACCATGCATGTCGTAAGAGACTTAAGCAGGGGCCCTGGCGAAGGAATTAACGACTTTCTCCGTAATCCCGTATATCCACGTGAGGAACACAGCGGATCGCGTCGCGTTGGTTACTTACGGGGTATGTAAGCCGGTCCCTCAGAAAGTAATGGCAAACTACTGAGCGTAATCTTGCCAAGAAATCAACAATCAGCTGAAAGATGCTGATGTTGAAAGCGATGCCCTGTAAGGGATATGCGAAAAAAAAGAGGCTTCCTGACAAGCGAGTGTCTAGTTTATTGTCCTTTGGTTTTCTCAGTATGTGTTCTATAAGCGCGGCAGCGTCTTTTCCTCGCCTCTTTATTCAGTGGAATTTGTTTAGTTCTGTCCATGATCTCTACATTGCTGATTTTGTCTTACCGTTTTAGTCCCACTTTTCTGCACAGACAACAATTTGTGAATGTTTGTAGTTTAATAGTAATTCTTTTAATTGTCCTCCACGTTTCTGACCCATACAGAAGTGCCGATTTCACACTGGGGTTAGAAATTCCAATTTAGGTGCTAAATATAACTTCCAGATATTTTCTAGCAGAACCACTCTGTTCAACTACACACCTACCACTGATTGATATAGACCAGTTCACTATGTTGACAAGAAAGCACACCAACCCTTTACCCAGGGCAACTAGATTTATCAAGATCACAAATAAATTACTTTTTTATTAGTTCAGATCATTCATTGCTAAGTATTAAGCTGAATAGTGTTTGAGGCCTGTACCTACTGACAACATATTCTCGATTCAGATGTCAATATGAATATTCTAAGACATCAGCATTAAACTTGAGCTTTTTTTTTTACTTCTACGTGTGATACTTTGTGAAGGGTTCTATTTGTGTCCGCAGCCTAGGGACCAAACTGTAGCGTAGATCACGACCTAACTGTGTGCGTATGCGTAGATATTTATAGGTGTTGTTGCGTGCGATGCCCTCTTGAATACAAAAGTAACTGAAATTTATAATGTATTCTAGTTGTGGTTTGACTTTTCTGAACTGCAGGATGAATAAACATTGCAGATTCAGTTTTGTTTTTAAATACAATCTTGCTTCTTATGTTCACTTTTAATATTGGAAAGAATAAACAATGTAACTCAGTACAAACACACAATGTTTGTGGAGAGATAGATAGATAGAGAGAGAGAGAGAGAGAGAGAGAGAGAGAGAGAGAGAGAGAGAGAGAGAGAGAGAGAGAGAGAGAGAGAGAGAGAGAGAGAGAGAGAGAGAGAGAGAGATCTTAAAGCCAGTAGTCTCCCTAAGAACTATACATGGCCATCACATATCTTTAACAGTTTAATCTTCTCACCATCCTTGCCACAGTATCATACGGTGTTTACATTCTGATATTTCGGCATCATTACATCGCTCTCATTTCCGGCTGCAGAAACGTTTCTTAATCCCTTGCAAGTTCTCCTGCCTTTGTCCAGCGCGTCTGCAATGCCCTGTATCCACCTCCATGCTGGTCGACCCCAGAAACCACTCTATCCCTTGACAGTTCTCCCGTGTCCATCTCCATGCTGGTCGACCCCAGAAACGTTTCTTCATCCCTTGCAAGTTCTCCAACCTTTGTCTAAGATGTCTGCAATACCCTGTATCCATCTCTATACTGGTCGGCCCCTGCTTCTGTCTCCCAGGTACAATGCCTTCCATCCTATTCTTTTCAGGCATCTGTGACGTTTAAAATGGCCGAAAGATTTCAGTTTTGGAGTCATGATGCAGTGTATGAGTCCGGACGACACAGCTACGCAAAAATGGGTAGCAGACAATATGGAAAGGTGTGGATTTAGCCGCCCCCCCCCCCCCCCCCCCACTATTCCCAATATGCAACATGATATAGAAAGAGGGTCTTTATCTAAAAATAAAAATCTGGCTTTATGACTGCCCATAGACTTACTCTTAAGACCTTCTTGTGATGGTTTTACCTTGCTTTCTGACGGAAGCCAATTTAGCTCAGTCACGTTTGAAGTGCATGGAGTGCTTTGATCGAATTGCACACTTGACTAGGCCATGGAGAGAAAAAGACTTAAAAAGGGACACTAGAGTTGCGTCATGGGAAAAGCACAGATCTAAAAGCCGAGCTGCCCATGGAAAATCATATGTTGCCGCCATGTGAATATACTGTTTCATAATTATTTTAAAGAACGTATACCCTGGATGTGTGAAGTGTATTTCTACTGAGAATATGATTGTCAGTTTAAGGAGACATTCTACTATGAGAAACGTTATTGTTTCCTGTGAAGTATTTTTATAGTTAGTGTGTTTGTGGTTCTATAAGGAAGAAAGAACCAACGCGGCATTTGAATCCACCATCCATCATGTGCCATACCGGTAAGTGTGAGCGGTCATGATTCGCCATTTCACTCGATCACCAGAGTCGTGGATCAGCTCAGTGTTCTTGTCCCTACCATGCCACGTGGTCAAGCCATCCAGGTATTTAATTATGTCTTCCCCTTGTTCTCTTCGCCTCGATCTTGCCAGTTGTCACCAAGTTCTCCAATTTATTTCTTCTCATATGTCCAAATAATTTTGATTGTCTTACGTCTAATTTCTAATCAATTTACGATTTTCATTTGTTTCTTGTAGAATTGGTCATTGGTTTTTCTGTCTGTTCATTGTATTCTCCTAAGAAACCACATATCCACAGCCATCATATGTTTTTCAGCTTGATTGCTCATTGTCCAAGCTTTACACCCATACAAAAATTACAAGCTCTTTTTGTCGTTTCAACTGACATCTTTTTATTGGTCAGTATGTTTTTCATCTTGCTAAAGACTACTTTCGCCATAGTGATTCTTGTTCTAATCTCTTCAAGACATCTCCCATCAGATGTTATGACTGTTCCGAGATAATTGTACCGATTCACTTGTTTAAGAAAATTCCCATTTACTTGTATGACACATTGTGGTACAGTGTATTTCGTTCTTCCTAGTGACGACCATAAATAATCTGTCTTTTTACAATTTAATTCTAACCCCAGCTGTTCACTGTGTGCAACAACCGCATCTAGTAAATGTTGCAGGTCATGTTCACCGCCTGCAATCAAGACTATCATGTGCATATTAAATGTTATTGATGTTTCGTCTCCCAATGATGATTCCATTTATATCTTCTACATTTCTGGAAACATTTTCACTGTATACGAAAAAAAGATCTGGAGACATAACACAATCCTGCCTCACATCTCTCTTAATAGGCTGGTATTGACCCACTTCATTATCAATCCTTTGGCAGCTTGTTTTCAATATATGTTTTTTCCCCATCAATTTGTAGATCTCCAAGCATCTCTACCATGTTGACATGCCTTACTCTATCGAAAGCCTTTGTCTTCAAAATTGGGGGTTCTTCATTATTAATACGAGTATCATCTCTGTTATCATCATAAACCTTTTTCACATAAGCTGACCATACATGTAGACACTGATCTTTTTCTAATATGATTTTGCAATCTTTTGTTTTTAGACAGCCTGGTGATGTACATGTTCTTTTATTAGTAAGTTCCTGAATTCTTTTGAGCATTAATTTTGTATTTTTACTGTGTTGTGTTGTTTTTCAATTTCGATGCAGTTTCTCAAGCCATGCTTCTTTTTCCTCCTTACATAATGTTCTCACTTGACTGTGAATGTCTTCATATTTGGCAGATTATTGTTGAGTTGTCTTATTTCCATTAGTCGTAAAATTTCTTCAGTCATCCATTTCTTATTAATTTTCGAATAGTTGTTTCTGCAACCAAACTGATTGAATTCTTCAACATTTCCCTTTGATCATCCACATCTTGAAATAGGATCTCTAGATCAGTCAATATATAAAATTTGCTCTTTACTTCTATGGTGAATTGTTTTTTTTTTTAATTTCATTTTTCAATGTACACAGATCAAGTGTTTCCCCTTACATACTTGCTTGTGTTCGTTGGCTTGAGCTCCAACGCGAATTCCTGTTATGTTCCGGATGAAGGGCATCCTATTGTCCAACATCTCAGTGTGATGTCATAAACAGGACCTTGAGGTTTGTGCGTGAGTATCCGTTGTCCCAAAATTCTGGCTTATTGGTGTGCAGACTGGTGGTTCCTCGCCGTACAGGCAGACACTCTCCGACTTTCGGAGGAATCGGCGATCCTACTGACCTTAGCCAGGACCCCGAAGGGACCTGTTGCCCAGGACGCTCGACGAGGACGCGTCAATAGGTCTTGGCCAGTATATAACCCGGCCCTGGTGCCTTGGAAACACCTCTGCGTCCCCCTTACATACTTGACTTCCTTTAGCTTTACCCTCAATGTGTCTGTAAATAATTCGTGATCGCTGTAATAATCAGCACTGGGAACTGTTTTTGCAATTGTTAACGCATTTCGAAACCTTCTGCTAATCACAATGTAACCAGTCCTGGTTTCTGATCCTGCTGTCAGGATTCCTCCATGTCCATAATCTTCTAGGGTGTTATTTAAACCAGGTGTTTCCTACAATCATTTCCTGCTCTTTTGCCCATTCTACACGTCCGTATCCTCTTTCATTTTGCTCTCCCAAATCATGGTTTCCTACTGTGCATCCATCATCTTGATTTCCTACTTCTGCATTGAAGTCACCCATTATATTTTTGTTTTTGTTTTTTTTGCGCTCACTCGCTTTGAAATCAAGTGTAGTTCATACAGACTACTACTAGTATTGTTGGACTGAATTTTGCGTGTGGATTAGCTTTCCCTATTAACAGTGTCCCTCACCATCAGGCGAACCCACTCCGACTTCAGAGGTATATTTATTTCTGAAATGTTACATTTCTTCAAAGCAGACTCTATGTAATTATAAAATTCATTTATACTATCTTTACTGGATTCTCCTGTTGGGGAATAAATATATTGGAATGACATTTGTGCTAGGTCTGCTGATTAATTTAATTAGTAGAACTCCGTCTGTCACAGCCCAATATCGTTTGAAAAGATTTTGATGTTTGCCAATCCAAGATAATTGCTACGCCTCGTTCTTCTCATACAGAATAAACAATCTTAAAATCTTCTTAATCCCTGCTTCTTTCCATCTCATTTGACACATTTCTAATATATTAATCTTCTCTCTTTCTATTTCTTGTTTGATGTTATCTAATTTTCCATCATCACTTAATGTCCGAACATTCCATGTTGCCAATTTCAATGTCTCTGTCCTTTTCTTGTGATGATATATAATTAGGCGAATAATGATAATCTAGGCAACTTTAAAGAAGGTAGTTTGCCGTTGCTTTCCTTTCTGGTAGTGACCCTACTGGGGACTGTAGCCATTGTCCCATGAAAGAGATCTTCTGCCTGCCGTCGCGAAACTTGAGACCATAACCAACAACTATCTGTCGGCTGCCCTCAAAATTTCATCCACCAACTGCCTTCCGTGGCTTCTTGTGAACAACTTCCAACAATGAATATGAAATAATAACAACATAATCCACAGAAAAACACTAGAAACAGCATCTCCTGAAGAATGAATGTTATGTCATCACCATTATACCGGTTTAATTAATAAATACAATAACTGTAACCGCAACAAACCCCTGGACAGCAGAATTGTAAGAATACCTATATAACAATGAAATGGTGGAGTTCGACAGCAGGTCGGAGAAGTGGATCTACAGATGTCAAGACCCCGACCTCGCTGGCGCAAGAGACGACAAACTGAATCGAACCAGTCATCATGTGCTCACAACATTAAACTATAAAGAGGCCAGGGACGACCTCAACTAGTAATCTTGTCAAGCTAACTCTTTCCATACCCACAAAGCCAACTTGCTATAAATAAAAGGTAAGTGCACCACAGCAGACACTGCCAATGGTGGTTTAGTCGGTGGATCAACATCACGACACACGGGTGTAACCCATAAGTGTTCCGTTCCACTCCTAACTCAAGTCTGAATCCGGAGATCGCAACTCAGTACACAAACTCTGTAGCACCAGCAAGGATCCTGAAATACTTTGGGTAGATTTTTAACTTGAAATTTTGCCCGAGCAGCACCGTTAGGCTACTCTTTTTTCAGTGCCAAGGGATATTTTACGTGTGCAACAAAACACACGGGCGTCCGATCTCACTACTCAGAGGACCAGAGGAAATTTTGTTACGTGAAGTCCACGTGAAAAAATCCAGGCCCTCACCAGGGGCTTGAACCCGGGACCTCCAGCACCCGAGACCACTCAGCAATGAGGTGTGGATTGTTATGCCTTCATGTATTCTAGGCCATGACATATGAGATTGGGGTGGCCAGTTCTCTTCCTCGTCACCTTCCTATGCAATTCCCAGAAAAATTCTTTGAAATGTCTGGTACCCATTTTTAGGAGGCTGGGTAGACTCAGAGCTGTATTGGTCAGAATAAATGCTGACTATGCTGGCAATTGAATCTGGACAGTTCTCTTGGCAGAAGCCACACTATTATGCTACAACAGCTCCTATACTAGAAATACAGTATTCTATTGTTTTAACATAATCATCTAAATAAACAACAGAAACAGCTAGCACACACACACACTACACACAAACAAGCACACGTGAATTTTGTTTTTTTAATACAAAAATGGTCATACTCTACAATAACAATGTCACACAATTATGTCAAATTCCGCAAGTACACTCAAGAACATAACACATTTGCCAGTAAGCCTAGCCCACAATGCACTTTCATCTCATGCAAATGAAGCTCATTTGCATCTCTTTTGTCCAAGGCCATTTTTCTGCCCTGTTTCCAGCCTCTTTCAAAAATATTGTGCCCCATTACATATATGTAAAAAGAACCTCTTAAAGTTGAGAAACTTGCATTTCTATGAGGCTACATATATTCTTTTTGTTGGAAACTGTTCCTATCCAAAATGATTCCTTGGTTAGATACTTCCACTATGATCCTTATTATGATACTACAGATGGTTCCTCTCCAGTGCCTAATGACTGTGGATTCTAGTCCAGAGAATATTTGGCTAGACCTGCTGCTCGTCTCCTAATCAAGTGTCCTGGCCATTGTTCCTTTCTCACTTTGATCCTGATTAAAATAAAATTATTATTTAGATATTTTTTCTTAATTATGCACCGACCATAATACTTGTGGAATCTCACGGAGCTTTCATGCATGCCAGTTCCCATGCCGCAGATGTTCAGTAAATACTTTATTTCATTCTGTAACTCTTTCAAAGTGTTTCCACAAATCTCCTGGTCTGCCACAAAATGGATGTTGTGTGAAAAATTTCCTCCACGGCTTCCAATGAATTGTACATTTCCATTAATTCCTCTGTATTGTTTTAGGAGACAGCAAACACACAGCTCCAGCACATAAAAACACATGCTTCTACTGGCTATCTATCAATGTCCATATCTTTCTGATCGCTCTTTTCTCCACAACCCAACTTAAGACCATCATGTTCTATCCCCAGGGAATTTCAGTGTTTCAACACTTATGTAATTTCATGAGCTCCAGCATCTGGAAGAATGGTGCCCTTCTCCTGGGAGTACAGTTCCAAAATCTCACCCATAATTTCATGGCTTTTACCGTGGAACAACTGAGCAGATTTGGAGCGTCTTTTACCATGGAACAACTTGGTCTCTAGTCGAGACAATCTGAGATTTCTCACATCCGGATTCTTGCCGGTGCTAGGGTACTTGTGGCAGTGATGGTGACCATTTACAAACCAAACAAACTGCCATTCATAACCTTATTGGGGCCATAAAAAAACAGTAAAGTAAAAGCTCCTTTTCCACACTTTGAGGTATATGGTGATGTCCCCATAATAGTGTAGACCAACAGCCACTTAGTGGATGTTCTATACCACACCAAATGTCTTTACTTCAACATTTCTTCCTGGCGCCCATTTTAGGCTGAGTCAACCTGGAAACTTGGGTCAATTTACAAAATCCACTTTGATGAGGATTTAAACCCGTGACAACTGGGGTGGCAGGCTGTGTGCTAGCCACTGCACTAATGCAGTTACCTACTGCAGCATATTACTATGTACAATTGTACTGAAATATGTTCATAAACCATTCACATGTAGCAGTGGTAATTTCAGATAAGAAATCACACACCACTTGACCTGCTGAGCCACAACCGTGGACTGTCTTGTCTCAGATTGGATCCCAAACCACCAACTAGCCATGCCAGATGACTATCATAAATTATTACACACCATAAATCCACCAACTCACAAAACTATCATTCAAAATGTAAAGCTACATTCAAACCAAATGACAATGCAAGCAGATACACACACACATTGAACATATGCGCTGTAATTCAACTAACACACGTAGACATACATCCTATGACATTTTAAAGAGAAAACAAAGAAAAGACACCAGAAAATGAGAACAGATTAGCAAAGACACAAGACTCACAGAGATAAATTACAGATGTGCTGTGGGGAAAGAGAAAAATGGGATACATGTAGGATTAAGTAAAAGAATAGCAAAGTGAAGATATGTGACAAAGAAAAGGACAAATAACTGGCAGCAAAGAGTATTACAAAATGTATACAAACAAATACTTACCTGTGTGTCCTGTGAATCAAACACACTGTACCATCTCACAAAGCTGTTTATCATGCAATGTTCATTGTGAGACACATCCTGACACACCCCAAATGTCAGCAAGGGAGACATGTAGCAACCAAATCCTTATTAACAATTTCTAAATCTTCTTACCTTGCAAGTGGTTGGAAAATGATTTCAGGCTTTTAACACACTGTTTCATTAGAAACACATTCGGTACCAGTTCCTGCGCCCAATTTATAGAAACAAGAATCAAGTATGTACCGACGTCTGGTGAGAACGAAGCCCAATCAGTTTCTGCTATGTGGCTACAGTCCAAGAAGATTCAGCTGCAGAGTTAGAGGCAGACCAAGATAAGAATGGATGGATTCTATATAGAGCATACAGGACAATCCAGATTTGGCTCCAGATGGGAAACTTCAGCTCCACCCTAAGCTTAATGGCAAGTGCCAATCATGAGACACAGTCCATACTGGAACAGACAACAGACTTGATTCTATAAAGCCATAATTTTGACTCTGTGAATGTTAGCCTAGGTAACAGACAGAATAAACTTCATATGAAATATTCACTGAATGTTCACGTTCCTGTACATCTGTGGTTGATGCCATGCTCACATCTCTTCAGGTGTTGGACGTGAAGGTGATGACTTGTAGCTGGCCCATGGCGTTTTACTTGTTTAACCCTGCACGGCTGAGGTGTCTATTGTTGGTGGATCAAATGATTGCCATTCTTATAACGGTAAAAGCCCTCTGCTGTTGCTACAGAGGCTCACATTGTGAGGGGGCAAGTCCACCGACATGAGTGATGTCGACTGCTGGCTGTCAATGATGTTGGGACTGTTTTTAATTGGTAGACTGGGACATCACCGGGCTACATAACTTACATTGAAGCTATCAGCCGTATGTTGAACAAGTTTCTGCCCATTTATGTACCATCTCTGTTTCTTATTTGAAAACTATATTCACTATGACTTGATAAATTGTGTGGCACCTTGCAGTTAAAAATGTACTTTCCTTTGTGTTCAAAATAACAATATATTCAACACCCCTGATGGCTTAAAATTAGCCACTGTAAATCTGTGTTCTCCATTATAAAACTCTTGGTGACAAACACAAGAGAATTGCCATGTCTGAGAAAGTTCATGTAAAAATTTGATTCAACACACACACACCAACAAGGTAAAAATGTCATCTGTCATGATGATTATATCATCAAGAACAACAGACAAGTACAAATATCTAACGTTTCACCTAAAAAGCAATGTTAAAAAACCTCCACACGTGACTATCATCCTCACACGGGTCACGTGGATAAGAGAGGGGGGAGGGGCATGGGCACGGAAGGTAACAAGCCAGCCAATATGTTGGCTTCAAAACTGTCAGTAGTTGGTATACTTATAATGGACTAGGCAGACATTTTGAATACAATAAATGACTGCTGTTAAACAAGTCATCAAAACAACACATTTCAGGATGTCTGAATTGGATTGAACTGTGGTTCCTGTAGGAGAGGACAGATGTTAACAGCAATGCTGGTTACTGGGCATCTACATGTTACGCCTTTGGCTTGGGGAGACCATGCATCCAAGTTTGCCCAGAATGCTAGTGTTCATTCTTAGTGACCGAGACTAAGACCTCACCTCTTCCCTCCTACCTTATGTACAATTACAGAGGCAGTGCTACTTATGACCTTGCTAACTTCATTCCCACACACACAATAAAAGTATCACCCAAGAAATACATGAACTTCCCTGGACAATGAACATAGCTTACACACAATGTGAAAACAAGTATGTCTACAAGACATTATACACAAGTCAACTGCAGTTGTTACTGGCAAGCAATAAAACCTTGTCCATAAACCTAAGCACAGAATGCTGATTATCAAACCAGCCTAGATGTGATGAGCTGTCTGTGTGTACTCTGTCATGCAGTCACCCAAGATGACTTCCTTGGTGAGGCTTCATCAGCTGTTTGGCTTCATCACCAAGCAGGCTAGGAAGGACAGGGGCACACAATGCACGGGATGTGATGAAAGACATGCTGCTATTTGGATCCAAGTGAAAAAGAAATTGATGGCCGGGCATTCTTCTTGTTCAAAATAATCTCCTGGGCTTTCTTGGAGCGTCTTTTTTCCTCTTCTTCCATTCTTTGTTTCTCCTCAAGAATCTTCCGCTGTTCTTCCACCAGTTTCAACTGCTCTTCCGCCTGGATAAAAAAGATTTTAAATGGTGAATAACTAGTAATGTAATGTTGGTGAAAACATCAAGCAAAAGAAAAACATAAGTAAACTATATACATGTACTTTTTGCTATGATATGTTATGTATAGGTTTTAACTTTATGACTTGGTGAGAAAAACTAGCAGAGATCCATCAAGTTTAGGGAGAAATTAAAAAACAAAATAAGTTTAAATCATGGCTGAAATGAATAACACAGAGAGATTGGAACTCAATACATAAACTCATATATATATATATATATATATATATATATATATATATATATATATATATATATATATATATATATATATATATATATATATATATTATACCTCCTGTAAAAATGAGCAACAGAAGAAAAAGGGTTACCTTTTGTGTTAAACAATATATGATATCTAACATTAACATCTTACAAATTCACTATCAAATATTTACATCTTTTTAATTACTTCTGTTTGTGAGTTACGTTGTCTTCAGATCTAGTCTATGTACATCTAGAATATGATATTCACAAGAGGTGTGAAAATCCATGGACAAAACGTAATTATTACAAGACATGAAAATGAAATTAAAAAATACAACTGAAAGTGAAAGGCAAAAAACTAATAATGCAAACAAAAAGAAAAATCATGACCAAGAAAAGAAGTCAGCCAGAAACAGCAGACAGATGGCCAACTCAAGGACAAGACGGGCATGTTTTGTCATGTGAAGAAACCAGAGGGATTGCAAAGCACAATACTAAGGCTGTGAGTGTTAAGTGATGGAACAACAGAGTGAGAAATTGGATGACTTGGTGAAGCAGCATAGTCAGCATCGGAAGTTATGAACCTGGGAAACAGTTCAGGAAAGGCACAGTATCCCAATTACCTGGCATGGCACATAATCTCACTAAAGATCACATGTCTTAGGATAATTCAATAAAGTCTGATAAAATATACGAGGGTAAGTTAATAAGTAAGTCACAAATGGCTGTAGAAAAATAACTAAATATGATAACAACTTGAAACCAGTTTATCTTTATACATACATTGTCCCTTTATTTCTCAACATAATTTCCACCAACATTGATGCTACTAATCCCATTGTTTTATCAGTCCTCCCAAACCGGCTGCGCAGAGAACTGCGTGCTCTGTTTTCTAAATGTCTCCCACAGGGGGAGGGGTGTCCCAGTGTTTATGCTGTCAAATGTTTGTCCTGTAAAGCGGTGCATAGCTGGGTAGAAAAAGTTACGAGGGTGAGTCAATAAGTAAGTCACAGAGTTCTGTGGGATGTAGGTAAATGAAAACAAAGCACGCAGTTCTATGCAGCCGGTTTGGGAGGAATGATAAAACGATGGGATAAGTGCATCAATGTTGGTGGAAATTAAGTTGAGAAATAAAGGGACAATGTATGTATAAAAATAAACTGGTTTCAAGTTATCATATTTAGTTATTTTTCTACAGCCATTTGTGACTTACTTATTAACTTACCCTTGTATGTTCACTGAGTCTTAGAAACTTAAGTTTACATCTTTACACACACAATACCAATTTGTATGCAACAAACTCACCAGTTTGCGTTGAGCTTCTTCAATCTTTTTGTTGTTTTCTATCATGATTTGCTCCAACTCCTCACGCTTCTTGCGCTCCTCTTCCTGAAATTATTGATAACAAGCAGCTAGAAACAGTGTCATGGCATGTATCCTTTATATTACAGGTAATACACATGATTATATCAACACCATCACTATCAGGTATTGTTATATCTGTCTTGTAGCATGCACGTAGCTGCCATCGTTAGGTAAAACAAACATACAAAACAAAATTAAAGTACTATGCAACAATAAACTCACAAAAAGGCACACATTCTTTGTTCAAAACTGATGCTTGAATAATTATGCTGAAGCTGAAAAATACTAAAAACAGAAGGTACCTGCTTTATGAGACTTGTTCTAATGTACACACTCAAAAGTACCACATAAAGCACATCTCCAATTATCACAAGCAAAGACAGATTTCCCTCCATATCTCTGCCATATTACAGATATGAGTAGCAAAGGATAAGAGTGCATGGTGTTAGATGGTTGAGGACCTTTCCTCCATTAGGATGTAAGTAAACAGCAGATAAAAATAAAACAGAAGAAAAATTATTTATACTAACCTTAAGGATAAAGAAAACATGTATTGAGATAATTACAATTTGTCTTGTTTGTAATGAATTGTATTTAATTGTTTCTAATAATATGATTTGAATATTTAAAGACAAATGTCACTTAACTTTCAATTAATACATTGCATATGATTAAAAATGTGGCCGTTGTTATTTCCCTATAGAGGTAAACTTCTAAACTTTGGTAATTAAAACAGGAGAAAGTTGATTCCAACAGCAAAACTCCCTCGGTAGGGTGCTTGCTATGGCTTTCCTCTTCCATGCTGAGTTGTATGAGTAAAATAATGACAATGTTGAATGAGATACCAACTGGACCATTTAAGAAACACTAAAAAAGGAAATCAGGGATTTTGAACAGTTCTTAGAAGAAGAATCAAGAATACATCTCTACTTAGTTCTATAAGACCTGAGCAATGCATCAAGAAACTTTTTGCTGAGTTGTGATAAGCATGGCTTTCAGCCGTGCATGATAAGCGTGACGTTATGCAATTGATCAGCTACATAATGATGATAAATGCTGATATGATATCACTGCTGTTGTCAGAGTGCACTACGGAAGTAATGAATAATAAAAAAAGAAGTAAAAAGAAGTACTGAAGGTCAGCTTATCATAATCACAGTTTAAACAAGGATATTGGAGCAACAAGCTGTTATCAGAAAATGAAAATAAACACAAAGAAGAAGAAAATACTAAAATTACCACATTAGGGCATAATTGAATGATATCAACAGGACACCTAAATATCCATCTTTTCTCAATTAATTTTTCTTGTCAATTTTACTATACATGTTTTCACAATACCATTATGCTTTAGTGTTGTTATTTTAGTATCATGTGTTGGTGCAATGTTGACTTCTATACTTATTATTTTAATGGTTATTCACTGCATTCTCACATCGTGTACCTAATTGCAATAGAAGATGGCAGCAGCACAAATGTAGATGCTACTGAACATGTTGCAAGTAGAGAATTGCCAAATAGGCACTTGTATTAAACTAGAAAAGGGAAGAAACAACTTTCTTTTGTGCAGTAAACAGAAAACATACAGTCCACATTCCCATCTTTCTCTCTGATCTTTTTCAGATATATACAACCTCCTTCTACATTATCTGACTTTTTTTCTGTTCGTTTAAATAACCACTTGGCTTCCTTGACAGTTTAGAGGTCATTGTATTAGTTACTGAGTGGGTATTTGCACAGCTCTAGCACAACTGTCAGTATCATCTTTGCACAGGTATCATCCTTCCCTGGGCCACCATTTCCTTAAGTAATGACTGCTGTTAGGCTGTTATGATTTTGACTTGTCTGTACCCTTTATAGCCAGGCAGTATATCTGTGTATTATCACTAACTGGCAAATGGTGACTTCTAGAGCAAATGCTCAGTCTCTTCTTGGCTGGTGGTAGATTGATACTTCCAACACCATCCATAACTCTACTCAAATCATTCACCCAGGCATATTTCAGTTTACTTTGTTCTAAACTAACACTGGATTCCCAACATCAAATATGAGGACAATACAATAATCACTGACTGAACAGAAGGTAAATATTTACACATACTGTGATGTGGAAGACAAGTTGACATTGTAAGTTGTGTCATGGTCAGTACAGTGAGAAGGAATTTAAAGAAAAGAGAGACTAAATAAAAACAGGACGGTATGGTGTAGCCACAATGACCTGGGAAAGGTGCCAGGTGTAATCCTGGCAACTGTATGCGTGTGAGTGTGTATGTATGAAACCGTGTAAGTACTTAAGTGTAATGTAATTGTGTGTGTGTGCATGGACATACATATACATGTATATATACAAGGCTATGGACATACATATACATGTATATATACAAGGCTTGATGAACAAGACGGATACACGGTAAGCACTACCATATCAAGACATTATGTGTTATACAGTAATCTAAAGGATCCTTGAAGACCCTGCATAGATAAACGCATAATGTGTGCACATACAGCCTCTCACATCCAAGGTGAGGTCACTTTAATTAAAATGATTGTTCACTCTTGCAGATTTAGCACGGCCAAAGTTATTAATGAAGAAAGTTAGGTTAAGTTATGGTCGCATGCTTAGAAAAGTGTTATATATAGAATTTTTTTTCTGTGTTACTTGCAAAGATGTTTATATCTGTCTTGTGAAATTTGATTATTCTTATTTTCGTCCAATTCCCATCCAGTAATTTCATTGCTGCCACTGCAATATCAAGGCATCAGAAGCTCTTTGCTTGTTAATGACTCTCTATGATTTCTAAATGTTTAAAGCAATAACAATGATAGAACATAATGAGAAAGTGTGATGGATGACTGTAACAACAAATGCAATGTGACTATAGCAAACTACTTTTCAATATTAACGGTGAATTACACAGACTGAAAATGTATCTTAGCATTTAAGGAAAAAAAAAAACAGAAAAACTGCAGCAGACATAATCTACATACCGAAAATCTGGCGTACCTTGAGTAAAGATTCCATTCCAGGCCTGGCTGTAAACTTGGCAAGAAATTTAACACACTTCCACCTCAGAGCTATGACAGTTAACAACTGATGACAAAACTACCCCAACTTACAGAGGGTAATTTTCATACAGAACTGGGACATTTAAACAACCCACACCTTGACTAGTATATTCTTGTTAAAATGTATATAACCCCTTAGCATCTAAACTTAAAACTATGTATGTAACATGGGGCCACATGTGTGTTACCATGCCCCATAAGGGAAGCAAAGAATGCTAACACTGAAACCTAGTATCTATGCCGCAGGAAGCGACTATGGGTGGTTGGAGTTGCACCGGGTACCTCATCCCATAGAAAACTTTGAAAACATCCAACCAATCCCAAAGCTGTCTACAGATAAGAGGGATGGCCATGATTTGGTCGACGACTTATACTCCATTGGGAGATGAAAGACAAGAAAACATGTGGCATTTGGGAGAAAGTTCAAGGAGAACACACACTTTCAGACAATTAACACTCACTCCTACAGTAATCATTCTTCCCACACCCCTCTTTCAATTACACACACCTCTCAAAGACTAGCTTCACTCATGCTGAGTACCATGTCCAGTAATATCTAAAGAACAAAGCATGGCCTGTAGGGCATGCATGTTTATCCAACCCCTTCAGGAACTGACATATTTTCTGGCATATACACTCCTGAACAGAGAGGTTGAGAAATAAAAGGTAAACTATATGCTACTTATACTCTATCAAAGGTCACTGTACTAACTAAGAATCCTAGTATCTACTCCGCAGAAACATTAAATAAAAGGGGGAAAACACTGGTGCCTGCAGTTGGTGAGACAATGTTAATGAAAGCAGAATGATGAAGGCCTGTAGGATCACATCTCTGGCAGACTTTGTAACGCAGTTTCACTTAATATACAGCCCCATTGTAGATGGTGGTATTTACATTACAGTCTTTCGGTTTAATTCTATTATCAAAAGAAAAGAAGTTTGTGGCTGGTGGTTTAAAAAAAAAAATCAAATTTACTGGTAATGCACATTTGTGTTTGTGGAATAAAATTGCAAATGCTAAAAATTTCTAGTGGCAAGTAAAATTCTAGCGTATAAATCTGTACGAAAATATTTCCGATACATGAAACCATAATATAGAGCCCAATTTAACCATAAAACTGACCAGAATGTATGAGTTCATTCAACCCTTGCCAACTACCCAGCCTGCCAGCC
Organism: Cepaea nemoralis; assembly: GCA_014155875.1. Lineage (NCBI taxonomy): Eukaryota > Metazoa > Mollusca > Gastropoda > Stylommatophora > Helicidae > Cepaea > Cepaea nemoralis. The sequence continues at coordinate 161,381 of JACEFZ010014046.1, forward strand.
GATCTGATCCAAACGTTCTGGACAACACTAATCGTACCTCCTTCAACCGCTGTGCCTCTAGCTCAGCTTCTCGCTGCTTTTCTAACTCCTCCAACATCTGTTTCTCCATGATCCTCTTGGCCTCTTCCACTCGCCGCAGGACCTCAGCTTCAATTTCATCCCTCCGCTTTTCAAGCTCTTCTTCCACGCGTTGCTTGACCAAGGCTTCCACTCGCCTAGCAACCTCCTCTTCTATCAGCTTTTCTTCAAGTTCTTTCTGCTTCCTGTAACAAATTTAATAAAACAAAATCAGTGTTTGCGCTACCTCAACTTTAAATATTGTGTTGATTCTTTTAAAGTATATGAAACAATTCTACACCTACATTTCCCCTCCAAATTGTAGATAAAACATTAAGGTTTATCATGACTACAGATTATTTTTCTAAATTTTTTTTTGGGGGGGGGGGGGGGGGGGGGGGGGGGGGGGGGGGGCATATCCTATTTACAGGACATCGCTGTCAAAACCAGCACTGCAGTTGTCGGCTTGGCAAGTTTATGTTTAGTAGTTTGCCATTGCTTTCTGAATGACTGGCTCCCATACCAACACGTCATAACCCACCAAAGGACCATTTCGCAGGCCTTATGGCACACTGGGCAAATGGTGCTAGACCTGTATTTATACAGACCAATAAGCACTCAGTGGGTTATGCCAGTACAATGCCAGCCACCGTTCACGCCCCAATACATTTCCTGGCACACTTTAGGCTGAGTCAAGCTGGGAACCTAGATCATCAATTTGATAAATTTGTATCTGCCCCAGCGTAGATCGAACCCATGACCAACGAGCCGGCAGTAAAATGTCCAACCACTAGGCTACCACAACTCCCAAATTATTCTGCATGTACAATGAATATTAAAATATCCAACCACTAGGCTAACACAACTCCCAAATTATTCTGCATGTACAATGAATATTAAAATGTCCAACCACTAGGCTACCACAACTCCCAAATTATTCTGCATGTACAATGAATATTAAAACGTTTAACCACTAGGCTACCACAACTCCCAAATTATTCTGCATGTACAATGAATATTAAAATGTCCAACCACTAGGCTACCACAACTCCCAAATTATTCTGCATGTACAATGAATATTAAAATGTCCAACCACTAGGCTACCACAACTCCCAAATTATTCTGCATGTACAATGAATATTAAAATGTCCAACCACTAGGCTACCACAACTCCCAAATTATTCTGCATGTACAATGAATATTAAAATGTCCAACCACTAGGCTAACACAACTCCCAAATTATTCTGCATGTACAATGAATATTAAAATGTCCAACCACTAGGCTACCACAACTCCCAAATTATTCTGCATGTACAATGAATATTACAATGTCCAACCACTAGGCTACCACAACTCCCAAATTATTCTGCATGTACAATGAATATTAAAATGTCCAACCACTAGGCTACCACAACTCCCAAATTATTCTGCATGTACAATGAATATTAAAATGTCCAACCACTAGGCTACCACAACTCCCAAATTATTCTGCATGTACAATGAATATTAAAATGTCCAACCACTAGGCTAACACAACTCCCAAATTATTCTGCATGTACAATGAATATTAAAATGTCCAACCACTAGGCTAACACAACTCCCAAATTATTCTGCATGTACAATGAATATTAAAATGTCTAACCACTAGGCTAACACAACTCCCAAATTATTCTGCATGTACAATGAATATTAAAATGTCCAACCACTAGGCTACCACAACTCCCAAATTATTCTGCATGTACAATGAATATTAAAACGTTTAACCACTAGGCTACCACAACTCCCAAATTATTCTGCATGTACAATGAATATTAAAATGTCCAACCACTAGGCTACCACAACTCCCACATTATTCTGCATGTACAATGAATATTAAAATGTCCAACCACTAGGCTACCACAACTCCCAAATTATTTCTGCATGTACAATGAATATTAAATGTCTAACCACTAGGCTACCACAACTCCCAAATTATTCTGCATGTACAATGAATATTAAAATGTCTAACCACTAGGCTACCACAACTCCCAAATTATTCTGCATGTACAATGAATATTAAAATGTCTAACCACTAGGCTACCACAATCCCAAATTATCTGCATGTACAATGAATATTAAAATGTCTAACCACTAGGCTACCACAACTCCCAAATTATTCTGCATGCTACAATGAATTATTAAAATGTCTAAACACTAGGCTACCACAACTCCCAAATTATTCTGCATGTACAATGAATATTAAAATGTCTAACCACTAGGCTACCACAACTCCCAAATTATTCTGCATGTACAATGAATATAAAATGTCTAACCACTAGGCTACACAACTCCAAATATTCTGCATGTACAATGAATATTAAAATGTCTAACCACTAGGCTACCACAACTCCAACTTATTTCTGCATTTATCAATTGAATATTAAAATGTCTAACCACTAGGCTACCACAACTCCAACTTTAGTCTGCATGTACAATGAATATTAAAGTGCTAACACACTAGGCTACCACAACTCCCAAATTATTCTGCATGTACAATGAATATTAAAATGTCTAAACACTAGGCTACCACAACTCCCAAATTATTCTGCATGTACAATGAATATTAAAATGTCTAACCACTAGGCTACCACAACTCCCAAATTATTCTGCATGTACAATGAATATTAAAATGTCTAACCACTAGGCTACCACAACTCCCAAATTATTCTGCATGTACAATGAATATTAAAATGTCTAACCACTAGGCTACCACAACTCCCAAATTATCTGCATGTACAATGAATATTAAAATGTCCAACACTAGGCTACCACAACTCCCAAATTATTCTGCATGTACAATGAATATTAAAATGTCCAACCACTAGGCTACCACAACTCCAAATTATTCTGCATGTACAATGAATATTAAAATGTCTAACCACTAGGCTACCACCAAATCCCAAATATTCTGCATGTACAATGAATATTAAAATGTCCAACCACTAGGCTACCACAACTCCAAATTATTCTGCATGTACAATGAATATTAAAATGTCTAACCACTAGGCTACCACAACTCCAAAAATTATTCTGCATGTACAATGAATATTAAAATGGTCTAACCACTAGGCTACCACAACTCCAAAATTATTCTGCATGTACAATGAATATTAAAATGTCTAACCACTAGGCTAACACAACTCCCAAATTATTCTGCATGTACAATGAATATTAAAATGTCTAACCACTAGGCTACCACAACTCCCAAATTATTCTGCATGTACAATGAATATTAAAATGTCTAACCACTAGGCTAACACAAACTCCCAAATTATTCTGCATGTACAATGAATATTAAAATGTCTAACCACTAGGCTACCACAACTCCCAAATTATTCTGCATGTACAATGAATATTAAAATGTCTAACCACTAGGCTACCACAACTCCCAAATTATTCTGCATGTACAATGAATATTAAAATGTCTAACCACTAGGCTACCACAACTCCCAAATTATTCTGCATGTACAATGAATATTAAAATGTCCTAACACTAGGCTACCACAACTCCCAAATTATTCTGCATGTACAATGAATATTAAAATGTCTAACCACTAGGCTACCACAACTCCCAAATTATTCTGCATGTACAATGAATATTAAACTGTCTAACCACTAGGCTACCACAACTCCCAAATTATTCTGCATGTACAATGAATATTAAAATGTCTAACCACTAGGCTACCACAACTCCCAAATATTCTGCATGTACAATGAATATTTAAAATGTCTAACCACTAGGCTACCACAACTCCCAAATTATTCTGCATGTACAATGAATATTAAAATGTCTAACCACTAGGCTACCACAACTCCCAAATTATTCTGCATGTACAATGAATATTAAAATGTCTAACCACTAGGCTACCACAACTCCCAAATTATTCTGCATGTACAATGAATATTAAAATGTCTAACACTAGGCTACCACAACTCCCAAATTATTCTGCATGTACAATGAATATTAAAATGTCTAACCACTAGGCTACCACAACTCCCATATTATTCTGCATGTACCAATGAATATTAAAATGTCTAACCACTAGGCTACCACAACTCCCAAATTATTCATGCATGTACAATGAATATTAAAATGTCCAACCACTAGGCTACCACAACTCCCAAATTATTCTGCATGTACAATGAATATTAAAATGTCTAACCACTAGGCTACCACAACTCCCAAACTTATTCTGCATGTACAATGAAATATTAAAATGTCTAACCACTAGGCTACCACAACTCCCAAATTATTCTGCATGTACAATGAATATTAAAATGTCTAACCACTAGGCTAACACAACTCCCAAATTATCTGCATGTACAATGAATATTAAAATGTCTAACCACTAGGCTACCACACCTCCCAAATTATTCTGCATGTACAATGAATATTAAAATGTCTAACCCACTAGGCTAACACAACTCCCAAATTATTCTGCATGTACAATGAATATTAAAATGTCTAACCACTAGCTACCACAACTCCCAAATTATTGCATGTACAATGAATATTAAAATGTCCAACCACTAGGCTACCACAACTCCCAAATTATTCTGCATGTACAATGAATATTAAAATGTCCAACCACTAGGCTACCACAACTCCCAAATTATTCTGCATGTACAATGAATATTAAAATGTCCAACCACTAGGCTAACACAACTCCCAAATTATTCTGCATGTACAATGAATATTAAAATGTCTAACCACTAGGCTACCACAACTCCCAAATTATTGTCTATTAAACACAAATTCAATTTGCTTTGTAGCTCTACTTCTTTTATCTATCTAGAATATGGGTGAAAATAAGACCATTTGGTATGAGGAAACTTGATTACGTTTTTTTTGGCGCTCGCTCGCTTTGAACTGTCTACACACACTACATCTAATAGTGCTAGACTGCATTTTCTGTGTGAATTAACTTTTCCTATTAACAGTGTCCCTCGCCATCAGGTGAACCCACTCTGACCTCAGAGGTACTTGTAATTTACATCCCTAAGCCAAGAACGACAGGTCAACATTTTAGTCTAACTGTCAGGTGAAGGGGCACACAAAATGTTTAAGAACACATGTTCTTATCCATTCGGCCATGCTGACCTACACTTCAACCAACAAGTACAAAGAGCTTGACAAGAAATGGTTGAGGGCCTGTGTTCCACTGGGAGGTGATGAAAAGCAAAATATGTATGATCCCGTGTGAAGAAAAACAAAAAGGACCCTATTATAAACTTCGGTCTAGTTACAACACACTAAAAACTAATGCTGTGCTAAACAGGCAAATGCTACGTCTGATAATGCTTACAGAAGACGCTGTCGTTCTATCTCTGCTTTCTTCTCCTCCTCTTCTCTCTTCTTCGCTCGCAAAATAAGATCATCATCACTGTCTGAACTGCTGGAGGAAAATGATCGCCTCCTGTGAATGCAATTCAAGTATACAATTAATTCAATATAGCCATTTTTAAGAAACTATAACTGATGTTAATTTAAGATAATCATTCTTAACACAAATAATCAAGCTACCTGATGCAAAAAACTTTACTTATTTCGGTTCTTAACTCATCAACAACATCAATTATACTAAAGTTGTGTGCACAGAAAATTCTTGGGGTGCATAGCAGTTTAGATGTGTAGCGTCTGAGAAATACTGTGGGAGTTCAATTAGTGGAAGATTATCGAGAGCAACATGTCCAAGAATATGTGGGAGAATTCAATAAACCTGTCGGTTTATTTTTTGCCCTTGTATAAATGTTTTCTAATTATAATTGTGTTCATGTAAATGGAAAAAAAAACAACACACACACACACAAAATACAGACATTAATAGAGAGAGAGAGAGAGAGAGAGAGAGAGAGAGAGAGAGAGAGAGAGAGAGGAGAGAGAGAGAGAGAGAGAGAGAGAGAGAGAGAGAGAGAGAGAGAGAGGAGAGAGAGAGAGAGAGAGAGAGACGAGAGAGAGAGAGAGAGAGAGAGAGAGAGAGAGAGAGAGAGAGAGAGAGAGAGAGAGAGAGAGAGAGAGAGAGAGAGAGAGAGAGAGAGAGAGAGAGAGAGAGAGAGAGAGAGAGAGAGAGAGAGAGAGAGAGAGAGAGAGAGAGAGAGAGAGAGAGAGAGAGAGAGAGAGAGAGAGAGAGAGAGAGAGAGAGAGAGAGAGAGAGAGAGAGAGAGAGAGAGGAGAGAGAGAGAGAGAGAGAGAGAGAGAGAGGAGAGAGAGATGAGAGAGAGAGAGAGAGAGAGAGAGAGAGAGAGAGAGAGAGAGAGAGAGAGAGACTTCCACACACCCTTTAAGAGTAAGAGAATGTAATGTGGAAGATGAACAGTAAAATTGTACATGTCATTTACATACAAAGTGCTTCAGAAATGTGGAGTATTTCATATAATATAAAGCCCAGCACACATGGGTAGGTAACATATTTACAATTTCAATATTGGTGTTCTTCGTTCATCCGGTATTTTTTTGTTTCGGACATTGTGTTGTCAGTTTACAGCAGAGCTGCACTATTTATGCATTTCAGCCAACACATCCAACTTCTGTGTGAATTTGTTGGTTAAAAAAATATTTGCATATGGTTATTTCTTTTCTGTTATTAACAGTGAAAGAGAATCTCATTATAAATACTGACTTAAGGGTGTGAATAATGATTTCTCATTTACAACTGAGATGGTTTGACCAGTTCCCATCCTGGCTGCTTTGACCAGTTCCCATCCTGGCTGCTTTGTTAGAACTCAAGAAACAACAAAGTATCTATAATTTTCAACTAGGTGTCCTGCAATAATATCTAGCCTATGAGTCATCGTCATGCGCCATGCCTATAAGTGCTAGCAGTCATGATTTGCATCTCATATGATAACCAGTTACAGATAAGTTCTGCATTGTTGTCCTCGTGTAATGTGGCCAAGCCATACGCCTTTTGTCTTACCCTTATTATTTTGCCATCAGGTTTACCTGTTAGCAATACATTTTCAAGTTGATTTCTCCTCACATGTCCAAAAATTCTTCACTGTCTGTATCTAAGTTCTCAAATCAATTTACGGTTTTCATCTATCTCATGGTATTCTTTGCATTTTCCTCAGAAACTAAATTTCCGCTGCCATTAGATGTTTCTCAGCTTTGCTTATTGTCTATGTTTCGCATACTGTAACTGCTGCTAAGCCATCCATTTGCAAAAATGTTTACACCATACTACACTACTCATATAATAATTTCATTCTCTAAACCTAAAGAAAATGGCTCTCTTATGGAAGAATTAACTATGGAATAATCAATGAAATGATGATTTACTTAAAAAGGAATGAGTCAAGTTACAGGTCTTATTAATTGTTCAATGTATGAAGTGTTTGCTACAGAATGAATTAATTATTACTTCAATACTTCTTCTTCGTTCATCCGGATTTTTTTTTGGATGTGACTGCGTTGTGCCTGTTTACAGCAGAGCTGCGTTCTTGCGCCATTAGGCCGACACATCCGACTTCTGTGGGCATTTGTTGACCGGGTTAACCTTCCCGGTGGTTTCTTAGGACGTTTGAATCTCACTGTTGTGGTGTTATCCCCCATCCTAGCTGGCCCATATAGAACAGCCAAAGACATCCTGGTCAACCCTCAAGGGAAGGCAGGGGCAGACCATGGGCATTCCCCGCCATCCAAGGAGGCTTCCATACTTGCAGAGCCATCACACAGCGCTCTGGTACTGGGCTCACCCAAGGAATCATCACGTCCTGCACATGGCTGCTTAGCCCCACTTCCGTATTTTGGGCCTTCCGTTCACCATAGGCTGTTCCTCTGGAAACCAGAAGAATGCAGTCTGCAGATGACATCCACACAGTGAGCTTTCGATTAAGACTTTCCACATAATGGATTTGCTATCCAAGCAATATTCCATTTCGTGCCTCTAGGACACTTTTTCCACCTTTTATGAAGCCCACACAGTGTGCTTTCGATTCGGACTTTTCACGTAATGGATTTGCTATCCAAGCAATATTCCATTTCGTGTCACTAGGACACTTTTTCCACCATTTACGAAGCCCACCCAGTGAGTGAGCTTTTGATTTGGACTTTCCACGTAATGGATGTGCTATCCAAGCAATATTCCATTTCATGCCTCTGGGACGCCGACATACCTGTGGTATGAAGTGTGGCAGTCTAAATACATCTTCATGCACCTTTAGATGTCAACCTGAATGTAGTTAAAGTAAGCTGTAGTCAACTTGAGCTTGTTGATATCTCCATAGAGCTTGTCCTCAAACGAAGCAGGCGTGGGTCAAAACATCTTTCTCTGTTCTGCATATATTGGGCACGCCTGCAGCAAATGTTTAGCTGTCATTTTACCAGTTCCACAATTACATTCATCGGTATCTCCTATCTTTAGTTTATTGAACAAGTGGTGTTTCAGCCTGTTATGTCCTGTGCGGAGTCTGAAGATTGCTACTTGTTCTCTTCGGTCGAGTTTGTAATATGCATCATCCTTCTGGTGGCCTGGATGCTCTGATTCCCATTTGGTTCTATAAGTGCTTTTTATAAACCTTTTTGCCTCATTATAGGTTATGTCTATGTCAGGCTGTGGTAATCGTCCACCCTCTTTTGCTAGTCTGTCAGCCTCTTCATTTCCAGGTATACTGCAATGTGATGGGATCCACTGTATTACAACTTTTTTGGATTTCTGGCATAGACCATGGAGTGCTGCTCTTAGGTCAGCTAGTTCTGTGCTGTTTTTGCTCTTCAGTATTGAGACAGCTGACTTTGCATCTGTGAAGATAGCTATTTGCTTCTCTTTATTTTCCTCCATCAAGAGCATTTCTGCTGCAGTTTTCAAAGCCTCTACCTCCGCTTTGAAGTTACTTGAAAATTTTCCAGTTGCCATTGACTGTGTTTTTATCGCTCCATTTTTTAAATTAAGGAGAATTCCTCCTCCTCCATTTTTAATTGAATCTTTGGCTGATCCATCTGTATATGCATGGGTCCAATTGCTGCTTGGGTAATGTTCTTTTATGTAGTTGAGGGTTATTTTTCTTCTTTCGGTTTCATTCTGAGTGTTCTTTTTCTCAATACCAGGAATGTTTTCTATCATCTCAGGCAGTTGCTGCTGTCTCCAAGCTGGGAAGTTGTGTGCATTGTAAATGGGCTTGACTGTTGATATGTTAAGTATGGGATCTGCCCTAATCTTTCGTTTTGCAATTTCTACAAAGTTGCTACGCTTCAGTCTTCCTTTTCCAAAACCATTAAACATGTTATACATAGGGTGGTCTGTCAATCTTCTAAATTTTTCTGCTTGTTGCTGGGCTCTGCTATCTCTTCTGTCCTGCATTGGTTGTAAACAAGTGATCTTTTCTAGTTCATTAATAGGCGTTGTCTTCAGGCTTCCAGTTATGATTCGCATTCCTTGGTTTTGGACTCTACTTATTTTGTTAAAGTTTGACTTAGCTGCTGTTGCCCAAGCTGCAATGCCATATTCTAGTACTGGCCTCACCCGTCCAGTATATAACTTCTTGAGAACTTTCTCATCTGCTCCCCACGTTGTACCAGCAAGCTTTTTCATGATTCCCATTCTCTGCCTTGCTTTTGTTCGATTTTTCTCAACCTGTGTCTTCCATGTCAGGCGACGATCAAAGGTGACTCCTAGATAGTTTGGATTTTCTTCATGGCGCAATATTTTTCCATTCAATACCAGCTTAGGTTGCTGAGTTTTATTTGAGAGGGAGAACACTGTGCATGTTGTTTTCTCCTCACTTATCTTCACTAGCCATGATTTTGACCAGTCCTCTAGCGCTAATAAGGCTTGCTGTATTCTGCTGTTAGCTGTACTAATATATTCTTCAGATGTCCATATGGCTAGGTCATCTGCAAAGGAGGATGTGTGTACTCTGGCTGGAAAACTTTCCGTGATGTCATTTATATATGCTAGGAATAATGTTGGTGAAAGAACTCCTCCTTGGGGGACACCTTGCTCCAACAGCATCATTTTGCTTATTTGTCCTTGTACTTTTGTCCTGGCAGTTCTGTTCTCAAGGTAGTGGCTGATCCATTTATACATTTTTCCACAAACATGCATTTTTTGCAGTTTTATTTTCAGTCCTTCCTTCCATACTTTATCAAATGCTTTTTCTAAATCTATCCAGACTGCTAGTGTGTGCTTTTTCTCTTGGAAGGCATCCTCTATTTCCTGAGCTATATAGGTTATTTGATCTTCAGTGGATCTGTACTTTCTGAATCCTGCTTGGTGTGGTGTTAAGAGTTTGTTTTCTTCCAGATGCCATGTTAGCCTGCCATTGATAATGCGTTCCATTAATTTTCCTACACAGCTAAGTAGACTGATAGGTCGATAGCCATTTGGTTCTTCCAGGTCTTTTCCTTTCTTTGGGACTGGTATTAGTATAGCTTCCTTCCATGCCTGTGGGACTATTCCTCTCTTCCAGCTGTTATTTAGGACTGCTAGTAGTTTCTTCTTTGCCTTGGTGCCTAGTCCTATTAGCATTTCATTTGTGATTCCATCCTTTCCTGGTGATTTCTTCTTTTTTAGGGTATTCATTGCCTGTTCCATTTCTTCCATTGTTAGATTTGCCATCATATATTCTGCTGCTGTCTCTGTATTTCTATGATGTATCTGTTTGTCTTTGATTGCTTTCTTCTGTTTGGTTGTAATATCAATGTGGTTTGCATTTGCATAGTGTTCCATTAGTGCATTTGCAGCCTTTTTTCCTGTAAGCAAGGCATTTCCTTGTTTAAGTGTTATTTGTTTGTTTCTAGGTCCTTCATTGTTCATGGCTTTCACTAGTTTCCATAGTTTGTTTCCATCCCTGTCAAAATTCAGGTTTTCTGTTTTTCCCCTCCAACAATCTCTTGTTGTTTGATTTACTGTTCTTTTATATTTTGCTGAGATGGCTTTCAGAGAGATGTTCGCTTCAATTGTTTGTTCTCTCTCTGCTGTCTTCCTGGCATCTTCAACTTTGTCCTCCAAACTTTGTAGTTCTTCAGTCCAGTATGGTTTGTAATTTTTCCTCGCTCCTCTTGGAATGGACTTAGTGGCTGCCTGTATTATCGCTCTGTTTAGACTTTCCACCATTTGCTTTATGTTGCCATATTGTGTATTTATGTTTTCACAATATTTGTCTGTTAGTATGGCAAATCTGTCCCAGTCTGCCCGTTTGTAATTCCAGCGGGGCAAGGGCTTTTGCTCCTGTGGAACATACTCCATATTCATTACAAGCTTGATTGGTCTGTGGTCACTACCTGCTAATTGGTCCAGCACATGGCGATCAATTTTGTGGAGGATGTCTCCTGTGCAGAAAGCTAAGTCTGGAGTAGAAGTGGTAAGCCATCTTCTGGAGTAGAAGCTCGGTGTGTCATCCGCTTTGTTGAGTAGATGGAGATTTGAGTCTATTTCCCAGTCCTCCAATTCATCTCCTCTTTTGTCAGTATCTGGGTATCCCCATCTTTCAGAACGGCTATTAAAGTCTCCGACAATAATGCAGTTTGTGTCAGTTATTTTCATGTTTGAGAGTGTAAGGTCCTTATCTGCTGGCTATACAGATTGTAGATTCTTATGTTCACGTCCTTTATCATTATATCAACACCTATAATTTCCGTTGGTTGTCAGAGATCACAGATACTTCGCTGCAAGGTATTGTATTTCGTGTAAGTATTAGAACTCCTCCTTTGTGTCCTTCGCGGTCGAAACGTGTGGCCTGATATCCTCTGACTGAGAATTTGTGATTGGCGTTGAGGTGTGTCTCTTGAATGCATGCCACATCTATTCTATCTTTATGGAGACGCTGTGTTAGGGAGTCTTTCTTCTTGTAAACTCCTTCGGCATTCCACTGTAGTATGTTGAGTGTCCGTGGTATTTGGTCAATAGCTCTTAACCTACTCCTCTGTGCCTTGACTCCACAGCACAGGGGAAGGTGACCACCAGTAGTCATGGGTGGACCCCCTCGAGGCAGGGGGCCCGGCACTATCACCGCCTGATGGGACTTCACGGTATTAGCACCATAACGATTAATTTTGATTTGTGACATCATGAATTAAGTTACGTTGCACTGCTTTGTCAAGCCTGTGGCTCAGTACATCCGATTTCGACAAGCATTTATTCGGGATGCTTTCCCTAGCCTTTGACTGTCCCCAGTCTACCTACAAGGCAGCAGGTTTGTGTGTCTCTTCGTCTGGTCCCTCTCCCTTGACCTGTCCGACATGGGTGGCCCTACCAGTAGCTGTGCTACCGTCGGCATAGCTCTTGGGGTCATTGGGGCGCACAAGCCCCTCTACCTCGTCACGGTGGACACACAGCAGAGGGGTATTACTTCAATACAATTTGTACGTGCTTTAACCAGTATATTTGCGCACAGCCGTATGCAGAGGTAGAAAAATTCCAAGGCACTTGAATGTTCATTTTCTTAGCAAACACTGTCTGCCGGCAAGGTACTGTACGCAATCGTTTGTCTCCAACGTTACACCTTGCTCTCTCTCTCGCCTTCGTTCATAACCCAAGGCACTGTTCGTTACCCGAGACATAAAATTTTCGAAGTTGTTCGTAACCTGAACTGTTCGTGACCTGAGGTGTGCGCAACCCGAGGTACCACTGTATTTGTCTACCTCAGATCATAATAGATTATGTCAGCATTCGTTCTTACAGCTTTAAGTTTCAGAGTCTCACAGTTTATAAAATTTACAAAATCAACCTCAGGGTCTTCATTGCAAACACACCCCATGTGCTATGTATGCGATTTAGCCTTCTAAGTCCCTTACTCGTAATATGATTATGTATGACTATTCACAAAGATAACAGATATTCCAGCACATTTGTTTGTCCACACAAGGATCCGTAACTTGTGAAAACAAGTTATTTACAGATTTTTTTTTTAACAACTTGCAATTTGCCGCTTAAAAGGAGATGAGCAGTTAACAGGTGTTATGCCTATGTCTATTTAAAATGCACTGTCCATTTATATTAGTTTATTAATAATTATGGCCGGCTCCGCAGTGAAGGGATGGACGCAGTTTGTAATCCCGCATTCCGCGTTCGAAACACAGCTGTGGGCGATTTTGCAGCAGACCACCTTACATTGGTTTCTTATGAAATGGTATGGGTGCCGGTTGTTCAAAAAGCAATGGCAAACTTTTTTTTTTTTTTTTTAGCATATCCTTTACAGGACTTAGCTGTCAATACCAGCATCTTTCAGCTGTATGTTGATCTCTTGGCAAGATTACGCTCAGTAGTTTGCCATTGCTTTCTGAGCGGCCGGCTCAGTATCCCGCAAGTCACGAGCGGGGGTCGAACCGCCTCAGCTCTCGCTCCGCGACTCTGCGTGATAAAAGGGATTACAGAGAGAAAGTGTTTAACCCCACAGCCAGAGAGACCGGCAATGGCAAACTACCGAACGTAAACTTGTTTAGGAATCACGAACAATCAAAAATTGCTGGTGTCGACTGCTACATCCTGTAAAGGATATGCAACTAACTTTTTTTTATATTATTATATTGTAAACCTGCACCTACTATTACAATAATGTTCGAACTGCAATGCCATAGGTAGCGAATACCATGCACAACGATTGGTTGAAATCATCGTAACCTTTTATATAAATAAGAATATATTTCATACTTACCGTAATTAATTGATATTTTGGCGCTGTCGATAGTACTACCTCAATTATATATGTATTTTTGAATTCTGCATACAATTTTAAATATATCTGGAAAGTTTCATTGCTGTAATTGCTTCCGATGTGTATGAAAACAACATTTTCTGTGAAGATGTGTTTTTGTTCTTTGTGCATATTGATCGGATTGGCATGTGCACTTTGTAACACTATTCTGGCACTGTCGATAGAACTACCTCAATTATATATGTATTTTTGAATTCTGCATGTAATTTTAAATATATCTGGAAAGTTTCATCGTTGTAATTGCTTCCGATGTATATGAAAAACAACATTTTCTGCGAAGCATGTCTTTGTGAATGAGGAAACGCAAGGCCATGTGCCATGGCGACTGCGCATACCGATTGGCATGGCATGTACACTTTCACTTTTCAACACTCGAAACATGCAATTTGACCTACTAAAGTTAAAGAGAACACAAGTTTAAAGATTATTAATAATTTATTTGTATACTTGTACTATTGCTTTAATCAATTAACATGACGGAACATATTTTTGAAGTCAGTTTTCATAATCCGCCTATGGCCTGTTTGGTTGAGGTAACCTCGCAAGCGGAGAAAAAGGGACATGGCACGCTGAATCGTAATTAATTTTTTTTTTTTTGTGGCGCTTTCAATAGAAAACCATCAATTGTAGATGGATCTTCGAATTCTGCATCAAATTTTTCAGAAATTTGGAAAGTTTCATTGTTAAACTTGCTTTAATTGTGGTTGAAAAACAGGCAAAGAATTCAAAGATGTTACGATCATAAAACCCAAAATGGCGGCTTGACTATATAAAAATCTTTGTGGAACAATCATAGTGTCCTCGCCAGCAAAGTCGTAAGCATTCTGCCTGTCACGCGGGAGACAGGGGTTCTGTTCCCGGCTGGACATTTTTTTTAAATTTTTATTTTTCACAAAATTATTAGGTGATATACTAGAAACTATTAAACATTACGAACTAAAATATTATATAGAACTAAGGAACTGGAAATTTGTGAAAAAAGTGTGCTCTATGGATATGTGCGAGCTGCCGACTGCCGGGGAGCACAACCCACAGAGGCAGCGGAATTATCGCGTATCGGTATCGATGGATCCAATAGATGTCTTTGTTTAATTTAAATTTCAATTGCCATGTAAAATATCGCCCCTGAATCAGCAAAGTTTCATCCCTAAACTTGCTCGAATTGAGGTTGAAAAACATTTTCTGCGATGTGACTTTGTGAATTGGAAACCCACGGGTGATGACGGCTGCGCATATTGATTGCGCTACACTTTTCAACACACAAAACATGCGATTTGACCTACTAAAGTTAAAGAGAACACAAGTTTAAAGATTATTAATAATTTATTTGTATGCTTGTACTATTTTGTAATCATTTAACATGACGGAACATATTATTGAAGTCAGTTTTCATACGATCGTTTAAGACCATCTCGCACAAACAGACACGCTGGTGAAGGTAATCAGACACACTGGAGAGTGTGAATAGCATGAGAATTCACAACTCGTCTCACCTTCACAAAAATGTGAATATCTTCATTTAGAAGTGACATACAGGCATGATTGAGGTACCATTAGATTTTGAATTTCAAGCCCTATCTTCTGTGGCGGTCTCAATAGTAATATGTAAATTCTCAAATTTACAATCGTGATAGTTCTCCCTACGGCATAGGCAAGCTCCCGAGCTAGTGTCCACCCACGATTACAGCTGAACATAGAGAGGATGAGAGGCTTTACCTCCATTCTGAGTTTTCATAATTTTTTTAATGAATTGAATGTTTTGAGAAATGTCATTATATTGACATTATGTCATTATATACATATATTGGTATAACATTTTAAAACTTGCCGTTTTGCTTTATTATTTTTGTTTATTTGAACAAAATGAATGAATAAAGATTAAAATGACTAAATGAGCGCATGCAATTGCACATTTATTATTATTAATTGAAATATAGTATTCATTATTTACAAAACCATTTTACAATATTTACTCATTACAATAAAATCAACATAATAAGTACTACTAAAGCAACATGGAAAGTAATGTAACTAGTTAAATCTCACTAACTACCTACCTTGTTGGTCGCTTCCTATCTCTAGACCGCGACCTCATTCGACTGCTCCTGCCCAGCCTTGACGATCTTTCTTTTGATATTGAACGTGATTTCGAATGATTCTTTTTGCGCTTTGATCGATGTCCATGGCGGCTGGACGATCTACTCCTGCTTCTCGATCTCCCCATAGCATATATCTGTTAAAGCAGTGTTTAAATGTAAGAAACGATAATCAAACACTCTTCAAATACAACACAGGTACTGTTTGATCGTCTGCCTTACGCCTTGCTCAGTGACGTCTTTAATCCAATATGGCTGCACTTGTCCAGATTTTTACAACGTGTACAGCGTAAGTTTGCTAATGTGACAACGGGAGTCATATGGTCAGGCAAGATATTTGTCGTCTTAAATGTCTTAAAAGTCGAGAGCATCAACTTCATTGCCCTCGGTTTTATCCCATATAGCTCGGTCTCATTCGGCAGGGGGGTCTGCCAAAAGCATCGCACAAAGCAAGAACTCCGTGTCTCCGGCGACGATACCCAGGAGTCTCCGAGAAAAATGCACTCGTGAACCGAGAGACGTAGCTCGGAATCGAACACACAACCTTCGGAGCGCGAGACAGCCGGCTTGACGACTTCGCCACGGAGACTCCCTTATATGTGTGTGTGTGTGTGTGAATTAGTAAATTATGTTAATTATAATATTATGCTTGCTTGCTTGCTTGTGTTCGTTAAGCTCATTCAGCTCCAACGCGAAGTCCTGTATATCGGATGAAGGCATCCTGTTGTCCAACATCAGTGTGATGTCATACAGGACCTGAGGTTTGCGTGAATATCCGTTGTCCCATGTCTGGCTTATTGGTGTGCAGACTGGTGGTTCCTCGCCGTACAGGCAGACACTCTCCGACTTCGGAGGAATCGGCGATCCTATTGACTTTAGCCAGGAACCCGAAGGGACCTGTTGCCCAGGACACTCGACGAGGACGCATCAATAGGTCTTGGCCAGTATATAACTTGGCCCTGGTGCCTTGGAAACACCTCTGCGTCCCATTATAATATTATAAATTGTATTATTTATAATATTTATTATTCACAATGCGAACTAAAGCTGATAATAGTAATAGATGTGCATCATTTTAAAACTGGGCGATGTCTTTTATAAATGAGGCAACCCTACAACGTAAGGCCATTGTGTATATGTAAACAGTATTTGCATAAATATACTCATATAACTATTTATACTAACATAAATAATACAGCAATTGTGATAAAATATCGCCAGTTTGAAATATACTAATGATACATAACGATGTGAGTACTGTGTTTCACTTGACAATCAATGACTCATATATAGCTAGCGATGCCTTTATTATTGTAGTTACAAGTTATAACTGATGACCTAAGCACTTATTTAATATATATTTAAATATCTCTACAAAGTATACGGCAAAACTATGGCTAAAATTAATAACCAACATTTCCTACTTTAAAATTAGTCACAAGTTAGTCTAGTTAGAAATTATCATTGTCTAGTCAAATCACAATGTGTTTTGACTTCCCATGGCTAAATCTGCATGTCTATAACCTAATAATGTGTGTGCACAGAATGTTTAGCACAAACAATGAGCGGGAGATATAATCGAGAGAATTATTCGCACTTATTTTATCCATTAAATCAATGGCGTCTGGTACACAGGCATCATCACTAAGTCCAATCCCTGCACTGAAAGTTGGCTGTATTAAGATCCAACATCCCAGAGGAGGACTGGTCTGAGTGTCAGCTTGACCAATGGCAAGTGGGCCCCGCATGAACTAAGCCCCCTTAAATAATTTTTTTTTTTGGGTGGGGGGGGGGGGATGTGCATATCCTTTTTACAGGACATCGCTGTCAACACCAGCATTTTACTGCTGTTGTTGATGTCTTGGCAAGTTTACGTTCAGTAGTTTGCCATTGCTTTCTGAAGACCGGCTCCCATGCCAACTCGTTAAAACCCAGTGCAACGAAGTTTGCTGCCAAATCGGTCGCAGTTGTATTTCGAACGCGGTTAAGTGGGCTTACGAATCGCGTCCGTAAGACCTTCGCCATAGTGACGGCCGCTAAATATTGGACAATATTTTTTAATGTTAATGACCTATCAACCAATATGTTTTAGACCCAATCCGCCACTGGATCACCATACAGTGTCCCCCAGTCCATCGGTTAATATGTCTACCAACATGTAACGTGGTCTTTTTTCTTTTTTTCGCTCGCTTTTAACCCAATAGTTTCCCTATTAGTTAGTTAGTCGACAGATCATCCTCATTGCTCATCGAACCATTCAGTCCATAAGTGCTCGGGTCCCCTCCTCGGTAAAATCCTCAGCGTGTAGCGGTTGACACCAGTTCTCCAATGGTTTATTTATCTTATTTGGCTTCCTGCGGAGTGTTCTTGTTTGGCTACACATCGTTTAACTTGCTGTTCTCGCAGTCTGACCATGGTTGTAGATTCACGTCATCACTTGGTTCTCGCAAAAGTCTCAATTCTCGTAGAGCATTCAAACATCAGCCTGGTCCATGGCTCGACCGCCTTCCACAGTAGCCTTAACTGCAAGCCTGTCACCCTGTTCATTTCCTTGTACACCCGCTCGCCCTGGCACGAAAATGAAACTAATATTTGCCAGCCGAGACTGCTCCAGAGACAGCAACCACTCTCTTCCTACCCTACCAATCTCTATCCCTCATCATCTCATCTTGCAGTGTCGAGGTGAAGTATAAACAGCGGGAGAGTGCCCCTTATGGGCTTCGATATTCCCGTCCATCGTTTACGTGGTCGCCTCTTCCTCTGCTTCCCTCTGGTCTGTATATCATCGTTTGTTGTGGTATACTGTTAGTTAGTAACCTACTTGCATGGCCAAACCATTTGACTTGCTGCCTTCTAATAAAATCTAGTGCAGCTATAACCCCCACTTTAGTCCTGATTTCTTCATTTCTGATCTTATTTTTTCTTGATACATTGAGTATTCTTCTCAGGAATCTCATTTCTGTTGTAGTGATTTTCTTTTCTCTTTTTCTGTCATTGTCCAGGTTTGGCATTGGCAACATAGAGTTCGTAGGAAGATTGTGTTCTAAAGTACTTTATTAGTAGTTATTGATACATGTTTGTTCTTTAGTATTGGTGCCATTTGTCCAATGAGTTGGTTTGCCTTATTACATCTATTTTCGATCTCGTCTTCTGATTTGCAATTATATTATGATTTGATGATATTATACTTCCTAGGTACTTGACACTTTTTACTTGTTTCAAGGGATGTTCGTTTTTCTTTTTCTTCTTTGATTATAGTCATTACCTCTGTTTTACTTGTGCTAATTTCCATGTTATATTCCCTACACATTTCGTTTAGACTATTCATGTGGTCTTATAATTCAGCTTCTGATTTTGCTATTAGTGCTTGGTCGTCCGCAAACAGGAGTTCTCTAATGGTTAGATTTGCAGATTGTTCTTCTTCTGTGTTCTCGTCAAGCGGTGTTCTTGTGGTCTCTGTTTGGCTGGTTTCTTTACATGTGTTGTCTATATATGTTATGAACAAGAGAGGGGACAGGACACAACCTTGCCGTACTCCGGATCTTATGGTGAAGGGTTCTGAGTGTCCTCTAGTTGCTATGCATTCACTGTTGTTGTATAAGCTTATACATAAGTTTGTTAATGTTAGATGTTAGATCTCTGTGTCGGCCTAACGGCGCAAGAACGCAGCTCTGCTGTAAACAGGCACAATGCAATAACGTCCGAAAAAAAACTCTCCGGATGAACGCAGAAGAAGAAGAAGAAGAAGAAGAAGAAGAAGAAGAAGAAGAAGAAGAAGAAGAAGAAGAAGAAGAAGAAGAAGAAGAAGAAGAAGAAGAAGAAGAAGAGGAAGAACCCACTCCGACTTCAAAGATAACGTGGTCTTTTAATTTCTCCACATCTCCTTCCGGGATATACGTACACGAGTTCCTCCTCCTCCTCCTCCTCCTTTTCTTCTTCTTCTTCTTCTTCTTCTTCTTCTTCTTCTTCTTCTTCTTCTTCTTCTTCTTCTTCTTCTTCTTCTTCTTCTTCTTCTTCTTCTCCTTCTATTTTCATTTGCTTAAAATGTGTCTGTATCTGCAATGTTGTGTCTTGTATGAACTTCACCAGTAGTCCATAGAGTATATCTTCGACAGTTGTTTCTCTAGGCCAGAATGTTTGCCTAGGTATGACGTTTTTTTTATTTTATTTTATTTTATTCTTTTCTGGGGGGGGGGGGGGGGCAGTCTTAGAGTATGTGATGTGCTGTCCGCGGCGCCAATCCACATGTGCACTTGACTGGTTCGTCGATCTTGAATTTTGTACACATGTGTTTGCGTAATCTATTGTACCCTGTTCTGAAGCGCAGAATAATGATTTGTTCTGCTCTGTCCAAAGAATGGTAATCGCCTTGAGCTAATGTTGGTGATTTTCTGATTGATTTGATCATTCTTTTCTTTTGTGGTACGTAAGGCACATCAGGTTGTTCTTCTATTGCTCCTTCCTTAATTAATCGATAAGCTCTCTCATTTCTAAATACTGCACTGTGAGATGGTATCCATGATGATGACTTTACGCTTGCTGCCTTGTCGAGATAGTAGTGTTCGTAGTAGTGGAAATTTCCCAGACTGGGGCGCTGCAAGTACTAATTTTGCAGCTGCCAGTAGAATCACAGACGGTGTACTATGGTTGGTATGCAGTAGTGCGTGGGTACTTCGACAATACATAAGAGTCTCCCATACATACATACCTATCTACCTACCTACCTTCCTACCTACCCACCCACCCACCCACACACATCAGCGTTGAACATCATTACTTTTGACTTAATCTCTGACTTCTCTTTCTTGACTCTACGACGTAAATTACAAGTACCTCTGAGGTCGGAGAAAGATTCGCCTGATGGCCAGGGACACTGGTAATAGGGAAAGCTAACCCCCATGCAAAGATCAACCCAGTACACTCACTAGCGACAGCTACTACTACCAGTAGTAGCACATGTATGGACTACGCTCGGGTTCAAAGTGAGTGACCACAAAAATAAAAATAAATCACTTTGAATACCCAGTTCTTACTGAAAATCAAGAAATTATTACATCCACCAAAGCCAACCAAGTAGAACACCACACGTAGGCGGCTGAGTGGTCTCGAGGTATGGTATCCGCCTCGAGTGCTGGAGGTCCCGGGTTCAGGCCCCAGTGAGGACCGGGATTTATTTAAAAAATCCACCTGGACTTCCAGTAATAAAATTTCCCCTGGTCTCTGGGTAGTGAGATCGGACGCCCGTGTGTATTGTTGCGTACGTAAAAAATCCCTTGGCAGTTGGAAATCGAAAAAGAGTAGCCTAACGGCGCTGCCCGGGCAAAATTTAATTAAAAATCTACCCAAAGTATTTCAGGATCCTCGGCAATGCAACGGAGTTCGTGCATTGAGCTGAGTTTCTCCAGACTCAGGTTTGAGTTAGGAGGAAAACGGAGCACTTATGGGTTAAACCGTGTGCCGTGATGTTGATCCAATGACTAAACGACTAAACGTATGTTGTAAGAACAACACAGGATCCGAGGAACGCTTCCATGTATTACACCAAGTTATCATTATTATGGCAACAGGCAACAGGGCGGGGGGTATCATCAGACTACCTTTGCTTCTGTAGACATTTCTTGGCATCAATTTTAGGCCGGATGGAGCTGGTGAATCATAACGGCATGGTGGAATATGTTTTCTCCATATCATGCGGGTGTAAATCATGGGTACCTCTAAAGTTGGGGAAGTAAATTATGGGTACCTCTGAAGATGGAGACGTAAATCATAGTACCCCTGAAGTTGGAGACGTAAATCATAAGTACCCCTGAAGATGGAGACGTAAATCATAAGTACCCCTGAAGTTGGGGACGTAAATCATAAGTACCCCTACAGTTGGCGAAGTAAATCATAAGTACCCCTGAAGTTGGGGACGTAAATCATAAGTACCCCTAAAGTTGGGGAAGTAAATCATAAGTACCCCTACAGTTGGCGAAGTAAATCATAAGTACCCCTGAAGTTGGGGACGTAAATCATAAGTACCCCTACAGTTGGCGAAGTAAATCATAAGTACCCCTGAAGTTGGGGACGTAAATCATAAGTACCCCTAAAGTTGGGGAAGTAAATCATAAATACCCCTGAAGTTGGGGACGTAAATCATAAGTACCCCTAAAGTTGGGGACGTAAACCATAAGTATCTCAAAGTTGGGGACGAAATCATAAGTATCTCTAAAGTTGGGGACGTAAATCATAAGTACCCCTAAAGTTGGGGAAGTAAATCATAAGTACCCCTACAGTTGGCGAAGTAAATCATAAGTACCCCTGAAGTTGGGGACGTAAATGATAAGTACCCCTACAGTTGGCGAAGTAAATCATAAGTACACCTGAAGTTGGGGACGTAAATAATAAGTACCCCTAAAGTTGGGGAAGTAAATCATAAGTACCCCTGAAGTTGGGGACGTAAATCATAAGCACCCCTAAAGTTGGGGACGTAAACCATAGGTATCTCAAAGTTGGGGACGAAATCATAAGTGTCTCTAAAGTTGGGGACGTAAATCATAAGTACCCCTGAAGTTGACCTGGGGAATGATAGTGTCAGAGTCCAGAAAGGGTACAGTGATGCAGTGACATCGTTACGCCCGCCAGGCGACTTAGCTCCCAGCAGGGAGGCAGCAACTTCGTTACGCCGCCAGGCGAGTGGTAGTTACCGGCCTGCAAGATTGCTGGCTGACGAACGACCAGCGGTCAGGCCAGGACGACGCTAAACGCACGCATGCCTCGTGAAGCCACCTGAGGTGGGAGGCAAGTGGCGAACTAGCGGCAGACAGCTCTGGGACACGGACTTGGACGGACGCAATGATAGAGAGAAAGGCGTTGTGTGGTTTTCTGTGCTGAAAGTCGAGTGTCTGGACATCTTGAGAGTTAGACTTGTGAGCTGTATTGTGGATGTAAGTGCATTGAAGTATCCAGTATATATTGTTGTGATCATCGTTCTGTATTTAATGTGTGAATAAATCCATTGAACGGTGTGTCGTTGAGTCTTACGTCAAATCACGTTGTACTTGTACTGTCTCACATGTGTTAGGTTAGCGAGCCAAGTTTAAGACCCTGACATGTGTGGACGTGGTGGCATTCGTCCGGCTTTGAAATGAACGTGTTTATGTGATTAACGATTTAAAACTAGAGTTTGTGAACTTAGAATTTTTGTCAAACTTTATAGTACATGTAAATGTGATCGTGGAAGGCTCATTTTGATTTATTACTACATTATTTAAACATGTGTAAGACTATTTGTAAACGTACAGTGCATACATATTGTTTGATCTTGTAATCGTGTAAAACATTTGTGATTTGTGAAACTTGTCACCGTTTTGACCTTGTCGACATTGTGATCTTGTCGCCATTTTGACCTTGTCGCCATCTTGTAAACTTGATGCCTATGTCCTTACTAAATGTCATCTT
This sequence comes from Cepaea nemoralis, assembly GCA_014155875.1. NCBI lineage: Eukaryota > Metazoa > Mollusca > Gastropoda > Stylommatophora > Helicidae > Cepaea > Cepaea nemoralis. Next base: position 184,666 of record JACEFZ010014046.1, read on the forward strand.
GATGTAAGTGATGTGTCATCAATGTTGTAGAGTGTTGAGATACATGTAGATTGTCTTTGTGCATTGAGTTTGTGGAACGCAAAAAGTTTTGGAAAGAAAGTAACTTGTTTTGAAAAAAAAAATTGTTGACGGACAAACTTACGACCTACAACTACACTCAACGCCATACAAACCTAATCAACACTTAGTGACAAGCAGGCACACACCAACAAATAGACGCTAATTTATTTTCCTCCAAAAACAAAGCAGGTTTTCCGTACCATCCGAAACCTTGCCGTAGAGGTCATTTGTGTTTTCGAAGTAGCGACCCTACAGTTCCTAGCCCGATTTCCAACCATTCTTCACCGCATCCAGGGCACTTGAGTATATTTTTTAAAAATTTACTTTAAGGATGCAATTTTAGGCACGTATTGTGAATAGAAGTCAATTGTAAATTGTTCATTACTAACCACTTATAACATATTTTGTGTGGCTGGTATTTCATTGACATTTTTCCATCATGTCTTCATTATTTGATTTCATCGATATGGGGATAAAATTACAGTTGACAGGTGATGAATTAACAAAATGGAGTGAAAAGAAATACTCTGAATACCTACTAGTACAGGAGAAAGCTAATGAACGCGAAGAAAGGGCAGCTGAAAGGGCCGCCAAGCAAATAGAGGCAGAAACAGCCTTAAAGCAAGCTGAAGTAGATAGTGCACTGAAAAAGGCCGAGATCGAAAAAGAAACAGAACTGAAGAAGGCAGAAATAGCAGCTCAGAGTAAGAGAGAAGAACTGGAGTTACAGTTGAAGATGAAACAACTTGACACTGAGACTGCCATTAACAAAGAGTCTAAGAAATCTGAGAGACTGGAGAAAGAAAACCAGTACAAGAAATATCAAGGTATTGTACGTAATTATACCTCGGGTGACTGCATCGCAGCCTTTACCCAAAATTTTGAAACTTTAATGGAACATTACCAAGTTCCACTGTCTGAATGGAATATTGTTTATATGAGGAGTTTATCAGGGGAACCTCTTAAAGTCATTGAAACCATCCCCAAAGACCTCAGAAAAGATTACCATTATCTGAAATCTAAGATTATGGCACATTTTATGTTAGATGAGGCAGGTTACAGAGAACAATTCAGTAAGTTGAGCCCAAAACCGACTCAAACGTTCTCTGATTACCTCTGCTTAGTCCGAGATATATTTACCAAATGGACTTCAGCAGCTAAAATTGACAAAAATTATCAGAGACTAGAAGATCTGATCATTAGAGATAAAATCATTTCATCCATTCCATCAGCATTTTCAAAATTTTGCAAGAGAATGAATGCACTAGTGTAGATGACATTGAGAGACGTGGTTCGGCGTATGACACAGCCAACAAACATTGTTTTGCCACTGAAGCTACTGACATTAATTTTGTAGCAGCGGCTAACTATGACAAACCCTACAGTAGGCAGAAACCTCATAGGCCTACCTCTGAGAAGTTTAATCACTGTAATTATTGTAAATTTTCACATCATCAGAATGAAATGTGCGATAAGCACCCAGGATACCATACTTACCTACTAAACATGGTAAACAGACAAGATAAGGAGCGTAAATCCTTCAGAAGTTTGCGTAAATGTTTCCTCTGTAAGGCGTACGGACACCATCGGAAAGATTGTAAAGGCAGGCAAATGACCAACAAAGCAAATGCCGCCTTGTTTGATAGTTCGTCGTCTGATGAAGAACAGCCAGAGAAACATCCTGTGAACTCAGCACAGGCTTTTGACATGTTTAGCGCAAATAAATGCTCTGTTTGTAACACCTTCTTATGAAGATGGTATTTTAACATGCGGTCACGCCATCCCTATTGCCAATGAAGAAGCTAATTTGGTAGTAGATTCAAAAGGCAAGATAATCGTCCATCACGGATATGTGAATGGCAAGTCTGCTACAGTCCTTCGTGACACGGGCAGTTCACTTATTGGTCTGAAGAGAACGTTCATAATGCCTACAGACTATACAGGCAGGCACGTAACATGCAGAACATTCTCAGGCAATATTGAGAAATACCCACTAGCATGGGCATATATTGAAACACCTTTCCTCACTGGGAAAGTAAAGTGCGCTGCATTAACAAACCCAGTGTGTGATGTAATTATTGGAAATTTACCAGAGGTGAATGATAAACCTCATGACATAACATCTATGTGTATTGATGATAACATAACATCACCATCCAATGTCATCATTGAAAATGTCACACCACCTATTGAATTGTATGGTAGCTAATGTAGCACTAACAGTCTCATGACATCATTGATAACATTGCCCCATCACCATCTGATATCATTGAATGTGTGAACGCAGTAACTAGATCTACTGCTAGAGTGCAAGATGAAAGTAATCAAACTGAGGCTATACAAATGCTTAGCCCAGTATCACTACCTACTAACACTATGAAGGAAACGTTTGTAACAGCTCAAAAAGCTGATCCTTCATTGTCAAAATACTTTAATCTGATCGGCCAAAAGCCAAAGGTAACCAAGAATGCAAAATGGCATTTTGCTGTGAAAAATGATATACTCACCAGGTATTATACCAGAGGTGACAACACCACAGAGCAAACTGTTTTGCCAACTAATTATCGCAAGCAAGCCTTACATCTTGCCCACGATATACCTCTTGCAGGGCATATGGCATACGTTAAGACCAGATCAAGGTTACTGACACAGTTTCATTGGCCCAAATTTTGCAATGACATTAAAGAATATTGCAGAAGTTGTGACACCTGCCAGAAACTGGTAAAAAAAGGTAAACACCCACAGGCAAAGTTGCAAGTTACTGACTTAGCCAGTCGACCTTTTGAAAAACTATCTGTCGACATAGTGGGCCCTCTTAATCATACAACAACTAGAGGGAATAAATATATTCTAACTGTCATTGATCAATGTAGTCGCTGGCCAGAAGCTATTCCGCTAAAGAACATTACTGCCAATGATATAATGGAAGTGTTCTTCCATATTTTTTCTCGGATAGTTTTTCCAGATACTATCCAATCTGATAGGGGCACTCAGTTTATTGCCGCATCTACCCAAGCTTTCACCAAAATGTTGGGAGTGAAGCAATGTTTCAATTCCCCGTACCATCCTCACAGTAGTGGAGTAATAGAAAAATTTAACGGGGATCTAAAGCACATGCTTGCAAAAGTAACGCAAGAGCACCCCAATAACTGGGATGTATATCTACCAGCTATTCTTTTTGCTTATCGCGAGGTACCACATTCTAGTACCGGTTTCTCTCCTTTTGAACTTATCTATGGTGCCAAACCACGTGGCCCATTGACCATTTATCACCAAATGTTAACTGACTCTACTCCAGTACTTAAACCCATATCATCATACGTATATGTTACATCATTGCGTGAAAGAATCATCAAATCTTGTGTTATTGCAAAGAATGCACTAAAATTATCTGGTGCTACTTATAGACAGTATGCTGACAAAGGTAACAGGACAATAACGCTGACACCTGGACAGGACGTTCTTCTTCTACTACCTAGTGACAGACACTTATTGACTGACTTCTTGGCAGGGACCTTTTAAAGTGACGAGACAGATTTCACCTGTAGACTACGAAATCCAAATAAAAGACAAACACAAAATATTTCACATAAATATGCTAAGACCATACCACAACAGAGACAACGAACAAGACGATACGACAGCTTGTACAGTGATAATAGATCACGAAGACGACGATGCTAGTGACGAGATTCCAACACCTGCATTAGACACGACAAACTGCTTGAAGGAGATCAAAATCAACCCAAAGTTAACTCAAGCAGAGACAAACAGTTGCAAACAGCTTATACAACAGTACAACACCATCTTTTCCAACAACCCAGGACAAACAGAATTAGTACAGCATCATATCACACTCACATCAAACACACCCATAAGATGCAGACCATACACCATTCCATTACATTACAAAGAACATTTACATCAGGAGATCATCAACTTAGAGAAAAACAACATCATAAGACGATCCCAATCAGACTTCTCATCTCCAATGGTCATAATACGCAAAAAGGACAATACAATAAGACTGTGTATCGACTATCGAAAGCTAAATAAAATAACTGTTCTAGATTTGGAGCCAATGGCAAACGCTGACGATCTTCTGACAGAACTGACAGACGCTAGGTTCTTCACGAAGATAGATATGACTAAAGGATATTATCAGATAGAAGTAGACGAACAGAGCAGACATCTGACAGCATTTGCCACACCGTGGGGACTGTACGAATGGTGCAAACTTCCATTTGGGCTAGTCAATGCCCCAGCCACCTTCGTACGTATGACACGACTTCTTCTTGTAGACATTCCTAACATAATTTGCTATATCGACGACATCTGTGTTCACACAGAGACGAATGACAGAGCACATTAAGACGTTAGAACAGACATTTGAACGTATTAGACAGCACGGACTGACAGTAAAGCCTGCGAAAGTAGACATAGCCTACCAGGAAATATCTTTCTTGGGGTACAAAATATCCAATGGCTTTGTCATGACAGACGATAACATTGTGTCCAAGATACTAAAACTCTCACTTCCGACTACAAAAAAACAAGTCAGAAGTTTGTTGGGACTAATAAACTATTACCGGCAGTTCATTCCTGATTTTTCCGAACTGACCGAAGTGTTTACTAATTTACTAACAAAAGATAAACCAGAGAAAATTGTACACAATGAATGCCTAAAAATTGCATTCCATAAAGTAATAGCATGTTTTTCTGATAACAGTTCAAATAATCTCATCCTGAAATTGCCCAACCTCCATTTACCTTTCAGATTGCGTACAGATGCTAGCTCCGTGGCGATTGGAGCAGTCTTGTTACAAGAGTACAATAACATCCTCCATCCCGTGTACTTCGTATCCAGGAAACTAAAGCCCAGAGAACGGGCGTGGTCTATCCCTCAATTGGAAGCCCTAGCTTTAGTGGTGGGTATAACCAAATTGTCCAGATTTCTTCTAGGACGTCATTTTATCGTGGAATCTGACAGCAGCCCGTTACGGTTTATAAATTCAGGAGTACCTTCAAATCATATGGTAGCGCGCTGGTCTCTTAAACTTCAAGATTACAGCTTTGAGGTTCGACATATCCCAGGCAGATCCAATTCAATTGCCGATCTTTTGTCCCGTTGTCCGACCGACCCAGTAAGCACCAATGTCTGAGTGCAGTGTGTACAAATACACTCAGACCGACACAGCCATTTATCAGTGAATAATTTTTTTCCATTCACAAAAAGCTGTGCAATGTCTACAATAATGTGATAGGGGTTACTCCCATTATATATAGTGTTCTTATTTTACTAATTCATGTAGTGATTGTCGTGTATAATTGTGTAGTGTGTGGTAGAAAGCGAACTTTATTAATTGTATATATCCAGAACAAAAACAGTGTCACATTCGCTCATAAACTTACCGTAAGCGAACTATCCAATTTGACAGTGACATCTGCGTGTGGAACATTCCAGGGATATTTTAAAGACGTGTGTGAACGTGTAAACTAAACATTGACAGCTACACCATTGCAGTGAACCGAAATCCATAATGTTCGGTAGTGAAACATCCAACACATGAACAGTCAATCGTAATCCAGAAGGTTTTGTAGTGAAACATCCAACACATGAACTGTGAGAACATTGTACTATCCGTAACTACATCAGACCGGAACAAGTGTGTTCTGCAAGCTTCAACATCAGCTGATTTTAGTGTTCGTGTGTACTTCCGGATTAGTTAGAAATTTAGAGCAAAATTAGCAGACGACAAATAAAAGTTTAAAAGCTATGACGATTCTAAAATCTTTAGGAATCAACAAAGTTAAATACACGAATTGTGTGTTTATATATTTATGTAGTGTAATCTTAGAATCATATCTTGATTAATGTATTCATATTACCGACTTTTTCTCGTTAATATGAAGAAACGTCAAGCAATGACGCTAAGAAATAGGATAATGATTGTAAATTATTGTATTTCATTAATGTGAAAATTATTTCCCCTTTCATTTATTTGTTATTACAACATTACACAAAGGGCCATAATTTGAAATGTATTCAGTAATGTGTTGCGTGTAAATAGCCATGTTGTTGCCAGATTGTTGACACAACAGGTAGCCATCTACTGGGCATGGCAGAGGGTTGCCGACATTGCAGACCAACACAAGAGCTACTGGCCAAATAAGGTCAGGGTTTGAGCGTTTTATACGACTTATATAAAGCCGTATTTCGGTCTAGCTAGATGGTTTTTGTTTCAAGAACCATATTATTACGTTTTTTTTTTCAATGCTGCGAGGTAGATGCGTGAAGCTGGTACTACCGATCTGACTGGGTCATTAATGCAATTGAGGTAATCAGCCATCGAGAGGATAAAACCTGACATGTGTTAAAGGTTGAACACCACATGTCGTTGAATGCAACTTCCATTTCTTATATATTTCTATGGCATATGTGTATTTATTTGTATTTTGATACTAATGTATATAACAACAGAAGGGTAGACTCTGACAAGGTTAGAATATTAACCCAGTATGTACATATATTATACATGAAAGATGACATCTTTCATGAATTTGCCGGGGGAGCGTGTCAGAGTCCAGAAAGGGTACAGTGATGCAGTGACATCGTTACGCCCGCCAGGCGACTTAGCTCCCAGCAGGGAGGCAGCAACTTCGTTACGCCGCCAGGCGAGTGGTAGTTACCGGCCTGCAAGATTGCTGGCTGACGAACGACCAGCGGTCAGGCCAGGACGACGCTAAACGCACGCATGCCTCGTGAAGCCACCTGAGGTGGGAGGCAAGTGGCGAACTAGCGGCAGACAGCTCTGGGACATGGACTTGGACGGACGCATGATGCGAGAAAGGCGTTGTGTGGTTTTCTGTGCTGAAAGTCGAGTGTCTGAACATCCTGAGTGTTAGACTTGTGAGCTGTATTGTGGATGTAAGTGCATTGAAGTATCCAATATATATTGTTGTGATCATCGTTCTGTATTTAATGTGTGAATAAATCCATTGAACGGTGTGTCGTTGAGTCTTACGTCAAATCACGTTGTACTTGTACTGTCTCACATGTGTTAGGTTAGCGAGCCAAGTTTAAGACCCTGACAGATAGTGATACGGTGAATTATTTCTTCCCATTTAATAAAGTATATTGCACACACAAGGAGAATACAATAAAGAGTAACTGTAGCAGGGTAATTGACTGGCACTTTGCCGTCTTGACAGGCGATAGTTTGTAAAATGGAGTTATACCATCTCTAGGCCTGGCTAGTTTACTCCAGAGGAAAGGTACCACCATTACATCTGGAACAAGACAAGCTGCAGAAGCTGCCAGATCAGCAAAGCAATACTCTAATAAGCCTGTCTGAGCTTCCATCCTAGACCAGTTGCAGATCAAAGCATTTCACCTATAACGCCGCAATAGGGTAAAGCTTTTGAGAAACTAATAAACGAAAAGTATGTATTATACTACTAATGAAGAAGACAAACATTTAAGAGAAACATATGTAGCTTCTTCATCTTCCACTTTCAGACGACAATATGAATAAATGCAAAGAAAGCAGCAGCCAATTTTAGCTTCATCGCTTCAAACGTGGGCGGTCATGTTTTGCTATCTCACTCGATCACCAGAGTTGTGGATAGGCTCAGTGTTCTTGTCTCGACCATACAGTGTGGCCAAGCCATTCAGGTAATTACTTCTCTGCCATCCCCTTGTTCTCTTCCCCTCGATTTTGCCAGTTGTCATCAAGTTCTCTAATATATTTCTTCTCATAACGTGACCAAAAACTTGTGACTGTCTACGTCTTATTTCTCTAATCAGTTTACGGTGTTCATTTGTTTCTTGTATGACCTGGTCATTGGTTTTTCTGTTTGTCCATGGTATACGTTGCATTTTCCTCAGAAACCACATTTCGACAAAAATCAGATATTTTTCAGCTTGTCTGCTCATTGTCCACGCTTCACATTCATATAAAAGCACAGGTTCTATGTAGCTCATCAACACGCTTTTTCTCGTTGCAAATGACATATTTTTATTGGTATTATATTTAGCTTGCTGACATTGAACATATGTATGATAGTATAAATGAAGTGGTCATAATTAACATAAGTATTATAGTATAAATGAAGAGGACATAAACATGAGAGAGAAACATAAGTATTATAGTATATAATATGGCACTGGAATGCGGAGGGAGTCAGCAAAAAACAAACAAACAAACAAACAAAAGAATTAGAAAACATCTTGGACCAAGAAAAAGTAAGCGTATATAAATAAAAGGCATAAACATAACAGAGAAACATACTTATTATAGTACATAAATGAAGAGGACATAAATATGACAGAGAAACATAAGTATTATAGTATATAAATGAAAAGGGCAAACATGACAGAGAAACATAAGTAGTATAGTATATAAATGAAGACATAAACATGACAGAGAAACATACGTATTATAGTATAAATGAAGAGGACTTAAACATGAGAGAGAAACATACGTATTATTGTATATAAATGAAGAGGACATAACCATGACAGAGAAACATATGTATTATAGTATATAAATGAAGAGGGCATAAACACGACCGAGAAACATACGTATTATCTATATCTATAAAAGACGATGTATGTATGTATGTCCGTTCTTTATGCGTTCGCGAACGGTCCATCCGATTGAGATGACATTTTCTACATGTTTTCTTTTCATTCCCGTGAAGCCAACTGCCATAGTTTGTTAGTGTACAATCAGCTATTTACTTACTAAAATTTAATATTTAAATTTACATTATCATTTCTATATAGCGAGGGGACTTAACTTAAGAAAAGTTATTTCAAGGGGCATAACTTTTAATAACATTGCTATATATTTTATATATAGATTGTTGCATTGTTTTCAAAGATTTATAAACTCTTTGTCTACAGTTATTTACAGGCATATGAGTTATAATAAATAATGATATAATCTTTAAGGCATTTTCAAAGTTTTCATAAAAATAATGCATCTATTTAAATAGTGAAAATTTTCTACCTCATCTTTTTAAGTTTAAAGAAGTTATCTACAGTCATGTAGGTGATTTAAAAACAGTTTTCATTAAAAATAATGGATGGTGTGTGGAAGGACATTCTTGAGTTACTTTTTTTTGTTATATGAATTTAATGAGACGCTCCCCACCAGGAGCTGGGCGAAGCCGCGCCAGGTCAGATAGATAGACAGACAGACAGATAGTCGGGAACGGGAGCTTATATGACTACTTCATCATCATCAAGTGCCGTGCCGGCTGGCGTAGGCGTTCATGGCTCTCCATAGATCTCGGTCTTTGGTTTTCTGGATCAACTCTGCTGCTGATATTCCTCCATGCCACCGTCTCAATCCATCCAACATCACTTCTCTTGGTCTACCTCTGCCTCTCTTCCCCTCGATCTTTACAGTTGTTACGATGTTCTCCAATGCCTCTCTTCTCATCACATGACCGAGTAAAGCTGTTTGTCTCTTTCTTATTGTTGTATATAATGTTCTAGTTTCGTTAGCCTGTTTCAGGCAGTCGTCGTTAGTTACTCTGGCAGTCCAAGGAATTCGCAACATTCGTCTCAGGAACCACATCTCTGTTGCTTCTAATTTCTTCTTAATTTGTTCATTTACATTCCAAGATTCACTGCCATACAGCAAAACTGGTTCTACATAGCATTTCATCACTCTCTTTCTTACATTCAGTGATAGTGACTTATTGCATAAGATACTCTTCATTTTCTGAAATGCGGCTTTTGCCTGCCCTATTCTGCTCCTAATCTATGTTGTACATCTTCCATCTGATGTTATAAATGCCCCTAGGTATCTAAAATTATCAACTTGGTTAAGGATTTTCCCTTCTATTTCTATGTCACATTTTGGTGTCACCATTTTCTTTGATATTACCATTGTTACTGTTTTCTTGATATTCAAGGAGAGTCCTTTCCTTGCACTCTCTGTTACTACAACGTCTAATAATTGTTGTAGGTCTGTTGAATTATCCGCCACCAATACTGTGTCATCTGCATAGCGTATATTATTTATATTATAACCTCCAATTAGTATTCCTGGCATCTCTTTGATCTCTCTCATTATTACTTCGCTATACAGGGAGAAAAGATCTGGTGACAAGACACACCCTTGTCGTACTCCTAGCTTTATCTGTTCGTAACTACCCTCTTTATTTCCCATTTTAATTGCTGCTACTTGGTTCCAGTAAATATTCTTTATTATTCTTAAATCTTTTCCATCAGTGTTGATATCTTCCAACATTTTAATCAGTTCATCATGTTTTACTTTATCAAATGCCTTAGTATAATCTATGAAGCACAAATATATGTCTCTCTGTTTCTCTATTGACCTTTCTATTAGTGTCCGTAATGTATAAATTGCATTGTTTGTGCCCTTTCCTTCCACAAATCCATACTGTTCTTCACTAATTTCCATTTTTATTTTCTTTTTGGTTCTTCTCATTATGATTCTGAGTAGAAGCTTAGTGATATGGTTTATAAGGTTAATTGTACGAAAATCTTCACAATCAATTGCTCCTGGTCTTTTTAGTATAGCTATAAATACAGATTTCAGCATATCACTGGGTAAATATCCACTGCTGTAAATATCATTCAACATTTTGGTTAATATATCTACTCCAAATTCTCCCAATACTTCTAATTCTTCTATTGTGATTTCATCTGGCCCAGCTGTTTTTCCTTTCTTCATACGTTTCATAGCGTCAGCGACTTCTTCTTTCAGAATAGGTGGACCTTCTAAGTTACTATCTTCTGTTAATTCTTCCCTTTCTCCTTCATATAATTCTCTTATATACTCATTCCACCTCTTCATTATAGCATCTTCCTCTAATATTATCTTTCCTGTTTTTGATTTCAAACACCCTGTATTTATTCTTATTTTTCTTCCTGTAAGCTCACTGATTTGTCTGTGCATATTTTTTGTATCTTTAATGGAATTTAAAATGGGATTTGTGGCAAGACAAAATCACAAATACTGAAGTATTGGAAAGATCAGGTTGTGTGACGGTGTATTCCATGCTCAGTCTTCGTAGACTTAGATGGATATGACACGTTAGGAGGATGGATGACGGTAGAATACCAAAGGACATCTTTTTTGGTGAATTAAAGACGGGTAGGAGATTTCAGGGTCGGCCTCTACTACGATACAAAGATGTGTGTAAGCGGGACATGATTGATACAGGCATTGATAATGCACATTGGGAGCACGTCGCCGCTGAACGTGTTGCATGGAGGGCAACTATCAGAAATGGAATAAAGACCAAGGAGAAAATGATTGCAGATAAAGCACACACAGAGCGTGAGAGACGTAAGATGGTGCAAAATGGTGGAAATGACCATGTTTTCACATGCACCTACTGTGGGCAAACATTTGCAGCAAGAATTGGCCTTACCAGCCACACTCGCCACCGCCATGGATCGTAGTTATTAAGCCTTTTTTGAAGCACAATGTACCAAACTATCGTCTGTCAAGACGGAAAGGTGCCAATGAATGGAATTTAATTCAATTTTTTTGCATTGCTCGTTTAACCAACTTTCTTTAGCCTTCCCACATTTATCTTTTATTTCTTTATTTATCTTAGCGTATTCTTGTTTGTCATTTTTACTCTGTTTTCTTTTGTCCATCAGTTTTAAGATATCTTCATTCATCCATTTTTTCTTAGCTATTTTGCCTCTCTCTGGTAATACTTCTTTGCTAGTTTGATGAATGGAGTCCCTTAACATTTCCCATTGTTCATCTATACTCTGTATTTTAGTTATTGCATTGTACCTATTTTTCACAGTCACTCTGTATTGTTCTTGCATTTCTTTATCTATTTTCAGAACCTCTTTATTAAGTCTCATGTTCTTAACCATTTTTTCCCTCTCTTTAATCTTACTTTTATTTGTCCACATAGTGGTACATGATCACTATTACAGTCAGCACCAGGCATTGTCTTTACATTAATTAAAGCATTTCTAAATCTTTTATTAATTAGTATGTAGTCAATTTGGTTGCGTATTTTCTTATCAGGGCTTATCCATGTGTACAGTCGTCTTTTATGGTGTTTAAACCATGTGTTTCCAATTATCATATCATTGATATTTGCCCATTCTATTAGCTTTTTCCCTCTTTCATTTCTTGTACCTAAACCATAATTCCCCACTACATCCTCCATTTTCCCTTTCCTACTTTTGCATTAAAATCACCAAGTATTAACTATTATCTTTATTTCTTGTGATCCAATTTGAGCCATCGCTATTTCTATTTCGCCGTAAAAGTGTTGTATTTCTTCATCACTACTGCTTGCTGTTGGTGCATATACTTGTATAATATTTATGTCTATTGGTTTGCCTTTGAATTTTACCATAATAACTCTATCTGAAATACACCAGTATCCATTAATTGACTTGGCTGTTTTTTCGTCTAATATTATTCCTCCACCTTTTTCATGTGTATCCCCTCCATAATAAATTATTGTGTGATTGTTAGCTATAATTTTGCCCGATCCCTTCCATCTCATCTCACTAACGCCTAGTATATTCATTTTCATGCTATCCATCTCTCTTAGAACATTGGTCAACTTTCCTAGCTCATTTAATGTCCTAACATTCCATGTTCCTACTCTAAATTTATTTATTTTAGTTAAGATTTTGCCATCAGTAGCTGGATGACGGTCTGGTGTCACCTGTGGCTCATGACTGTCCCTACCGGACGAGGATGCCCTAAGACAGCCATTAACGCCCTTCACTAACTTTGATACATGTTTTGCAATGAAGTCTTGGGAAGATAATGTGGTGGTTTCCCCTTGCCTTCCACATTCACATGGTGGTCTTTTTACCTCTGCCTTTGACAGCCATTTCCGACTGTAAGGACAAGTGAGTGCCCTGCTCTGCTCAGCTGCAGAGTTGTCCACTTATTCCGGTGGATACTCGGTCCCCAGAGCTGTGTTAGCCACACCGTGGTGTGTTTCCATCCTCTACCGCGGGGAGGTGCAGTTGGGATTTTCCCTTCATAAAGTTATGGTCTCTGACCAAAACTCTCCAGTACTTTTAGAGGACTACTTATATGAATTAAATGAGATGCTCCCCACCAGGGACTGGGTGAAGCCGGGCCGGGTCAGACAGACAGATAGACAGACAGACAGATAGTCGGGAACGGGAGCTTATAGGCCTATGACTACTTATATGAATGAAATGAGATGCTTCCCACCAGGAGCCTGGGCGAAGTCCGGGCCGGGTCAGACAGACAGACAGACAGCCGGGAACGGGAGCTTATATGACTACTGATATGCATTAAATGAGATGCTCCCCACCAGGAGCTGGGCGAAGCCGGGCCGGGTCAGACAGAGACAGACAAGCAGACAGGCAGACAGACAGATAGATCCCCGCCAGGGATTGGGCGAAGGCGGGCCGGGTCAGCTATTAGTATATAAATGAAGAGGACAAACATGACAGAGAAACATACGTATTATAGTATGTAAATGGAGAGGACAAACATGACAGAGAAACATACGTATTATAGTATGTAAATAGAGAGGTATAAACACTATAAATGAAGAGGACATAAACATGACAGAGACACGTAAGTATTAATAGTATATACACGAAGAGGACAAACATGACCGAGAAACATAAGTATTATTGTATATAAATGAAGAGGACATAAACATGACAGAGAAACATAAGTATTATTGTATAAAATGAAGAGGACATACGCATGACAGAGAAACATACGACAGACACTGACACTGCGCACCGTTACGCATGCCCGATGTTGTATCTAATTCGAGGCTACAAACGTGGCGACCGTAACACTTCCTGCCAGACTGGTCAGGAATTTATTACTCATAAACAGGTGAATAACATCGCCGATTTCAGCGGCCGAGACCCAGCCTTCGGTCTAGAAACAGAGGAGAACTTATATTTATTCACAATGAGTGCAACTGGAGAATTCGGTAACCCACTGAGGAAGTTCAAACTAGTTTTTCTTGGTGAACAAAGTGGTAAGTAGGTAGGAGTGTTCGTTCTGTAACTGTTCTCGGTATGTTTTCATTTTCCGAGTGTTGTCATGAAGGTTTCGCCTACCACCGATATAATGAATAATCCAATGGCTAACCCTTGACTTGTCGAATTATTATGATTCATTAGTATCAAAGATGATCGTTGTTATTCGTTAGGAGGTTAATACTTAGCCACATAACCACACATCATAACTAATGTAAAGACAGCTTTTTAAAGTGAATTTAATTTACTACGCTTTTGTCAGTTGTGGAAACTTCGAAAGCTTGACTGATTTGGGATCACAAGCCATAACAATACGCCCTCTCAAAGTTGAAGGCAAACGTAGAAGAGGAAGGCAGAGAGAATGTCGTCGAACATATAACAATGATTAACATACAATTAGACAGGGTGTAGTGTAGTATTTCCACACTTGTGCCCAAAAGTTCTGAGGCCAGGAACAGAGAGCGATGAACCATGAAGCTCACAGATGCTTGCTTCCATCATACTTCTTCGACCAGCCTCCGCAGTATGGGATCAAATAATGACGAGATGTAATTGACAGCAGACTACTTGAATTAGATTGACTAAAAACATTTTGGTACCAGCAAAAAGCCTAAAACTTTTGACCAAAATCAAACAGGAAATGCATACATCTTGGTTTTCGGTTCCCATGAACCATCATCATCCTAGCATTCCAGAAAAAATGTATAGATTCACCATTCCCTCAGCAAGTGCTGTAATGATTTTTTCAGCAACACGCTGATTGTAAACGCATCAGATTCATCCCCTCATACCTTGCTGGAAGCACACTTAAATCCAGTCGAGTTAAATGATGTAGACATTCATGTCTCTCCACATATCTCAGTTCTTGCTATTATTCTAGACCAATTATATTGAAGATATTCCTCCATGCCACTGTCTTAGACCATCCAGCATTACTTTTCTCAGTCTGCTTCTACTACTGTTGATCGTTTTGGTTGTCACAATGTTTTCCAGTACCTGTCTTCTCATTATATGATGAAAGAACACTGTCTCTTTTCCATAGCTGACTATAATGTACTTTCATTAGCCTCTTTCAGGCAGTTATTATTAGTTACTTTGGCATTCCAAAGTATTCACAGCATTTGTCTCAGAAACCAAATCTCCACTGCCTGCAAGTTAATTTGTTCATTCACATTCCAAGATTCACTACCATACAGTGGATTAGGTTCGATATAGCATTTCCAAACTCTCCGACATTCAATGACATTGACTCCTATACGGTTAATAAGATAATAAATATGTTGGAGCTTTCATTCAACTAGATATCAGATGACACATTGGGCTGACATTAGGATGACTTAGACGTACAGTATGTGCTTTAGCTTGAGCAGATGTCGTAGCAATGATGGGTGGATGATGTGGATTTGATAAAAATAAAAGGATGGTACACTGCCTGCTGATCCTAGAATTGTAAACTCGACATCAAACCTTCATGGATAAGGATGAAAAACTTGGAGGACCCTTGAGTAAACTGCAGATATAAAAATCCTTATTAGTAGAAGATAAAAAATTAAAAATTCCTTGGCAGTTCAACATAGAAAATAACAGGGCAAATAGGTCACTGCCCAGGCTAAATAGTACCAAAAAAAAATATAAACCATACCCCAGAAAGACTATATCGTGTGTGATTCTGGTATTTACACATTTGGGATCCTTTTTGATAACTATAGAGCTGGCGCACTGTAGTGAGATTCTCCTTGAGTCTTGCATTAGGAATTCTGGAGCATTTGAACTTCCGGTTCCCAGCATGGCGGTTAGGCATTGAACCGCTATGGCCTCTGGAGTATTTATCTGTGTGGCTGCAGTTTGCATTTCACATTTTCCTCATGTTGTACTGGTAGTATATAGTTCCGTTGCCATGCTACTGAGTGAGTGCGTGGCACGACTCTGTGAGCTGTGATATTCATGTGGAATGCTTCTACATGTCCGCTTTTGTTTGTACAGTGACCTGCATGTTCGGAACAATGGCTACCGGCTGTTGCTGAATTGACTGATTTGCCTTTTCGGTTCACGAGTGCATTTTTCAGGAGACTCCTGGGAGTCAGCGCTGGAGCTACGGAGTTCGTGCTTAATGCGACGCTTTCGGCGGGTCGCCCTGCGGATAGAGACAGAGCCATGTGAGAAAACCCGGGTCAATGAGGTCTTTCTGGTGACTGCCGATTCCATCGACGATGAACTGTGGTTTTCATGGAGGACTTTTGTGTTGGCATTCTGGCAGCGGCATTATGCACAGTGTATCTGTGCGGGCTGTTGGATTGCCGAGACTCCTGACTGTTCCACTTTTCACATTGGACAGTGGGGGGCATTTTGTGTGATATTCACTGGCACAGGAACAGAGCATAATGGGGACGACCCGTTGCCGTGAAGTTGGAACCTCGACTAACTAACTAACTATTCTGGAGCATTTTTCTGTGTTCAGTGAAAGAGTGGTCCTTTTATATAAACCAAACCAATCCAGAAGAACTGAAGTTTAACTGGAACAAAAGACAGAAACTCTACACTTAACACTGAATTTAAGAATCAAATTTACTGCATCTCTATGGGAAATAGTTTGACTGTATACCTGTCTTGTCTGAGACTTGCGACCATATGACTGTACTTTTCCATCTTGATTTGTACAGGTCATTTGGCTCAATCAGGCCCAAGCTGCCTGGCCTTTGGGGAGTACTCCACAATGTTTAGTGTTTTCTGAAATCTAACTCAGTTTCAGTTTCTAACTCAATTTTCAATGATGCAATTACCAGAGACAGAAAATAATAACTCTGAATATTCTAATAGCAAAAATAAAACATTCGTTTTTTTTTCTGGAGAATAATTGACAAAATCAGTTGTTCATAAATATTAAGACAGACATTTCAGCCTTAGATATTTTGCATATATGTTGGCCAAAATGTATAGCTTGTTAGTAAAGAAACCTCTTGTTGTTATTGAGTTGAGCTAAGAACCGACATCACTGAATTCAGGACATTCCCATATGCCCTCCGTCACCTTGTTCAACAGCCAGCGAAGAGTCACACTACTAATCGTTACCACCGCTATCTGATTGAAAGTTCTCCTGGTCTTCCCTCTCAATTTTGAGATTTTACCAAAACCCCTGCCAATCCCCCGCAATCTCATTCTTTCCACATATGGGTTCTTAATCTGTTCCTCCACCTTCTCCACCTGGTCCCACAGGCACACAATCACCTCTCCCTTGTCCATAGGTAATCGACTACCAAGAGGTGCATTCCCTGCCAGCCTATCAGCCTGTTCATTCTCCCGCATGGCCAGGGCAAAAAATCCATACAGTTCTCACAATCTGTGATCTCTGAAGCGAGGTGACCCATCCCACACAAAACTTTCCTCTCTCCACTTTACTAAGCATACTCCTTGAATCCGTGATGAAGACAATATGTGTTGCAGTGGTTGCCTCTGGAGGTCCGTACATCGATGTTGGGTTGGTCCTAACATTTCCTATCTCGTACCTGCCTGTCCTGTTCCTAATACAACTAGACAGCAACAACAAACAAAAACAAAGAACCTTCTTTCACGCCTTAAGGTGCATTGGGAATGTGATACTAAAGCTATACTTTTATAGACCAATTAGCACTGAGTTGGGGGGGAGGAACGTGGTTAGTATCACCTTTACCTTCTAAGATATTTCCTGGTACTCTTTGTTGGCTGTGTCGACCAGGTCAGTTAAACAAGTTTGAATCTGACCAATGCGGATTGAGCTCAAAACTACTGGGCCAGCAGGCAAGTCTCTAGCCACTACACCAACGCGTCTCCCAGCAGAAATGTATGAAGGTGATAAATGCAACAGTGTCTTCAACATCAACTTAAGAATACACAAAACATAGACATGCTTAAGCTGCCATTGCTGTTTCAGCAATTCTGTTTAAGGGGTAGCAATTAGCAGACATCAATAGTTGCAGCATTCTCTGTTGTCTTACAGATGTATACAACTATTGATATTTGTTATTTTTTGCTTAAACTGCTGGGTATTTAGCCTGGTGGTTGTTTAAGTTGAGTTGTAAAGTTCATAACCAGATATGATGCTGCAGAGCTAAGCATGGCATAATAGTTAGTGCACTTGCTTACCCAGGCAATGGTCACAGTTCAGTCCCCAGACGTAACATTTCACACACCTATAGAAGTAAATGTTTTCGTATTACCTTTACTTTTAATCAGACACATTCTGATTACATAATTTGTACATACTCTTGTTTCAGTTGGGAAAACGTCCCTAATTACTCGGTTTATGTATGACAGTTTTGACAACACATATCAGGTAAGCAGTACCTTTTGTGCCCTCACATGTATGCATATATTATGCTTAAGTCCATAGCAATACAGAGGTTAAACAGGTTGAAGAGTATGTTACAACAACAGCAAACAAATTAAAGTAAAAATGATAATATCATGCATCTTTCCTGTGACAACATATGATTTTAATCATGAACCATACTACAATCACAAAGTAAGAAATTGGGGCTTTTGAGCTTAAATGTTACAGAATTTTTACAATACATTGCAATGACAAGAAGTAAAATACTGACATTCTGTAAGATCTTACATTTGAAAAAAAAAATTTGTTCATATTGAAAACTGAAATCCTTTGGCGATATTAAATGTTGTAGATGCTTAGAATAAACAATGAAAGAAGGTATGATTGCCAGAAGAAGAGGCAGGGATAGACTAATGTGCACGCGGACACAGCTTATTAAAGATATTCAGAGTATGAAAATGTATGATGCTGGGGAGCTGATGAAAGATCAAATCTGTTTGGTGTGCCATGATGAGAGTGATGTTCTGCCAGGGACCTGCTATTTGATGATCATGATGAAATGTGTGATTGTGTGTGAGTGATTGATTGCCTGATGAAATGTGTGGTTGTGTGTTAGTGATTGCCTGTTGAAATGTGTGATTGTGTGTGAGTGGTTGCCTGATGAATTGTGTGATTGTGTGCGAGTGATTACCTGATGAAATGTGTGATTGTGTGAGTGATTGCCTGTTGAAATGTGTGACTGTGTGTGAGTGATTACCTGATGACATGTGTGATTGTGTATGAGTGATTGCCTGATGCAATGTGTGATCGCGTGTGAGTGATTACCTGATGAAATGTGTGATTTTGTATGAGTGATTGCCTGTTGAAATGTGCAAATGTGTGTGAGTGATTACTTGATGGAATGTGTGATTGTGTGTGAGTGATTGCTTGCCTTTTTCTATCTGTCATCTCTCAAAGGAGCATGTGCTCTCAACAAACTTTTGCCCAAGCCCAGTGTAGACTTGTTCTTGCTTGATTGAATTTCACAGCTACAGATTTCTATGGCAGGAGATAGCCAGTCTCACACCAACCTTCCGTAGTGGCCTCTTATGACATGCATTAGGTTACAGTTTTGCATTTCTTTGCTTCCTTTATGGGCACTGGTAACACGCAGGCGGTGATTCCTTTTCTTCTTTCATTCACTAGAAATTTGTCTATATCTGCAGTGTTGTAATGTTGTGCAGGTGGTGATGGATTGTGTATGCTAGTAATTGAATGAAGTAGAATACATGAGTGAGTGAGCAGGTGAGAGATTTGGTGAGCAAATGAATGGCATGTTTTGTGTTAGTGGTTGGTAGGTATGAGTTGGGTGGTTGTAAAGTGGTCACCTGGCTCCTACTGCAGTAAATTGATTTGATCTATGGTATGCAGTGATGTGACACAGTGGCTGAGGGGTATGGCATTTTCCGCTGTGCCAAAAGGTACTGGATTCAAATTCAGATAGACAATTTTTACAGACTATCTATGGATGCTTTACTCTCCCATGATACCAGGCAGTGGACTGGATGTCTAGCCTTCTTGCATAAAACAAAATTTCATGTCCTTTGCATGATGTTGTGATCAACACCAGGTGATTTTTTAAGGCAATTTTATATTCAATAGTTCGCCATTTCTTTATGAACGAGAAATCAACATTTAAGTCTTAACTGACCAGTGTATATGGGGTTGAATCCCATACCCCGCCATCAGAGCACCAAAATTGTAAGAACTAGAGGTTATCTTTGTGGCCAGGTCGAGTACTCCTTTTTTGCATGCGAGTGAACAAAATGTATTGGAATACATGAGTGAGCGAGCAGGTGAGAGATTTGGTGAGCAAATGAATGGCATGTTTTGTGTTAGTGGTTGGTAGGTATGAGTTGGGTGGTTGTAAAGTGGTCACCTGGCTCCTACTGCAGTAAATTGATTTGATCTATGGTATGCAGTGATGTGACACAGTGGCTGAGGGGTATGGCATTTTCCGCTGTGCCAAAAGGTACTGGATTCAAATTCAGATAGACAATTTTTACAGACTATCTATGGATGCTTTACTCTCCCATGATACCAGGCAGTGGACTGGATGTCTAGCCTTCTTGCATAAAACAAAATTTCATGTCCTTTGCATGATGTTGTGATCAACACCAGGTGATTTTTTAAGGCAATTATATTCAGTAGTTCGCCATTTCTTTATGAACGAGAAATCAACATTTAAGTCTTAACTGACCAGTGTAGGGGTTGAATCCCATACCCCGCCATCAGAGCACCAAAATTGTAAGAACTAGAGGTTATCATTGTGGCCAGGTCGAGTACTCCTTTTTGCATGCGAGTGAACAAATTGAAAACGTGTGCACCGTGCACACTTTAGCACACTCAACAGTTGGACATCTCCGAAAGTAGGGCCAAATAGACTACTGTTCATATGAAATATGCAAAATTAGGAAACCAACGCAAAGAGATTATTTCTAAGCTGTCGTCATTTGGAGGTGACAGGCTTGAACCCCGGTCAGTAACTGTAGCTTTCAATGTTCATGTTGTCTAGTGCGTCCTCTGGTCTCTAATTCTTACCCCTACTTCTATGAGCGCCAAACAATAAGTATTTATTTATAGAAAAAACAGTGGATGAGAATCTTTATGAACCACTGAATGGACTAAACAAGACAACATTTTATACAAGAGACAACATTGCAATCGTTTAATGTGAACGAAAGAAGAGGAGGAAGAACTGTCTGCCATTATACACCTTTAGAGCCATGATGACATAGTGGTTAGAATGCATGCTGACCGAGGTAACCTAATTTCTATCCTTCCCTTTTGGTAGAATTTGTTCCCAACAAGTACAGCTCTAGGGTTGATCAGGCTTTGTTTAAAAAAAAAGGTACAGGATAATTGCTGACATTTCTGGCAAGGAGAGGCTGCAAAGTAGGGAGTTGGTCACCAAACCTCATATACTGTAACCTAGTATTGTGTTAAAAGCTTAACACTACACATATCTTATGTGGGACTACCTTCCCAATTATTTCACAGCTTAGTTAAAAGTTGATTAGTTAATTTTTAAAAATGTTGTCCACAGGCTACTATTGGAATTGATTTTCTATCAAAGACAATGTACCTTGAAGACCGAACAGTGAGTGATCCTTTGTTTAGAGCAACCATTTGTATAAAACATTTGCTTGTTAATATTAATTAACATATTTGTGTGCAAAGACCTCTTAACTATCTTTATGCATACTCCAATGGTATTGTTGCTGTCAGGTCTTGTCAGATATGACTGAGCTACCGTATAACAGTAGACAGTACTACCTGCTTTCTGTTAGCGCTGAATGTTAGGGGCCTCACCAAACCTGACATTGTGTCAGCAGCTTCAAGCAGAGGAAACGCAATTGGGAGGGTACGAGCCTTATCCTAGTGTGAAGAAATGTGACCTAAAGACTAAATGTCATGGCAGGGCAGACCAGGTCCTAAGCTTGGTCGACAACTAGTCTAGGATTGAAGCTCCGACAGACGGGCAGTTTGAGCATTGCTTTGCTGAACTAGCAGCTTCTGCAGCTTGTCAAGTTTAAGATGTATTAATGTTACCTTTCCTTGGGAGTAAACTAGGCAGGCCGAGAGAGGATCATGCTGCATGGGCAACACATAATCTCTAAAATTCAGCCCAGGCTTTGCGGTATGGAGAGATATGACTCCATCTCTGGCCTTACCACTATGGGTTGTAGTTATTATGTCTTTTTTTGTGTAGCACAATGTAACAAACTATTATGTGTCAAGATGGCAAGGTGCAAGTGAATAATATTTTTATGTGAGGATCAACTGGATTGTTGAACACTGCAAACACTGTTCCAGGAAAAGGAAAGGGAAGACCACAAATGTTCTGACCAAGTAACTAATCAGAGATGATCAGCAAACCCTAGCAGAAACTTCAATGCTGGCAAGAGGCAGTCATGTATGGAAACAAGCCATACAGTATTGCTGTGACCTCCCAGGTTAGGAGAAAGGGCAAAGCAAACAGCTGTTTGAACGTGAAAACACAAACTCAGACATTGATGGCACTCATAAAAGATAAAAAAAAGTTAGTTGCATATCCTGTACAGGATGTTGCAGTCAACCCAAGTATTCTTTGGTGGTTTGTGATCTCTTGGCAAGTTTACGTTCAGTAGTTTGCCATTGCTTTCTGAATGACCGGCACTCGTACCTTTGTATGGAAACCAAAGCAAGGTGGTCTGCTTCAATTTGCCTGCAGTTTTGTTTCAAATTGCATTCGTAACCCCTTCGCCACAGAGCCGGCTAAAAGACACAGGGATGAAGTAAATACAAGAAGATACACTAGACAACAGAAACATGAACCTGTCACCACCAAATGTCAAGATAGCTTTACTGAAGAACCAAATATACCCTGATGCACAGTCAGCTTTCTCAGTGATTCACTGAGTGCGCTCAGAAAGTGTGGGGTAGGCTGGACTTAAAAACAGTGGGTGGGAGTCTCTGAGGTGGTCAAGGCTAGCAATAATAATTTTTGTGCCAGGCCATGTGGGTATAAGAGGAAATGAACAAACTGATAGGCTTGCCAGCCGGGCTACTGTGGAAAGAAAATGAGCAATAGGCAGGCCTGATACGGTTAACGCCCTCAGAGTGGTAGAGCGATTCAACAAATTACGTGAGGTTTGTAAATCTGCAACCTTGACCAGCCTGCAAGAACATCAAGTGAAAAGGAGTGAAGCCAGACAGGAGTGCTGTGCAGGGGGGCCAAAGAAAAGTAGTTAACCAATGCAGAACTGGTGTCGTCTGCTGCTACACACTGAGGGCGATACTGAGAAGGGGCATGTATGGACTGAATGGTTCGATATGTAGTGAGGATGCTTGCTTGCTTGTGTTCGTTGGCTTGAGCTCCAACGCAAAGTCCTGTATGTCGGATGAAGGCTGTAGTGAGGATAATCTAATGACTAACTAACTGGTGGTCAATTAGATATCCCTGAAGAAAAGATGTCATCACCAACCAGTGTCTGTCCACAGATCTTGGTCCTTGGTGTTACTGATCAGTTCTGTTGATGATGCTTCTACATGCCACCATCTAGGACCTTACAGCTTCATTTATAGCTTTTAGATAGGAAAAAAGTAGGATTGTGGTGGGGGAGAGAAGGAGAATGCTTTTAGCATTATGTCTGTAGAATAGCTGTTTTCAGATGTTTCCTAAAGTGCATGTAGTTTTTGATTATCTTTGAGACAAGCCTTTAGATCAGGGGTGGCCAACCTTTTTAGCAGGCGGGCCAAATTTCAGAAATAATATTTCCTGCCGGGCCACTCACCTAATTTTTTTTGGTTTTTTTTGTTAATTAAATTAAGTAAGCAAGCGTGCTACAGCCTCGACCACATCGTCGCTTCCCACTCCGAGGACCGCAACATGACTCCCGGCGGGCCGCATGCAGCCCGCGGGCCTCGTGTTGGCCACCCCTGCTTTAGATGGTTAGTTATGAATCCTCTGCAAAGAGATCAAGAGTTTTAACACTTCAGTTTGATCCACTGGTGTTCAGGTTCACCTTGACTCAAGTACCATCTCTACAGAGACTGTTACAGAGCTCTCCCCCCCTCCAAGTCCAGAGATCAGCTTGGTGTGCAAGATTGCTACTGGAACTTTACATCTGACTGACTGGCACCTGGCCATCTTGACAGACAATAATTTGTAAAATGGAGTTGATCTCTCCATGACACAAAGCCTGGGCTGAATTTAGAGACCATATGTTAACTTTACATCTATGGAGAGGAATATTAGGATGTATTCAAGTCATGATTCAGCACAGCACACACAGACTGGCTGGAATTAGGTCTAGGTTGATAATTTGTCCTCCTCAAGGTTTAGGTGTTTCATAGTTCTGTGGTGAAGTGGTCAAGCCGTTTGACTCGGGCTCCGAAGGTTGTGGGTTCGATTCTGGGCCGCGTCCTTCGGTTAACGAGTTAAATTTTTCAGACACTCCTGTGGGTCGTCGCTAGAGCTACGGAGTTCGTGCTTTGTAGCGACGCTTTCCGCGCTGCGGAAAGAGACTGAGCCATATGGGATAAAACCCGGTGCAATGAAGTCGACCCTATCGACTTTTAAGCGACTTTTTTTTTATAGTCAACAAATGGCAACTCAGTGCCGAGAGGGACACATGCTGTTAGATCAGTTGAGTGGAAGGAGAGAGAGATCAGATGGATATGTTTGTAGATGTAATTACATTATTAAGCAGAAGAACTAAATTTATGTCTTGACTTTTATCATTCTAGATCAGACTTCAGTTATGGGACACTGCAGGGCAGGAAAGGTTCAGAAGTTTAATTCCTAGCTATATCCGAGATTCATCAGTTGCAGTTGTTGTGTATGATATCACAAGTAAGACATGTTTACTGACCTTTTTAATATCATCTTAGCTGTTTAAATGTTCTGTGATTGACATTTTATGTTCCCACTACTAAGACAAATTTTAGCTGTATGTATTTCCTCCGAAGTCGGAGAGTGTCTGCCTGCACGGCGAGGAACCACCAGTCTGCACACCAATA
The DNA here is from genome assembly GCA_014155875.1 of Cepaea nemoralis. NCBI lineage: Eukaryota > Metazoa > Mollusca > Gastropoda > Stylommatophora > Helicidae > Cepaea > Cepaea nemoralis. The sequence continues at coordinate 209,583 of JACEFZ010014046.1, forward strand.
AGCCAGACATGGGACAACGGATACTCACGCAAACCTCAGGTCCTGTATGACATCACACTGATGTTGGACAACAGGATGCCTTCATCCGACATACAGGACTTCGCGTTGGAGCTCAAGCCAATGAACACAAGCAAGCAAGCAAGCTGTATGTATTTTACTGGATGTTGAAGTCAATTCCAGCATTTATTAGCTTTTTGTTATTTATTAGGCAATGTTAGCTCTGTATAGCTTTCTGAACAGCCGACGCCTAACACCATGGAAATTAATACAAAAGCGGTCAGACTCCGAATCGCCCGTGGCTGATTATAAACCATAAACTCAGTATGTCAGGGAATTATGAAACTGCTTGTCTCACTATCTCCAAAGCCACAGATGCTTGTTATTCCCACTACTGGCTGTTTTTGTGTGTGTTACAATATGCTTATTTGGCTTTTTATTTAGCTTGCATCCTTTCTGAGATGGGGCATGAAAGGGATCGTGACCTGAGAGTCTCTCACATTTTGTTTTATAGGGTTGCTCCTATGGGTAATGGGCCAGATTTCCATTCTCTGTTTGACAAAATCTGGGCATTCTTGTAGGAAGTTCACTGGTGTTTCCTGGAGTGGTTAGCAGTTGCAGATGGAAGGCTCTGAGACTCATGAAGTGACTGTGCTCAGAGGCCACAGTATTCTGTTCTGTGCCAGATTATTTCTGTCTAGCTTGTATACACTACTGTGCTCTTGTCAGATACATTTTTCAAGTTCTGGATGTTTTTCCTGTTCTTGAATGTTTTTCATGTTCTTGAATGTTTTTATGTTCTTTGAAGTGTTTCATATTCCCAACATTTTTATGTTCTTGAATTGTTTATGTTCTTGGCTTTTTTCAATTTGTTGAAATTTTCAGTGTTCTCGACGTTTTTCCTGTTCTAAAGTGTTGAATTTCTTGAAGTCATTCATGTCCTTGACATTTTTCATGTTCTTCTAGTTTTCCTTGTTTTGGAAGTTTTTCATGTGCTTGAAGTGTTTCATGTTCTCAAAGCCTTTCCTGTGCTTGAAGTATTTCATATTGCTTTAAATGTTTCGTATTCTCAAAGTTTTTCATGTACTTGAAGTTTTAAAATATTTTTGAAGCTTTATGTTTTCGTGAAGTTTTTGTGTGTGTGAAGTTTTTGCACATTCTCATGCTTGTAGATAACGACTTTGATCAAAACATTCTGTTATGTGTTTCTTTTGTTGAGTTCCTTAGTTACAAATATGAAAACCTGCTTGTAAATTAACACCCTGTTTTTTTTTTTTTTTCAATTTCATTGCATTTTCTGTTTGTCTCCAGACATGGCCACTTCCTGAAACTGTTGTACACATTATTTCTTCATTTAAATAATTCCTTGTAATCTGAAATATGAAGCTTTTATAGAAGCTTCATATTTCAGGTTTCAAAAATAACATACATTTTATCACTTAGCTCCTAGTCTATCTCGAGATGTGAATGCTTACTTGTCCTACAAATACAAGTTTTGCAATAATCAGTGTCATTTTTGTCTTCACGCTGCACCTCCCTCTGGGTATTGGGCTGGTGCCTGTTGACAGTGAAATACATAAAGCCTGTGATGGAAACATGACCAACCTTGACCTACCCCGTGGCTGTCCATGTCTGCTGCGCTGAAACATGACCTGGTTATAGCTGAACATACCTCGCCAAAGATGTACAATTTAAATACCAGTCTGTGCTGGAAACATGACCAACCTTGACCTACCCCGTGGCTATCATGTTTGCTGTGCTGAAACATGACCTGGTTACAGTTGAACATACCTCGCCAAAGATGTACAATTTAAATACCAGTCTGTGCTGGAAACATGGCCTAGCCCGTGGCTGTCCATGTCTGCTGTGCTGAAACAGGACCTGGTTACAACTGAACATACCTCTCCAAAGATGTACAATTTAAATACCAGTCTGTGATGGAAACATGACCTAGCCCGTGGCTGTCCATGTCTGCTGTGCTGAAACAGGACCTGGTTACAACTGAACATACCTCTCCAAAGATGTACAATTTAAATACCAGTCTGTGATGGAAACATGACCTAGCCCGTGGCTGTCCATGTCTGCTGTGCTGAAACATGACCTGTTTACAGCTGAACATACCTCGCCAAAGATGTACAATTTAAATATCAGTCTACAAAGCTATGCTGATAATGACATGGGCACAGTTGGACGAGGGTTTGATGCTTGTGTTTGTAATCCACCTACAGAGGAAAAGAGGCCACCTATTTATTATTCTGTGCCGTCAGGCCTACAAAATGTGATGACCATATCACATCATCATCATCACCATGTGCTATGCCGATAAGCGTGCGCGGTCATGTTTTGCCATCTCACTTGATCACCATAGTCGTGGATCAGCTCAGTTTTCTTGTCTCAACCATACCACATGGCCAAGCCATCCAGGTATTTACTTATCTACCATCCCCTTGCTCTGTTTCCCTCGATCTTGCCAGTTGTCACCAAGTTTAATTTATTTCTTCTCATAATGTGACCAAACAATTGTGACTGTCTATGTTTCATTTCTCTAATCAGTTTACATAAACCCATGGTAGGTTCCCACTTTGATACACATTTATGTTTTTTCCCCACCAGTGTGAGCACTGGTTTCTGAGTATGAAGAGGGGATGGATAGCTCTGTATCATGGTATCCATGAAGGGGGTACGTTTGTGCCAGGTTAGGAGACAATTCTGTACACCAGGGGTGGCCAACCTTTTCAGCAGGCGGGCCAAATTTCAGAAATAATATTTCCTGCCGGGCCACGCACCTAATTTGATTTGTTAAATTAAAGTAAACAAGCAAGCGTGCTACAGCTTCGACCACATCGTCGTTTCCCACTCTGCAGGCCGCAACATGACTACCGGTGGGCTGCATGCGGCCCGCGGACCTCGTGTTGGCCACCCCTGCTGTACACCAACATTCACTCCATTAGATGCAAGCCATTTTCAGGGCTCAGGCGACCTGATTGCCAATGAAATGGGCTTAAGAGTTAAGAGTGCTCAGTCTTTCAGAGGATTCTATAACCAACCAACCGACCAACCGTGTCTTTATACATGAAAGTCCTCTTGTTTTACACAGTATGTTTTCACTTTAGTGAATCCTATTATGTTTTCAGATGCAAACTCCTTCCACCAGACATCAAAGTGGATTGATGATGTACGGACAGAGAGAGGAAGTGATGTGATTATCATGCTAGTTGGCAACAAGACAGATCTTTCAGACAAAAGGTAATGATACCGGCCATGACAATTTTTTTTCAAATGTCTTATGTCTCTTTTAAAAACAAATATTTTCTCATCTTGAACTTGAGTGCAGTCCACACATGTGCTACTATGACCAGTCATTGCTACTACAAGTAAATGCACTGGACTGAACGAACGAACGAAAATCTTTATTTTCAAAGGGTTAAGAATTGGGCACGCAGGCCCGTCTGACATTCTGCCCTTCTTCTCTATTTCCTCTCATACATTCTTTCATTCAACATCTCTTATGAAGCAATTATTTGACAGCAAAAGAACAATAAACATTAAGACGCATGAAAAATAATCAGTAATACATGACTCGTTGAGGCAATGTTTAACATGGGCATCATGAATACCTAAGGTGGGTGTAATGTGCCAGTATTTTTTGGCTAGTTGTCGTTCGAGATAATTTACCATTATTATTGTCTTTGATGCTGTTTTTTTTTTTTTTGTATGGGGGAATGTAGTCTGTCCTGAGGTAGTGTTCAAACAGGTTGCATGAGGGGTAGCTTTTATTATTACTAGTGTCCTCCACTATCAGGTGAACCCGTTCCCACTTCTGAAATACTTGTAATCTGCGTCCCCAAGTCAAAGATGAGAAGTTGACATTTAAATCTAACTGACAGGTGTGTGAAATTAACTCACTATGCTGAGGTCAGAAGAGAAAGTTAAGCGTGTTAAACCTCTTGGCCATGTACACCTCCATGGCTTCTTCTGATACAGAACAAAGCTCTGCAGTTTTGCTTGATCATGATAATGGTTATTGTCAACAGGAAATAGTTGACGTCCCCTTATTTTAGTCAAAAGATGCAATTAAAACGATAGTTGTTCCCTAATTTTCCACCTACATAAATGGAAGTTTATGCACAAGCAAACAGCCTTTCATGTCAAGGTGCAGTGAAAGCCATTGTAGCTACTGCTGTGCTCTTGATAGTAAACTTCTAACACATATACTACGTATGTACAGACAGCTGGTGGGATACTGACCACTTGATAGTAAACTTCTAACACATATACTACGTATGTACAGACAGCTGGTGGGATACTGACCACTTGATAGTAAACTTCTAACACATATACTACGTATGTACAGACAGCTGGTGTGATACTGACCACTTGATAGTAAACTTCTAACACATATACTACGTATATACAGACAGCTGGTGTGATACTGACCACTTCACACATCAAGTGCTGTTTGATCAAGAAAATATGGGTCCAGAGACCATACTCCCAGTATGCTCAAACATGGAATCCATACCTTTTTGTTTTCAAATATGAGTTTTGAATTAAATCTTTACTTGTGATTTTATCTCACACTTTGCTTTGCGCCATATTCTCTTCACATATTATCTCTTTTATCCACATTCTTTATTCTATCTTCTCAGTCACCAGTGCCTGTCTGTCCATCTATCCATCTGCCTGCCTGCCTCCCTTCCTCTATTCTCAGAGCAACATCGAGAGGTATGTGTTTGTAGAGCTAATACACACAATCACTGTGTCCTCTCTCTCTCTCTCTCTCTCTCTCTCTCTCTCTCTCTCTCTCTCTCTCTCTCTCTGTTCTCTCTCTCTGTTCTCTCTCTCTGTTCTCTCTCTCTCTCTCTGTTCTCTCTCTCTCTGTTCTCTCTCTCTCTCTGTTCTCTCTCTCTCTGTTCTCTCTCTCTGTTCTCTCTCCTACTCTCCATCCTCTATTCTCAGAGCAACATCAAGAATTATTTGTTAGTAGAGCTAACACACTATAACTGTGTCCTCTGTCTGTCTGTCTGCCTGCCTGCCTGCCTGCCTGCCTGTCTGTCTGTCTGTCTGTCTGTCTGTCTGTCTGTCTGTCTGCCTGTCTGTCTGTCTGCCTGCCTGTCTCTCTCTGTGTATCTCTGTCTCCCCCTCTCTCTCTGTCTCTCTCTCTGTGTCTCTGACTCTCTCTCTCTTTCTCTCTATCCCTTTCTGTGTCTTTCTCTGTCTCTCTGTCTCTCTGTGTGTGTCTCTCTCTGTCTTTTTCTGTCTCTCTCTCTGTCTGTCTCTCTGCTCTCTCTCTGTCTCTGTGTGTGTCTCTCTCTGTCTTTTCTGTCTCTCTGTTCTCTCTCTGTCTCTCTCTCTGTCTCTCTCTCTTCCTGTCTCTCTCTCTTTCTGTCTCTGTTTCTGTCTCTCTCTCTTTCTCTCTCTCTGTCTCTCTCTGTCTCTTTCTCAGCTCTGACTCTCCATCCTCTATTCTCAGAGCAACATCAAGAGGTATTTGTTTGTAGAGCTAACACACTATCACTGATTACCTTGTTCCCATGTCTTCAGGCAGGTGACCACAGAGGAAGGTGAAAGGAAAGCTAAAGAACTGAATGTGATGTTTATAGAAACTAGTGCCAAGGCTGGCTACAATGTCAAACAGGTCAGTCCCCAAAACACACGCCACAGGCTTATCATTTATCACATTATAATGTAGAAACAGGCAAGTCCTCTTAACACACACCATGTCCTTATCATTTGTCACATTATAGTGAAACCAGGCCAGTCCTCCTAGCATACATCAAATTCTTATAATTTATGACATTATCACATAGAAACAGGTAAGTCCTTATAACACACAACACATCCATATCATTTGTCACATTATCATGTAGAAGCAGGTCAGTCCTCTTAACACATGTCAGATCTTTATCATTCATCACATTAATTTTGCAGAATGTCACTCATTACAACCCAGCAGAAAGACTCTGATTCTTCATCAGTTCCCCCGCATCAAGCATTTTTATGCCCAGGGTGCCTCGAACATCCTGTGTCTACCTTGATGTTGGGCGACCCCTCTCCCATCACCCAGGATAAACCATGTCTTCCATTACTATTCTTTGTGAACCACTTTGGCATTTAATATGGTCAAGATGTTTCAGTTTCTGAAGCGTGATGCTGTTTATTAATCAGCTTTTGTTGTTGTTACATTGTCACTTTATTTTCCGTTCACTTGCTTTGAACGCAAGTCCATACACATGCTACTACTAGTGCACTGGACTGATTTTTTATTAGCTTTCCCTATTACCAGTGTCCCTCACCATCAGGCAAACATACTCTGACTTCACAGGTGCATTGTCACCTAAAACACTAACTCTGAAGTCGGAGTGGGTTCACCTGAGGGCGAGGGACGCTGGTAATAGGGAAAGCTAATCCACGTGCAAAATTCAGTCCAGTGCTACTAGAAGAAGTAGTGAGTTCTTCTTCTTCTTCTTCTTCTTCTTCTTCTTCTTCTTCTTCTTCTTCTTCTTCTTCTTCTTCTTCTTCTTCTTCTTCTTCTTCTTCTTCTTCTTCTTCTTCTTCTTCATTCATCCGGAGTTTTTTTTCCAGACGTGATTGCGTTGTGCCTGTTTACAGTAGAGCTGAGTTCATGCGCCGTTAGGCCGACACATCCGACTTCTGCGGGCATTTGTTGACCGGGTTAACCTTCCCGGGTAGTGAGTTCAAAGGTTCAAAGCGACAAAAGAACAAGCGACACCACCACCACCAACTACAACAACAACAACAACAACAACCAGTTAGTAAATAGAGTCTTGGAGTTTTAGAACCTATGTTCCTTTGAAAGTACAAGGCGACTCCTCCTCCCCCCCCCCCCCCCCCCCCCCAAAAAAAAAAAAACAAACAAAAAAAACACAACAGAACCAACAAATCTTTGAATGTGGGCACCACTTGAACCCCTAGATTGTGTGTGTGTGTGTGTGTGTGTATATATATATATATATATATATACTTAGGAAGGTTAACCCAGTCAACAAATGCCGGCAGAAGTCGAATATGTCGGCCGAAAGGTGCAAGTATCGCAGCTTTGCTGTAAACAGGCACAACACAACTATGTCCAAAAATATTCTGGATGAATGCAGAAGAAGAACATATATATATATATATATATATATATATATATATATATATATATATATATATATATATATATATATATATATATATATATTATATATATATATTGATCTGAGATTGGTAGCCGTGTGAGATGGCAAACCACAATAGCATAGCACAAAGTGATGATGATAAGTTGTGTTGTCCTGTTTACAGCAGATCAGGGATATTTCTGCCATTTTGTTGACAATTCTGACATCTCACTGACCTTTGAAGGCCATGGTTGGCTTTCCCAGGTAGCTTCAGACTCATAACTGATGAGCTTCATTTATCAATAAGCTCAGAGGGTGGGAGTAGGAGAAAATAATAGATACATAGCCATTCTGTGTCATATTTCTAAACCAAAAAAGTGTCTTACAATCATTTATCTTTCTCTCCTTAGCTGTTTAGAAGAGTTGCCGCAGCAGCTGCCTGGAATGGAACAGAAAGATGACAAAAATATAAGTATCCTTTTTTCCAGACTTAGGTTCACACTTTCCTGTAGTTACTCAGTATGCTATGGCTTTTTGAGATGATGATGTTACATGTATGCAGGGTTGCCAGGTAAAAGAACTTTTTTTGTTTCCCATTTTGACTTAGTTACTTATATACTTGATAAATATTTTATCAGACAAGATCAGATTTGTCCATGATATTGTTGATTTCAGGCTGTGAACATGATATTATAAATACTATTATTGAATAAAATCTCATGAACATTTTGTTGCAGCTGTTGATGTTTTGAATTATTATTATTAACTCTGGGTATTGACTGTTCAGAGATAGGCTTATTCATTTCAGCTCATTTCAGCTGAAATGTTCAATTGACTGTTCAGAGGTAGGCTTATTAATTTCAGCTCAGTGTGGATGATTGATTTTGTACTCCTGATATGTTAATAGATGCTTGGTCTTCCCACAAGCACACATTGAGTAACTGTTACCCTGATGTACATCGTGTAACTGTCACCTTGGTGTACATCAGGTAACTGTCATCTCGGAGTACAAACAGAGTAGACTTCCCCTTTTTCATTCTGCCACATATTTATTTGTGGCCTGCCAGTTCTTCTTTTACTGTGTCCTGATAGCTTTCTTTGAATTAGTTGTTCTCTTTTTCTGGCATTCTTTACCTCGATAGCAACAGTTAATCTTAAGTGTGTTTGTATGAAGTTTTATTAATACACTAATCATATTTTGCAATTTGTTCCAGAGAATCAGCAGCAAGTTTGCAGATTTTCATCTCTTTATCATGAATATGCATCTGTTTGGATTAACATCTCATCCCATCTCATCTCATCTTGTTCCTTTTATACCTTGCGGTGTCGAGGTAAATCATAAACAGCGGGTGAGTGCCCGTCTATGGGATTCATAATCAACAGATTCTGGTAATGTAAGAACATGTTTACTGATATATCCAGCTGTGGAGACACGTAATACATATTTTGTGGAGGGGTATTTAAAGTAGGACTGCTTGATCAGCAGTGTTTTAGCCACCATGTTTCTGCAGCTCATAGAATTCTTGGTTGGTCCCTGGGAAAGTTAACCCAGTCAACAAATGCCCGCAGAAGTCGGATGTGTCAGCCTAACGGCGCAAGAACACAGCTCTGCTGTAAACAGGCACAATGCAATCATGTCCGGAAAAAAACAACTCTGGATGAATGCAGCAGAAGAAGAAGAAGAAGAATTCTTGGTTAATGAAAGTAAGCCAAACATCCAACATACTTCTTCTTTTAAAGATTGAGAACAACCCACAACTGGCAACGCTGATTGTATTCTGGTATGAACCTAAGGTCTTGTCCACATCAGAATCTTTAAACCTCAAATCCAGAAACAACCAAATACATCAATACTTCTTCTTGGTTCCTCTTTCAAAGGAAGTGGGTCACACCTATTTATGCACCTCACAGGTCAATGTCTCTGACTTCGGCATCCTTTTGTATAAAGTTTGTTTCCTGTAGACAGATTCCCTCCAAGGTAGCAGGCATTATCTAATCATAGGTTAGTTTGTTGCATGTCCTATACAGGTCATGGCATTCAACCCCTGCATTTATTGGCCATTCATGATTTACTAGGCAGTGTTATCTCAGTAGTTTGCCATTGCTTTCTGAGTGGCCAACATCTCATGCCATCAAATCATCGCAAAGTGGTTGGCTTCCAAATCACCGGTGACTGATTTTGAAACCTCGACTCTGTATGACGGGGAATTATCTTCTAATTCACAGCACTGTAGGTAGGTATTTTTAAATTTCCTGACAATTTGGCCAGGGCAGCGGCCTCATCGCCAACTTATTGCGATTTTCAGCTGCTGTGGTGTTTGTAATGTGCACAACTAGCCCATAGAGCCTCATTTTATTTTGGTCTGTATCCGAGAAGACCAGGTTTCAAATCTTTTACCTTAAAGATCAGGAACACATGTTATAATATTAGATAGCAGTGGTTCTTGGAAAAATTCCCAGCTTTATGCTGATATCCAATATGGTAATCGAGACTGAGGTAGACACTGTAGTCTGTCAGTAATGTCTGCCCCCAACCAACATACACTAGCTTGTAATATCAAAATACCCTAGCTTGTAATATCAAAATACCCTAGCTTGTAATATCAGTTTGACAAGCAGGCACATTGACTGGTCCGCAGTTATTGATGTCGCCTGTTTAGTTAATACAAACTTATGGATGTTGATAGTTTTTATTCTTTCTTAGTGCAACTTTGAAGCATGGTGAAACCAAACACAAATTACTGTACTGCTTAGGAGTATTCTACAAACTGGCACTTTGTTATCTTTGCTGCTGATCACATAATCTCTGCTACAGTTGCCAGATAATACTTGAAGCTGGTAATATGATTTCTTCAGTGTGTTACATGTACATCTCTATTGTATTTTATGGTGTTTTATTGTACATTGATGTTTTGTGTGTGTGTGGCATCTAATTAGTGTAATCATCTGCTTAATTATTTTCAATATTTTTGTTATTTATATGTTCTCAAACATATGCTGCTTTGTCAAGTATATGGCACAGTATATTGAATTTGACTTTCAATTTTAATGTTTTTGCTTTAAGTGTATTGTACATACAGAATCTTCACTTAATTGTGCAGCCAGAACAGGTAAGGAGCAATTTTGCATTTTCAAAATGTTATAATTGTTATGATGTTAAATTTTAGTTGATGTGGTCCCTGTGTTCAGTGTTCCTTACAGTTGTCAGTGGTATGTAAGCATTTTAGAGCTTATTTCATTTGTTTGTTTCATTTTATACAATGCTGTAGTAATTAGGTCACCTGATACATCCAGAGCAACAGAATCACACCTGGGATGTGTTGATGCCTTTGTTAAGGAATTTCTTCTCTTTCTTTTGTGACATGTAGTATGTACTCGGCAGTCTAAGCAATGAGTTTCCTCCATGGTAGATGGTCTTTGCTGGTGGCTCACAGTTTCTCTTTGATCTGTGACATGTTTGAGCTCTCAAATCACCAGGGGGAAAGTACATTTGCAGTATGTGTTCTGGTCTCTGGAGTGCATTTGAAAATGTTTACTGGTCAGTTTAAATACCTTTCATTTTATGGGGGTAGATTTGTGGTCGCCGGCCTCTCTGGCCGAGGGGTTACACCACTTTCTCCGTAATCCTGTTTATCACGTAGAGACTCGTAGCGGGCGAGAACTGGGAGCGGTTTGTCCCCCGCTGGTGACTTGCAGGATAACTGAGCCGGCCGCTCAGAAAGCAATGGCAAACTACTGAGCGTAGTCTTGCCAAGAAATCACCAGACAGCTCAAAGATGCTGCTGTTGACAGCGATGTCCTGTAAAAGGATTTGCAAAAAAAAAAAAAAAAAATGACTTGTGGTCAGCAGTATCCTGTGTGGAGTCTAAAGACTGTGGTCTGCCATTCCCTGTCTGGGTTTAGAATGGGACATTATGAGTAATTGCCTCCTGAATTATATGAGTAATTGCTACCCATTCTTTGGCTCCATGAATTTGTGTATCTTTGATGTTCTTTGCTTCCTTGATATTTTGATGAAGTTTCTTATGTTATACAGAAGTGATACTCATGGAAAGCCTATTGACAGGAACAGTGCATTCATTCTTTGTCAATCAAGTTCTTCCTCTGGTCATTACATTTATTCACACATTTCTGGTTGAGTTATATGACTGCTTGATATGTACTAAATTATTGTCCAGTTTCTTCTTTTTGCCTTTTGTCTTTCATTAGGATATAGGCTCTCGACCAACTCATGCCATGCTGTCGTATCTTTTGCTTTTTCCTGCAGCTTCTTCTTGATCTCTCCATTTTATTTATCTCTGTCTTTAATTCTCTTCTCCTTGTGTTGTTAGGTCTGAAACTATTTGATTCATTCTGTGGGTTTCCAATAAGGGATTGTTTAGTTATACTTCTTCTTCTTCTTCTTCGTTCATCCGGAGTTTTTTTCCGGATGTGATTGCGTTGTGCCTGTTTACAGCAGAGCTGCGTTCTTGCGCCGTTAGGCCGACACATCCGACTTCTGCGGGCATTTGTTGACCGGGTTAACCTTCCCAGGTTTAGTTATACTATTTTAAGGTATTTTTAATGTGTGTTCTGTCCAGCACCAGTGTCTTTTCCTTACCTCTTGATTCACTGGGATTTGTTTAGTTTCTCCGTGAGCTCCACATTGGTGATTTGGTCATACCATTTTAGTCTCACTAAACTGCACATTAATGAACGTTTGTAGTTTATGAATTAATTCTTTTAGTCATTCCCCATGTTGAGGAGCGGCTGGCCGAGTGGCTAGAATGCCGGATTCTCCTTCAGGAGACCCGGGTTCAAATCCTCGGCAAGGTATGGGATTTTTTCCTGTTGGGGGCAAAAACAAATCCTTACCTGCACAGTTTTCGGCGACTGCACTAGCCAGGTGGCCTTAATTCCTCAGACCCAAAAGACCCCCCCTCCTCCCCTGTCATACACCGCAAGGTACTATATTAGCACTAAATGACAGTTTGACAGTTTTTATTCTCCACGTTTCTGACCCATACATTCCAGTACAGATTTAACATTGGAGTTACAATTTCTAAGTTTGGTGCTAAGTTTAATTTCTTTTGACTTACACAAACTTCCCTTTGCTATGAAAGCTCCTCTTGCTTTCTGTATTCTTAATTTAATATCTATATCTAATCTTCCATCTTTGGACATTGCTACCAAAATAAGTATATGATTATGCCTCTTGAAGGGAGGTTTCACCAAAGGAAATCAGGTTATTTGCTTAATGTCCTGTTTCATTGGATAAGACCCATGTATTCTTTCTGTACCAATGAATCTGTTTCTAGTATCGATTACATATTCAGATTTCCTGGTTCAGTTGTTTAACTGCTTGATGTACACTACATTCTTATCCAGGTCGACTTTACAGTAACTGTGTGTTCTTTTCCTATTGTCCTGTATTCATATATTCTGGCTGTGTTGTGTAATCAGTCGATACACATACGCATTACATTCTTATCCGGTTTAGCTGCATTTTCCCTGACATTTTCAGCCCTTTCATTGAGTTTGATTTTTTTTAAACTGAGTAATTAATTTGGCATGGAGTTCTTTAAAAAAAAAAAAGTTAATGTAATCTGATTGCTGTTAAAAAGGAACAATGCTCCTGGGCTAGAGATCTGTATTAGTTAATTAAACCTGATGTTGTTAAAAGGAACAATTCGTTTATACTGGGGATCTTTTGAGTTAATGCAACATAATTTTTACACAGTATGTATTCCTTGACTAATACCTCCCTCAGTGACAGAAGTGAAATTGAAAGAAGCCCCTGTTGAGTCCCCACCCCCAGAAGGAGGCTGTGCCTGCTAGCTTCATTGTCGTATGTGTGCCCAGATGAACAAGTGTTGGGGAGTGTTTATTGTTTTGGCTGACTCCGTGGAATCAATGTGTAATACTGAAGAGGTCTTTTCATTGGATTTCATACACTTATAAAAGTAATTTCAGGGACATAAATGAGATTCAGATAGCAGGTGAATACATGAATAAAGTGGTATTAACTGGCAGTCTTATCCTTTGTTTAAATATGTGTGGGAAGAATGGCTGCAGAAATTGGGCATGGTTGCAACAAAGCAAATACAATTATTAGATATAGATGACAAGTAGTGCAGCACAGCTGAGCTGAGCACTGACATTCCCCCGCACTCCCGCATGGCCAGGGCAAAAACTCCATACAATGTAGTGCAGCGCAAAGATAGATGTAACAACTGATGCACAAAGAGCACTTTTCAAAACAGTCTTGTTACCAACATTATAAGGAGTACAGCTCAGGGGTTGATCTAGCTTTGTAATAATGGGTACCAGATGATTTTCAGAATTCTCTGGGAAGGAAAGAAGATAAGGAAGAGAACAGGCCACACCACCTCATATGTTGTGGCTTAGAATATGTGAGGGCCTAACACTGAACACACCAACAAAAGTATCTGCTTTGGGACTGCCTTGACCAACATTAGGCTGTCAAGTCAGACTTGGTACACAAGGAACATGGGAGAGCACTTGAAACAGCGGAGATAACATGCCCATCCATGAAGAGACCACATCAGAAGCTGTGTTAGGCAACAAGTGGAGAAGAGCACCAATGTTTGGCTATATTATAAAACAGATGTCATCTACTTCCTATAGTACCGTGCAGTGTAGGGCGGGGGTGGGGGGTTGAACCTGAGGAATTAAGGCCGCCTGGCTAGTGCAGTCACCGCGAGCTGTGCAGGATAGGAGTTTTTGTGTGTGCCCCTGACAGAAAAAAATCCACACCATACTGAAGATTCAAACCTGGGTTTCCTGAAGGAGAATCCACCATTCTTAGCCACTCGGCCAGCTGCCCCCCTATAAAACAGCAATGGAGACAATTGGAAACAACATAAATAGCGTGTCCATGATTAATTCTATATGTAGTGAGAAGAGACAAGATGAGAAGCTGTATCAGGTAACAAGTGGAGAAGAGCACCAATGTTTAGCTATATTAGAAAACAGCAATAGAGAAAACTAGAAATAACAGAAATATATAATGACAAGAGATAAAACCAGAAAAAATACCAGGAAACAAGTGTTTGGCAATTAAAAAAAAAGGCTAAAGGGTTTGGTTATGTAACAACTTTATCAGCAACAGCCCTGTAGTGTGCTCTAGCATTAGACACTACAGAAACAGAGCAGGCGGCCCCTCCTGCAAATGATGGAATAAAGGTTAAAGGTGAAATGATTGACTTCATTGCACTGCTTGTTACCCTGTATGGCTCAGTCTCTCTCAGCAGAACTGCCAGCTGAGAGCATTACATACAGCGCAAACTCCGTAGCTTCAGTGATGACCTTGGGGATCTATGGAAAAATTGCTTTTGTGGTCTGAATTACAACATTCAGAGTACGATTCAGGCAGCTGGACCACTTTGCCATGGAGACCTTCGTGAATGATGGAGTGTCTGAGGCTATGAATATTACTATGTGTGAATTACACACCAGAGTTGACCCCAAATGTCTCATCATAATTGATAGGCAGAATAGAGATGGTAAAAAGAAGAAGATCCATTTCTGTCATGTTTTAAATGCCTAGAAAGTATCTTAATTCCCAGAAAGTTACTTTAGAAGAGTGTAAAAGTTGTAGGAAGTGCTGGTGGTTTATAGTATAACCTGAGACTTGTTGGAAATAATTGATAGTTTCAAGTGTAGATTCAAGTATAGTGTGAGACTTTATGGAAATAATAGTTTCAAGTATAGTGGAAATAATTATGTTCAGTTGCAAAATAATAATTGATTGAAATAAATGATGATGTAAATTTAAAAGTGATTGCCAGTTTCAAGCCATATGACTTGATTGACTCGATTGGTAGTTTGAAGTATAATGATGATATTTCATTATAGCTGATTGAAATAATTGCTTATTTCAAGTATAAAATTATAGCGGATGAACACGATTGGTGGTTCTGAGAATAATGAAGTAGCTGAATCAGTAAGTTTGAGAGTTGATGGTAGAGTTTTATTCTGAGTTCTCCAGTAAATATAATATCTTTGGCTGTGTCACATGCACAACATGTCTCAGGTTTTCAATATTTTGGCCACCATTTTGTAAATGTTTCAAATAAAACCTCTTATTGACCTATGGGAAATAATTTTAAAATAGGGAAATGTCCATTCCTTTAGTAATAAAATTGAACTGTGTACAGACTATGTGAATCATTTCTGTATTGAGTTTGATTTGTTTCTTTTGTTGAGTGTTTTAGTTGTGTATTTAAGTTTACAGCAGCGCACAAACAAGTAATACAATGAAGATGTGTAACAATGCACAAAGAAGGGCAGTGGCATATTGGTTAATGTGCTGGCTACCAAAATAATGGTCCAGGTTGAATCTCCAGTAGTGGCAGAATTGTGCTCCCAAGTATGAAAGGAAATGCTCTAATTAAACAATATGCAAATTGATATGTGGGAAAACACCCTCATATTCTATGTCACTTACATTATGTGGTTGTTTTTCCCATTCGCTCACTTTGAGCTCAAGTGTAGTCCATACATGTGCTATTATTTCTAGTGGTTGCCACTACTGGGGAATATACTGGATTCAAAACAATGTTTTCCCCGTAGTGAATTTGAATAACGAAGACACAAACAATAGATTGCACGATTTATTGCCTGGCATATTTCGCTGCATCTCGTCAGGTACATACTGCAGAAATCACACAACTTACGTGAATTAACTAGATAAATAAATATAAAGGATTTATCTAGTTAATTCACGTAAGTTCTGTGATTTCTTGGGGGTACTTGTAATTTACGTCAACCAAGCCAAGGTCGAGAAGTTATCTTTTTAGTCCAACTGTCCGGTGTGGGGGTTGAACACACTACCTCATCAACAGCTCACAGGAAATTATTAGGAGCGAGCACTGTTATCTATTCATCCATGCTGACCTCCATTATGTGGTTCTGCGTTGGGAGTCTCCGTGGCGAAGTGGTCAAGCCGTCTGCCTCACGCTCCGAAGGTTGTGTGTTCATTTCCCAGCTACGTCTTTCCGTTCACGAGTGCATGTTTCTTGGAGACTGCTGGGGGTTGTCGCTGGCACTACGGAGTTCATACTTTGTGCGATGCTTTCGGCAGGCCATCCTGCCGAAAGAGACCGAGCTATACGGGATAAAACCCAGGGCAATGAAGTCGATCCTCTCGACTTTTAAGACTTTTTATATAGTTCTGCAGTGGAGACATTAAGCGGATATGATGAACAACATATAGAGGCATGTGAGATGTGTTATAAAAAAAAATAACAAATACTGATGGATTGAACAATATAATAGAAAAATGAAGGCTTTCTTGGTATGGTCACAGCTATAGACATGAAGAAACAACAAATTGAATATTTGATGGCAAAATAAATGGAAAAAAATAGCAGCTGAGAAAAATAGTTATAAAGCCATCATGCACATATCTATCATTGCAGACTGAGATAAAATTAAAGATGTCAGCACAAGACAGGCAACTGTTATGGAATAATTAGTAAGCTTCTTGACCAGCCCAAGAGCTGAGATACATGACGATGGAAGCTTTGAAGTCGACTAGTATTGTAATATGGGTTCAGGGTAATATCCTGAAAGAAAGGAAACTGGGTCACCATACCTCATTATGCTGAGATCTGGTGGTTTTTAAAGCCAAACACTACACACTGCTCGAGATGGTGTGTCAAGGGGTTACCTTAATCATGACCTTTGTCAATGCACAAGTAACTCCAAGGTAGGTATAGTGAACATTCCTGCCTTTTTGTTTCTGGAAGGTTCTTTTGAGTAACATTTGTTGGTAATCAACCTGTTAGTTGACGCACACATACAAACATACACCATCGGCATCATATACCCTGCCAAACAGCTTAGCTGCACATGTCACTCCACCAGATCTGGGTCTTTGGTGTTCAGTATCATTTCTACTGCTGACATTCCCCCATGCCACTGTATTAGACCATCAGGGATTATTTCTCTCTGTCTGTCTCTGCACAGCTAATCTTTCAGGTCATTGACATGTTCTCCAGTGTCCTCTTCTCATTATATGTTCATATGGTTTACTGGAGAATGAACTGTTCTAACCGTACAATCTAATGAACCTACAATCCAATCATTTACTGGAGAATGCACTGTTGTAACCGTATAATCTAATGAACCTACAATCCAGTCATTTACTGGAGAATGCACTGTTCTAACCATATAATCTAATGAACCTACAATCCAGTGATTTACTGGAGAATGCATTGTTCTAACCGTACAGTCTAATGAACCTACAATCCAGTCATTTACTGGAGAACACACTTCTAACCGTATAATCTAACGAACCTATAATCCAGATGTTTACTGGAGAATGCATTGTTCTAACTATAAAATCTAATGAGCCTACAATCCAGTCGTTTACTGGAGAATGCACTGTTCTAAGCGTATAATTTAATGAACCTATAATCCAGATGTTTACTGGAGAATGCATTGTTCTAACCATACAATCTAATGAACCTACAATCCAGTCATTTACTGGAGAATGCATTGTTCTAACCATAAAATCTAATGAACCAACAATCCAGCCGTTTACTGGAGAATGTACGTTCTAATTATAAAATCAAATTAACCTAAACAACCCAGTCGTAGGTTCAGTAGTTTAAACGTAGCAACAACATTCAGTATAGGCTAACACTCATAGCATTTTACAAGGCAAGAAGTATACTCAGTGGCTGTCATCTAACTAAGAGTCACGAAAATAAAAGTAAGATTAATAACACCCGTTGTATGCCATGAGACATTGCATATATGGTCCCTATATTTTTAGACCAATTAGCACTCGGTGGGTTATGTCATATGCCAACTATCTTTACTTCCCAAACAATGTTCCTGGTATTCATTGAGCTATTCGACCTGGGCACCCAAGTAGTGAAAAAACAGGATTCTCTGTCTCAAAGGGGACTCAAACACACGGCCACTGGGCCAGCAGGCAAAGCGAGTCGAACAAATACCAGGATAATAATGACAGTTATTTCCTGTAATTGCTCACTGGGTGGTTAGGTTTAAGCACAGTTTTGTTTGAAATAATAAATACCAGTACGGTAAAGGGGTTTGAATCCATATCTCTAGATTCAAGAGCTTGGAATACTAGCCACTACTCACCTGCTTATTTTTACAGCACACAATCATGACAACAGTAGCACAGAAATTAAGATGTAGTAATTTTCAAAACATGTATGGGCATGCTAATGTAAAATTACCACTGGCTTTTGAATATGAAAGAATTACTCTATTCTTCATAACTGTATTTCATACAAGGCTGTATGTATATTCTGGGAGTTTATAGTGAAAGTAATAGTGCATTCTGAATCCATTTCTCCTTTACCATTCTTTAACTGGTAGATGAATGACTTTCTTTTTTCTTTGTGATGCCTGGGGTCATAATTGTTATTACTCCATTGTGATGTGCCAAATAGAGAAATTATGAAAAAAAAGGACAATTTTTCATGCCTGGTTGCATTTCAGGCATATGGGAGTGGATCCGTATCTTATAGACCAATTGGCACCTGGTGGATGATGTGGTCAGTATTATACTGACCTCTTTGACTTCCCAAGACATTGCATGGCACCCATTTTAGGCTGGGTGGACCCGGGAACCCAGGTCAGTTTGATAGATTGACCCATTGAGTGCTGGTAGGTCTATAAATATTGGATTAGCACCATATACACAATATTTTTATTTTTGCGCTCGCTCGCTTTGAACTTGAGTGTAGTCCATACACACTACTTCCAGTACACCTATTCACAGTGTCCCTTGCCATCAGTTGAACCCACTCCAACTTCAGAGGTACTTGTAATTAACGTCTGCAAGTCAAGGACGATAGGTCAACATTGTAATCCCAACTGTCCCGTGTAGGGGTTGAACGAACCCCTTACTTCGGCATCAGCACACTGGATGTTTAAGAACACGTTCTAATCCATTTGACTATGCTAACCTGCAACTTCAGTTATAATCTACTAAGGGAAGTGGCTTAGATGTCAGGTTTCCACCTCTAACTTGAGCAGGCCTAGTGCATGTCACAGTGTTAGGTGTTTATACAAAATAGAAGGATATGATACCACTTCCTGTTCCTGAATTTTTGTTAATGCATGTACTATTTACAAGACATTGCAGTCAAAATCAGCATTTTTCAGCTGCTGTTGACTTGGCAAATTTTACGTTCAGTAGTTTGCCATTACTTTCTGAATGGCCGGCTCACATACCTTTCCGTAAGAAACCAACGTAACGCGCTCCACTGCTGAATAACGCAGCTGTGTTTCATACGTGGGTATACAGGATTACAAACAGCGTCCTTAACCCCTTCGCCAGGGAGACCGGCTGTTCCTGAAGTAGTTAATCGTAATTTTGGCCATCTTGGACAGTTGCATGAGATGACAAAGTGGCAACTGCTTGGGCAAGCAGCCTTTATTCATCAACCTGAAACTCTTGTCTAGTAATCACTAGTATGTCTACTGATACCTCAATTAAACAAGTGTTTACAGTTTTTGTTCAACTGCTTGGGCAAGCAGCCTTTATTCATCAACCTAAACACTTGTCTAGTAATCACTAGTATGTCTACTGATACCTCAATTAAACAAGTGTTCTTTTGTTGTCAAAAGTTGCTTCATAAGTGATGTTGAATGAAAGAATGTATGAGAGGAAATAGAGAAGAAGGGCAGAATGTCAGACGGGCCTGCGTGCCCAATTCTTAACCCTTTGAAAATAAAGACTTATTATTATTATTATTATTAAGTGTTTACAGTTTTTGTTCAACTGCTTGGGCAAGCAGCCTTTATTCATCAACCTAAACACTTGTCTAGTAATCACTAGTATGTCTACTGACACCTCAATTAAACAAGTGTTTACAGTTTTCGTTCACTTGCTCTGAATTCAAGCATAGTCCACACATGTACTACAACTTCTAGTGCACTGGACTGATTTTTATATGTGGGATAGCTTTCCCTGTTACTAGAGTATAGCCCTCTGGTCCATAATCATCATGTGCTGTGCCAAATAGCGTAGGGGTTCATGTCTCACCACAGACCTTATTCTGTGGTGTTCAGGGACAGTTATATTGATGTTATTCATCCATGCCACCATCTTAGGCCATGCATCATCATATCTCTTGTTCTTGGGATTGGTCCAGCCTGATCAAATGACTACCAAATAATTGTCTGCAAATTGTCTTGGAAGAAAATGCATGAGGAAGGAAACTTTTCAGCCCGCTTTATTATGCCATGGCCTAGATTTATATTACACCTCAATGGCATTATCTACCATGGAACTACATTTACAAGGTGTATAGGGAGGCATTCACTTACTATACTTCACAAAGCATTTCCTGGTGCCCTTTATATTTATAGTCTGGGAAAACAGGTCAACAAAAATAAAAATCTCCAGCATGTGATTGTATAGGCCAATTAATTGCATGTTTCTTTTATTTCAGAATGTAGTCTGTAAATGCTGCTCCTTTTTTGTCCAGTTATTTGCATTTTGTTTTATATGTGTATTTTTTGTACGTTCCTTTCTGATTAATTGTCTATGCATGCATTCTTGTATTTAGACTTGATGTAACACTTAATGTACAGCATATTGTGTGCTCATTTGGTTTGCCTCACTTGCCCTTGAATATTGTGTTCCTTAACTGTACTGCACAGTGCATGATGTTGTGCTGAAGCCCGAAACCCCAGTAGAGCCTCAGGCACAGCAAGGAGGGTGTGCATGCTAGAACTCACACAGTCACAGCCACACATCTATGTTACTATTAGTGACAATCCAACATTGTTGGAAGATGTATATGTTTGATGTTTTGTTTTACAACTTTCAAATGTATTATTACCTCTGTTTTCCTCTCAGGAAGTTGTTACTTTGGCTCTTTCTATTCCAAGCGATTGTTATTTTAATGTAATAGATGCTTGAGTGTGAAGGGGTTGAAATAACACTTCTGACAGTTGGTTGGTGTAAATACTGTCTGGAACAGGAGCAGTTAACTCTCAGCTCCAAACAGTGCGTGAGTGTGATTGGCTGTGTCTTGTGAATCACATGACATAATGTCAGAGGGGCGGTCACACAATGCATGATGTGTGATTGGCTGTATCCTGTGAATCACATGATATAATATCTGAGGGGCGGTCAAACAATATTCCACTTTAGTATGAAGGAGGCACGTTTGTCCTCTACATACTCACCCCACAAGGTGATGCACTTCTCCCATCTCTTCTTCACCAATGTGTAGCCCTGATTCTAGAACTTCCTGTCTGGGCCCAGACTGATGTTTCCAGTTGAGTTGTCAAATCCTGTTTGTTGGAAAATGACGTTCACGAAGTGGATTACTCTGGATACACTTAGCACTAACTGATTACTTCCTGTATCCAGACATGAAGAATCTGCTTCATGGAAGTAATTTTTCCAACAACAGGATTTGATGCTGAAATGGAAATGTGCACCCGGGCCCAGATAGGGGAGTTCTACTATCAGGGCATCAGATTGGGGGAGAAGACATGGAAGAAGTGCATTGCCTTGAGGGTTGAATACACAGAGAAGTAAAGTTCACAATTTTTTAGGCATTTACTTCAACTCCTTCATGTTGAAGTGTAAAACTTTTGATTGCCCCCTGTATTCTCTCACTTGTTACATTGGTTAAGAGCATGTTAAAGAAATCCTCTCCAGTGGCCACTTCCACTGTTAATTAAGCCTCTTTGAAAGTCATGCATTTGTGATTTTTTTCATAGTGGTT
This sequence comes from Cepaea nemoralis, assembly GCA_014155875.1. Taxonomy (NCBI): domain Eukaryota; kingdom Metazoa; phylum Mollusca; class Gastropoda; order Stylommatophora; family Helicidae; genus Cepaea; species Cepaea nemoralis. Next base: position 231,433 of record JACEFZ010014046.1, read on the forward strand.
TATTTCCCCTGAAGACATCTGCAAAAGCTTCAGGTAATGAAACAGTTAAGAAAAATATATTATGCATGGATTAACCTTAAAACATAAAGAGTTTCTCTTGGTACATAATAAGTTAAATATAAAGGTAATTCCATGTCAGAGACTGCCATTTAGAGTGAAGTGTTCAGTTTTCACATATGCTATGTTACATCATTATGGGCCGGGATCATCAGTTTCCTTTCTTTCCACATTTCCTTCTCAGAAATTTTCCTGGTACTCATTTTACAAAACCAGAGTCTTTCAGCCACATAAAGCAACCAGGCACCTTCTCTTTGAGTGCCAAATATTTTGAAATGCCAGGATATCTGTCTCCAACAGTTTCAGACAAGTTATAACGGGGTTATGGAATACCTACAGGGGACCTTCACCCCCATAATAATGACATTGAGCTGTCAATAGTAGATAACTCAGCAAGAAGTTTATTGTTGTTGAGGTTGATCTAAATGCTGCTTGGTTATCTGCTCTTGGCAACCAATGCCATACACGGCAATTTGTGTTCTCAGCAGCTTTTCCAGGGACACATAGAGTCAGTTAGTAACTGTTCGAAACAACTGAAGTATCTTTTCTCTGGCAGTTAAAAGTATGGAGCACTTGAAAGAGCATGTGCCGGGGACACAACACATTTTTGGCCCATAGTGTTCATATTTTTGGCTTAATGCATGGGAAGACAACATTATGCAATGTATGTGATAATCATAGGTAGACTTGCTCACAATATTCCACACCTGAGAGGGAGCATAAGTGTATGTGCATGTGCATATACACCACAAACTTCACACAAATTGCAGTAGCTGCCTTGGGATTGCTGTTCCTGTTCTAGCTTGTTACTGCTACCTTTCTAACATGGCACTGTTAGAACACTTCACATCTTTATTATAGTTTTGTGTGTTGCTGTTTTTACCTAAACAAGTTGGTGTTTATACAAAATAAGTCTGTTGAAGGTTCATAGATAATCAAAAGTAGTATTTTTACTCTCTTCTGATACTGAACAACCCTGGCCATTTTGATGCCCATTGGTCTTGTTTTCCTGCCTTTTCTTCCAATAGAGCAGAGTCTCTCTATCCTTTCATTCCATATCCTCTTATCATTCGCTAACTTTTGCAGTGTCTTCCATGTCTGTTTTAGTTTCTTTAGGTCTACCTGTATTTATTTTCCATTGTTGATTCCAGAGGAAGGTATTTATGTTGGGTAGTCACTCCTCGGGAAGAGAGTTTTAACTCTTTACGTCTGATGCTTTGGTCTTTGGGTAATGTGAGCCTTGAGAAGGACTTGCATCTTCGGACGGGTTGGTGTGGAGACTTTCCTGCTGACCCGGTATCGAAGCATCATCTCCACGGAGTCTGTGTTACAGAGTTCTCCTTCCCCTTTCCAAGCTCATAAACCAGCAGGGTATGCCAGGTGGCTTGTGGAACTTTACATCCATGGAGTGGCTTATTAGAATATAACCAGTTCATGATTCAGAACTGTAATACAGATGTTCTGATATTGGGCTTATGTTGTTAATGTTTTTTCTATGAGTTTGAGGTGTTTCATTACCAACAGACTCCAGCCTAATGCCCATTTGAAAAGGTGGGAGTTTCTAGCTACGTGACTCAGTTTTTTTTGGGTCAAACACCAGCATTTTAAGTCACATTTATTTAGTTCCCTCTGCATTGCTCCACATTGTTAATTCTGCCATACAATTTGAATCTTTGGCACCTTGCCGTCTTGACACACGATAGTTTGTGCTTTAAAAAGGCATAATAACTTTTACCTATGGCGGTAGCGAATGTGACTGATAAGGCCAATTTGCGCTGTAAATGTCCGTTCACAGTGGGTGCATGTGAACACGTGGTCATTTCCACCATCATGCACTATCTTACGTCCCAAACACTCGGTGTGTGACTTATCTGCAATAATTTTCTCCTTTGTCTTTATTCCATTTCTGATGTTTGCCCTCCATGCAACACGTTCAGCGGCGACTTGCTCCCAATGTGCATTATCAATGCCTGTATCAATCATGTCCCGCTTGCACACATCTTTGTATCGTAGTAGAGGCCGACCCTGAGATCTCTTACCCATCTGTAATTCACCAAAAAAGATGTCCTTTGGTATTCTACCATCATCCATCCTCCTAAGATGTCATATCCATCTAAGTCTACGAAGACTGAGCATGGAATAAACTGTCACACAACCTGATCTTTCCAATACTTCAGTATTTGTGATTTTGTCTTGCCACTTAATACCAAGTATTCTTCGCAGACACCGCATATGAAAGCTGTTTAAACGTTTCTCTTGGTGTGAGTAAGTTGTCCAGGTTTCACTGCCATAAAGAAGAGTACTAAGGACACAGGCTTGATTTTTTAGACACAATTAGAATACTTCTGTTATATGCAAGTAATCAGTTAATTAAGGTTTGAATTTATTAGAAATTATATGTCTTTTTTCCATGATTCTGAGCCACACAGCACTACTTATTTGATGTTATCAGAGTTGAGTATTCCAAGTGTGCTACTGGTTTACATGTCATTTTACCTCCACAAACTTCCTGGTGCTATGAAAGCTCTTCTTGCCTTGTCTATTTTTATTTTAATGCTTTAGATAATTTAAATATTCTCTCTCTCACTCTCCTTCCTCCCTCCACCCATCTCCACTGCACACCACCACCACCACCCACATGCTCTTTTAAGTGCCCTGTACTGTTAACTGCCAGAGAAAAGATATCCCAGTTATCTCTAACAGTTACAAACTCATAGATGTGTATGATTCTACATCTTGAAGTGTAGTTAGTTTTCACAAGGGTAATCAGCTTACCATTGCCTTGCTTATTCTATCTTTTTCTTTCCCTTATGCATGTTTAGATCTAGTTTTTGTTGTGACTGCTCTTCAGGTGTACTTAATTTATCTGGATCTGTTTTGTTGTTGTTGTGTTTTTTGTTTTACCTAACCAAATTATGAAATTATACACAATTCTGTTGAATGTCAATGGAAAATCAAAGGCATTAATTCTACTCTTAACTGATATTTAACGAATAAGATTGTAAAGGATTTGGCAATGCAAAATGAAATAAGAAAGTTATGTTAACATCATGTAATGAATAATCAAACACAGACTCATATACTAAACCTTATAGAGACTGATAGTGAATAACTCTTGACATATTTGTCACAAAATAATTGTCAAGTTGTATATATTTTGTCCCAAATAACACACTGCATGTAGTCGGCTGTTGTCCATGTGTATGAACCCATCCAATGGTGTCTTATTATATTTTTTGTTTGGTCATACTTAATATGCCTTTTTAAACCTCACGGTTATGTTTACTTTCTCACACATTGTGTCTTAATAATTCTAGTTATTTTATTCTTAGTTATAATGATGGTGTTCTTGACAAAGGTTTCAATACCTAAAATGTCAGAGAGTTGTGTCATGTTTTAACATATTATTTTTTAATACTTAGTCATCATTATATGACTTCTGTTACTTTTTAATTTCATCCATTTTTCCATTGTTAATTCTGCTCTTCTGGCATGAGGTCCTTGGAAGATGTGTTTGTGTTTGTTGTTTGTCGCCTGGTCCAAACAGGCCTTTGTGTTTCATTATGTATTGTCACATCCTGATGCGGTAAAGATCTTTCTTATTTATTAAAGAAACTTACTTAGATATTTTAACATGATACAGAATATATGTGCACCAGTGTGTTACTGGAAGCCCACAAGGGAAGTCAGGAATAATTAACACTTTAATCATCCAAGCATGTCATAAGAGGCAATCAAGGAAGGTTGGCAATGAACTGGCTTCCTCCCATACAAAACTTTGGCTGCAAAATCCAACCAGCCATGACCAAGTCCTGGCTGGGCATGAATTGGTTGAGTGCTTCTACTCCATTGGGAGATAACAGGAGTAGAATAAGAAGGAGGAGGTTATATGATACCTTTTTGAAAGTAATACTCATGTTGTTTTCATTGTGGTTGTTGCCCTCCTTAGGGAAATCTACTGTGAAAACTCTTAGGACTGAAGGAGTTAAGTGTTGAACACACGGTATTTGAGTCATCATTATTACAATTTTATTTCAGGGAATACACACATTTTTAGCCAAGTAAAATACTAGGTGCATATTTTTGTTTTCAATCAAGTCTTGGTAAATGATTTTGACCAACGCTTGACAATTTCAAAGGTTCACAAGTTTAGTATTATATGTCCTCTAGCCCTAGCAGTAAACAGAGGAAAGACATTAAAAGATGCAGGTGATTGAAGAGTTAACTACAATAGATGGTCCAAATCATTGGATAGAATGTTGGAGGAGGAGGTCTTTTACAGAATATTACAGTATTAAAAGGCTGTTGCTGGAGAGAAGCTAAGGGACTATGAGATTGATATTGTTGCAGTGATTCTCAAGTTGTGTAGACCAGATCTAATGTAAAGCCATTTTCAGATGGTACAGTGTTTTAAAAAAGAATACTGGTATTTTTTGCGCTGATAATTGAGGTTAAACTTTTTTTTCACCCTATAAGACACACACACACTCTGTCTGTCTGTCTGTCTGTCTGTCTGTCTGTCTGTCTGTCTGTCTGCCTGCCTGCCTGCCTGCCTGTCTGTCTGTCTGTCTGTCTGTCTGTCTGTCTGTCTGTCTGTCTGTCTCCCCCTCCCCACTCTGTTTCTCTACATGTGTCTGATCATGTATGTATTTCTGTGCATTTCCCTGTTCACCCCCCTCCCCCTCCCAGTCCTTATGGCTGATTATATCTCTTTCTATCTCCCTTTCTGTAAATATTGCTGTCTCTTTTTCTCTCTGTCCATCTGTCGCCTGTATATATGTCTACCTGTACGTCTCTGATCAACAGTGTACACTTCTTTGTCTTAGATCAATTTAATTTTGTGTCTGCTGTTTCATTCTGGCTACACTTTGAGAATCACTGCTGATAATTTGTAAATAAGAGTTATATATCAATATTATTTATGATGCGTGCTACGTGAATGACACAGTTACGCACATTGATTTTTCCTTTTTTTTACTTTTAAATTATCTTATTTATATCAAATATCATGCCCTATAAATATTAAGGGTAAACTTTTGTTTAATCAAAACATGAAGCTAAGTTTACTTGGTTAACTCAAAGTATACAATGCACCACTTGAAGTGGATCAAAAACTGCCTCAAATTGACCAAACTCCCTGTAGAGTGACTCCAATAGTCGAGGCTCTACAAGTCCGGATTAAGTAACACAAGGCTCGTATTCCAGTCTAGTATTTCTACAAGTCAATTCTGTTAATCTGTGTGCTGGCATGTGAAGGCATGTTTTGTTGTACCGATAAGTTATTAAGCAACGGGCTTCCATGTTACAGTTACCAATCATGGCCTAAAATTTACTCACAAAAATCATCATCATCATCAAGTGCCCTGCCAGCTGGTGTAAGCGTTCATGGCTCTCCAGAGATCTCGGTCTTTGGTGTGTCCTCTGCTGATGATGTGCCTCCATGCCACCGTCTCAATCCATCCAGCATAATTTCTGTTGATCTGTCTCTGCCTCTTCCCGTCGATCTTTCCAGTTGTTATGATGTTCTCCATTGTCTCTCTTCTCATCACCTGATCCAAAGAAAGTTGTTTGTCTCTTTCTTATTGTTGTATATAGTGTTCTAGTTTCATTAGCCTCTATCAGGCAATCGTTGTTAATTACCCTCGCAGTCCAAGGAATTTTTCAATATTCGTCTCAAAAACCACATCTCTGTCGCTTCTAAGTTCTTCCTAATTTGTTTATTTACATTCCAAGATTCACTGCCATACGGCAAAACCGGTTCTATATAGCATTTAAGTACTCTCGTTCTTACATTCATTGATAGTGACTTATTGCATAAGCTACTCTTCATTTTCTGAAATGTGACTTTTGCCTGCCCTATTCTGCTCTTAATCTCTGTTGTACATCTTCCATCTAATGTTATAAATGACCATAGGTAATTACAATTTTCCACTTGGTTAAGAATTTTCCCTTTTATTTCTATATCACATTTTGGTGTCTCCATTTTCTTTGATATCACAAAAAATGAGTTTGTAAAACAAAAGGGCAGTTTTTGAGCATGTTTACGAAGAGTTAACCAGTAATCATGATTGCATGTCTATGTAAATAGTGGGCGTGTACCAGTGTGAACTATATTTATATGTGAATGCACTTTTGCATACAACTCTCATGTATCGTTACACTTTGGAGAGTATGTTTGGATCCGTGTGTGTTAGGGCGACTGTATAGGAACATGGTTTTATTTGTGTTTGAACTTGAGCATAGTTGACACAAGTGCCACAATTAGTAGTAGTTGCTATTATTAGTAAGTGCACTGCAATGATTTTGCGTGAGAGTTGGCTTTCCCTGTTACCCGTGTCCCACGTCACCAGGCGATCCTCTCCAACTTCTAGGGTAGCTGTTATTTACGTCCCCAAGTCATGGACAAGAAGTCAACATTTAGGTCCAACTGACCGATATGTGGAATAAATCCACGATGGGGCGATACCAGAGAAAGTTTTAAGTCCGAACTCGTTAAATCCTTTCCGTCGCTAGTGCACTCCTTAGAGTGACAATACCTTCACCTTTAGAGTGACAGTACCTTCACCTTTTATAGCAACAGTAACTTCAGCTTTTATAGTGACAGTACCTTTAGCTTTAGAGTGACAGCATCTTCAGTTTTAGAATGACAGTACTTTCAGCTATTAGAGTGACAGCACCTTCAGCTTTTAGAGGGATAGTACCTTCCCCTTTTAACATGACAGTGCCTTGACTTTTTAGTTTTATAGTGACAGTACCTTCAACTTTATAGAGTGACAGCACCTTCACATTTAGAGTGACAGTACTTTCACCTTTTAGAGGGACATACCTTCAGCTTTATAGTGTCAGTACCTTCAGCTTTAGAGTGACAGTACCTTCAGCTTTTAGAGGGATAGTACCTTCCCCTTTTAACATGACAGTGCCTTGACTTGTTAGAGTGACAGTACCTTCACCTTTTATAGTGACAGTATCTTCAACTTTAGAGTGACAGCGCCTTCACATTTAGAGTGACAGTACCTTCACATTTAGAGTGACAGTACCTTCACCTTTTAGAGGGTCAGTACCTTCAGCTTTATAGTGACAGTACCTTCACCTTTTATAGTGACAGTACCTTCAACTTTTATAGTGACAGTATCTTCAACTTTATAGTGACAGTACCTACAGCTTTTATAGTGACAGTACCTTCAGCTTTAGAATGACAGTACCTTCACCTTTTAGAGTGACAGTATCTTCAACTTTTATAGTGACAGTACCTTCAGCTTTTATAGTGACAGTACCTTCAGCATTAGAATGACAGTACCTTCACCTTTTAGAGTGACGGTACTCCCGGCTACTACTGTTGGTTGTTATGCTTCATTTCTGCTGCTGTCATGTACCATATTCGACTTGGGGTGGCCTTCAGTGTGTGTATGTATGTGTTTATACTGGATGTGCAAGGAAGTAATATCCGAATTGCTTTAAAAAAAATTACATTCTAAGGGCAGTAGAGGAACAACGAAGAATATAATGAAATGACCAGTGGCCAGTCTGTAAATAATAGAAATTATGAATTATGGCCAATTCACCACCATCCTAGCCCCTCCCCCCTCACACACACACTAACAGACACCCCCTAATACACACACACATACACACCAAACAAACCATACCACCATTGCCATGCCCTCCGCCTTCGTTCATCCCGTAGGAAACTCAAAACATACGCACGCGCGCGCATACATTCACACACACACGCGCGCGCACACACACACCCACAACAAAAAACACAAATTTCCCGACCCCGGACACTCCCCCCCCCCCCCCCCCCCCCCACACCGGCAATATACACCTTTCATCCCCCGGCTCACCCATTGTTGTCGACACACACAGGTCCTCTCCCATTACCGCCACACCCAGATAACATTGTGCGCAGGCTCACCAGCAACACGATAAGCTACCAGCACTGGCGCCACACCAGAGAGGGCTTGATACGAGAGAGAGAGAGAGAGAGAGAGAGAGAGAGAGAGAGAGAGAGAGAGAGAGAGAGAGAGGGCCTGATACGAGAGTAAGAGGGCGCCCGAGAAGAAGACGGAATGACGACATCGAAGACATTGTACAGTCACACGTAATGACACTATCCATTGCTACCCATCGGACTCAGGGACGCCAACTGTTTCTCCCCACGCCGCTTGGCGACAGAAGGGGAACATCATGATGATGACACACCCACCATCAACGAAACACCTATCTCCCTCCTCCGCAACCCAACACTCACATACTAAAACCTCCAATCCCATTGCACACTCTCGAAACATAATGACACCCCGCCGACTGTGGTCTTTCCACTTGTCTCCTCAAGAATTGTGATTTCTTCTTGGGCAGACATAAAATACATAGGTATTTATTACTTGTTTCTTATGTATATGTATATAGTGTGGTTTGATGGGGATTTGTATATCTTTTCTTAATTGACAATATTGACTCTGTGGTCATTTGCAGTCTTGTATTTGTATTCATTTATATGCTTGCAGTTGTTATAGCCGTGATGATGTCCGTCACTTGTGTGTACGAAATCTGTCCCAATTCCTCATTTGTGGGCTAAAGTGAATGATAGATCTGGCTAATTAAAAACACCTTGCTTAAGGGATATGTAGTTGGCTATAATATTCACTGGCACAGGAACGGAGCATAATGGGAACGACCCGTTGCTGTGAAGTTGGAACTGCGACTAACTAACTAACTAACTAACAGTACACTTGTTCTTATGTCGGGCATTGACGTCATTTGGGGGTAACAAGTTCGAACCTCATTTCTCTCGAGTCACACCATTTGTTTTCAACTCCTTCCTTCCTTCCTTCCTTCCTTCCTTCCTTCCTTCCTTCCTTCCTTCCTTCCTTCCTTCCTTCCTTCCTTCCTTCCTTCCTTCCTTCCTTCCTTCAGAACGTGTATGTTAATCAAGGCGCTCACGGTGGTTTCCATCCCCCTCCCCCCAAGAGTGACTTTAATTGATTTGGGCTGTGTAACTTCGCTAGAGCCGGTCTCTCTGGCTGTGGGGTTACAACACTTTCTCTCTTTTATCCCGTTTATCACGCAGAGTCTCGTAGCGGAGCGAGAGCTGAGGCGGTTCGACCCCCGCTCGTGACTTGCGGGATACTGAGCCGGCCGCTCAGAAAGCAATGGCAAACTACTGAGCGTAATCTTGCCAAGAGATCAACATAAAGCTGAAATATGCTGGTGTTGACAGCTAAGTCCTGTAAAGGATATGCTAAAAAAAAAAAAAACTTCGCTAGAGCTGCCTCGCCTCAGAAACCTGCGAGACTCATTACTGAAAGCACAGTCTGTCGAGATCAGATTCCACCCTCACTCTGCTCTAGTTGACTATATTAAGATTATTCTGATCCAGTTTCACAGTGTTCCCCCCTTCGTCTTCTTAGACATCCATTTCCTCTTATAGTTTGATTTTGCTTAGCAATTGTTCTATAGCCAGATATGTTCACCATGGCCAAGCAATCTGGGACTTGTTGACTTTAAATAATAAATATATTTATCTAGATAGTTGCATTGATTCCCAGTTCTTACTCTTCATTAATTGGTGTTACTATTTTTGACTGGGTCGATGTGTAATTAGAGTGCTATTTTGGAATAAAAACATAATGTATGGTTACTGTTGTATTATTATTACTATAAATATTATCGGTAGATAGTTGATAGATTATTGAATACTGAATTTAATAACCCCACCACTGTACTCAGGATATTCCCGCACGTGCTTCGTTACTGTGAGCAACCGAACCAAGTTAGAACTGGGAAGCAATAGCAGTTTTATTTAATTGCGACTGAATGGTCCAGAGTGTCTATTAAATACAGACTGACCACTGATCCTTTCATTCTATTCTTCGCTGCTCCTCTATTACCCTAGCAACGGTTGACCCGGATAGAAAGAGTTCTAGCAGCCAACAGTTACCATGGATACAAAGAGTTCAAGCAACAGTTATCATGCATTGAAAGAGCTCTAGCAACAGATACCATGAATAGAAAGAGTTCTAGCAACAGATACCATGAATAGAAAGAGTTCTAGCAACAGTTACCATGGATAGAAAGAGTTCTTGCAACAGTTATCATGGACAGAAAGAGTTCTAGCAGCCAACAGTTACCATGGATAGAAAGAGTTCTAGCAACAGTTACCATGGATAGAAAGAGTTCTAGCAACAGTTACCATGGATAGAAAGAGTTCTAGCAGCAGTTATCATGGACAGAAAGAGTTCTAGCAGCAGTTACCATGGATAGAAAGAGTTCTAGCAACAGTTACCATGGACAGAAAGAGTTCTAGCAGCAGTTACCATGGATAGAAAGAGTTCTAGCAACAGTTGTCCAATATAGAAAGAGTTCTAGCAACAGTTGTCCCGAACAGAGTGAGTTCTAGCAACAATTGTTTCTGATAGAAAGAGCTACATAACTACCACCTGCCGTGGTAAGATAACGGCTTCTTGTTTTTTGTTTCTTTCCTTCAACTGGTGGTACCTGTTCCTGGCGTAGACCGAGACTGATAAAATAAGTACCGGAATTTCTCTGGGACTTAAAGGCAACAAGAGAGAAGAAGTGGTCTCCATACGTCATATCTCACGACTTAGTATAGACGAAGGCCGCTCACTTAACGCCATGTGAGAGCAACTATCATGTGATGTTTACCTTTCAACTCACGACATGGACAGATAACATACGAGGGTAAGTTAATAAGTAAGTCACAAATGGCTGTAGAAAACTAACTAAATATGATAACTTGAAAACAGTTTATTTTTATACATACATTGTCCCTTTATTTCTCAACATAATTTCCACCAACATTGATGCACTTATCCCATCGTTTTATCAGTCCTCCCAAACTGGCTGCATAGAACTGCGTGCTTTGTTTTAATTTATCGGCCATCCCATAGAACTGTATGACTTACTTATTGATTCGCCATCGTGACGTTTTCTACCCAGCTATGCACCGCTTTACGGGACAAACATTTGTTAGCATAAACGCTGAAAACTCACCTTGGCGGGTGACATTTCGCGAATGACGCCGAAGTTGAATGTGAAGTGAAAACGTGGTTTAGAAAACAGAGCTCGCAGTTTTATGCAGCCGATTTGGGAGGACTGATAAAACGATAGGATAAGTGCATCAATGTTGGTGGAAATTATGTTGAGAAATAAAGGGACAATGTATGTATAAAAATACACTGTTTCAAGTTGTTATCATATTTAGGTATTTTTCTGCAGCCATTTGTGACTTACTTATTAACTTACCCTCGTACATAACATTTATTATGATGACTAAATTTTATGTTGTATCTGTTATGATAGTTTTGTCTGTTATTTTTTTAAACGCTGCCGTGAACTGACGAGGTAAGATATAAAATTAATTTTGTTGTTTTATGGTTATGCGTGTGTGTTGTGGGTGGCACATTGTTTGTTTATTCTCCCCTCTCCATCCCGACAAATCGTGCTGAAGAGGATCATATCATCTAGAAATGTGAACAACGAAAGATACCACGAATGGAACATATTAATGTGCACAGCGACACCAAAAGCAATGCCACGTGTGTGCGTGCCTCGCTGACAGCGAACCAAAGACAACCGATAACGTGTTAAGACAGCCCCAGAGAACTACTGCAAACCGGGATTAAACAATGTATCACAAGAAACATGTTCTATATAGAAGATCGTTCATGTGAAGAAAAGTACTGGTAATTTTAAGTCACTGGATCAAAGGTTGACAATATTATTTCAGGAATAGCTGGATAATACAACTGGCATCACATGCAGTAAAAAAAAAAAACAATAACTCTACACAACGATTCGTGATAACACATTAAAACAACAACAACCACCACCACAGCAACAACAATAGCATCATCAACAGCAACAAAAACAACAGAATATCTATACAAACATGAGCGAATTAATAAAATAATATATTATCCGGAAACTATTGACTACATACACCAACAGAGCCGCGGTAGCACAGTGGATATATATATATATATATATATATATATATATATATATATATATATATATATATATATATATACTAAAAAGATGTCAATTGAAACGAGAAATAGAGTGTTGAGGGGATACATAGAGCCTGTTCTTTTGTATGGATGTGAAACTTGGACAATGAGCAGTCAAGCTGAAATACATCTGATGGCTGCAGAAATGTGGTTTCTGAGGAAAATGCAAAGAATACCATAGACAGACAGAAAAAAACCAATGCCCAAGTACTACAGGAGACAAATGAAAATCGTAAATTGATTAGAGAAATTAGATGTATTCAAAATTTTTTGGACATGTTACAAGAAGAAATGGATTGGAGAACTTAGTGACAACTGGCAAGATCGAAGGGAGCAGACCAAGGGGAAGACCGAGAAGTAAATACATGGATGGCTTGGCCACATGGCAAGGCCGAGACAGGAACACTGAGCTGATCCACATCTCTGGTGATCGAGTGAAATGGCGAGTCATGACCGCCCACGCTTTCCGACATGGCACATGATTGATTGATTGATATACGCGCGCGCGCGCACACACACACACACACACACACAACACCTTGTCAGGGTCTTAAACTTGGCTCGCTAACCTAACACATGTGAGACAGTACAAGTACAACGTGATTTGACGTAAGACTCAACGACACACCGTTCAATGGATTTATTCACATATCAAATACAGAACGATGATCAAAACAATATATACGTGATACTTCAATACACTTACATCCACAATACAGCTCACAAGTCTGACTCTCAAGATGTCCAGACACTCGACTTTCAAGCACAGAAAACCACACAACGCCTTTCTCTCATCATACGTCTGTCCGAGTCGAAGTCCCAGAGCTGTCTGCCGCTAGTTCGCAACTTGCCTCCCACCTGAGGTGGCTTCACGAGGCATGCGTGCGTCTTGCGTCGTCCTTGCCTGACCGCTGGTCGCTCGTCAGCCAGCAATCTTGCAGGCCTGTAACTATTACTCGCCTGGCGGCGTAACGAAGTTGCTGCATCCCTGCTGGGAGCTAAGTCGCCTGGCGGGCGTAACGATGTCACTGCATCACTGTACCCTTTCTGGACTCTGACACGCTCCCCCGGCAAATTCATGAAAGATGTCATCTTTCATGTATAATATATGTACATACTGGGTTAATATTCTAACCTTGTCAGAGTCTACCCTTCATGTTGTTATATACATTGGTATCAAAATACAAATAAATACACATATGCCATAGAAATATATAAGAAATGGAAGTTGCATTCAACGACATGTGGTGTTCAACCTTTAACACATTGTCAGGTTTCATCCTCTCGATGGCTGATTACCTCAATTGCATTAATGACCCAGTCAGATCGGTAGTACCAGCTTCACGCATCTACCTCGCAGCATTCAAAAAAAAACGTAATAATATGGTTCTTGAAACAAAAACCATCTAGCTAGACTGAAATACGGCTTTATATAAGTCGTATAAAACGCTCAAACCCTTACCTCATTTGGCCAGGACCCTTGTGTTGGTCTGCAATGTCGGCAACACTCTGCCATGCCCAGTAGATGGCTACCTGTTGTGTCAATAATCTGGCAACACTTGGCTATTTATACACAACACATTAGAATATACATTTCAAATTATGGCCCTTTGTGTAATGATGTAATAACAAATAAATGAAAGGGGAATAATTTCAACATTAATGAAATACAATAATTTACAATAATTATTCTATTTCTTAGCGTCATCGCTTGACGTTTCTTCATATTAACGAGAAAAAGTCGGTAATATGAATACATTAATCAAGATATGATTCTAAGATTACACTACTTAAATATATAAACACACAATTCGTGTATTTAACTTTGTTGATTCCTAAAGATTTTAGAATCGTCATAGCTTTTTAAACTTTTATTTGTCGTCTGCTAATTTTGCTCTAAATTTCTAACTAATCCGGAAGTACACACGAACACTAAAATCAGCTGATGTTGAAGCTTGTAGAACACACTTGTTCCGGTCTGATGTAGTTACGGAAAGTACCATGTTCTCACAGTTCATGTGTTGGATGTTTCACTACAAAACCTTCTGGATTACGATTGACTGTTCATGTGTTGGATGTTTCACTACCGAACATTATGGATTTCGGTTGACTGCAGTGGAGTAGCTGTCAATGTTTAGTTTACACGTTCACACACGTCTTTAAAATATCCCTGGAATGTTCCACACGCAGATGTCACTGTCAACTTGGATAGTTCGCTTACGGTAAGTTTTTGAGCGAATGTGACACTGTTCTTGTTCGTGATATATACAATTAATAAAGTTCGCTTTCTACCACACACTACACAATTATACACGACAATCACTACATGAATTATTAAAATAAGAACACTATATATAATGGGAGTAACCCCTATCACATCACATTGTAGACATTGCACAGCTTTTTGTGAATAGAAAAAAATTATTCACTGATGAAGTGGCTGTGTCGGTCTGAGTGTATTTGTACACACTGCACTCAGACATTGGTGCTTACTGGGTCGGTCGGACAACGGGACAAAAGATCGGCAATTGAATTGGTTTTGCCTGGGATATGTCGAACCTCAAAGCTGTAATCTTGAAGTTTAAGAGACCAGCGCGCTACCATATGATTTGAAGGTACTCCTGAATTTATAAAACGCAACGGGCTGCTGTCAGATTCCACGATGAAATGGCGTCCTAGAAGAAATCTGGACAATTTAGTTATACCCACCACTAAAGCTAGGGCTTCCAACTGAGGTATAGACCAAGCCCGTTCTCTGGGTTTTAGTTTCCTTGATACGAAGTACACGGGATGGAGGATGTTATTGTACTCTTGTAACAAGACTGCTCCAATCGCCACGGAGCTAGCATCTGTACGCAATCTGAAAGGTAAATGGAGGTTGGGCAATTTCAGGATGAGATTATTTAAACTCTTATCAGAAAAACATGCTAGTACTTTATGGAATGCAATTTTTAGGCATTCATTGTTTACAATTTTCTCTGGCTTATCTTTTGTTAGTAAATTAGTAAACACTTCGGTCAGTTCTGAAAAATCAGGAATGAACTGCCGGTAATAATTTATCAGTCCCAACAAACTTCTGACTTGTTTTTTTGTAGTCGGAAGTGAGAGTTTTAGTATCTTGGACACAATGTTATCGTCTGTCGTGACAAAGCCATTGGATATTTTGTACCCCAAGAATGATATTTCCTGGTAGGCTATGTCTACTTTCGCAGGCTTTACCGTCAGTCCGTGCTGTCTAATACGTTCAAATGTCTGTTCTAACGTCTTAATGTGCTCTGTCATTGTCTCTGTGTGAACACAGATGTCGTCTATATAGCAGATTATGTTAGGAATGTCTACTAGAAGAAGTCGTGTCATACGTACGAAGGTGGCTGGGGCATTGACTAGCCCAAATGGAAGTTTGCACCATTCGTACAGTCCCCAAGGTGTGGCAAATGCTGTCAGATGTCTGCTCTGTTCGTCTACCGCTATTTGCCAATATCCTTTCGTCATATCTATCTTCGTAAAGAACCTAGCGTCTGTCAGTTCTGTCAGAAGATCGTCAGAGTTAGCCATTGGCTCAAGATCTAGAACAGTTATTTTATTGAGCTTTCGATAGTCGATACACAGTCTTATTGTATTGTCCTTTTTGCGTACTATGACCATTGGAGATGAGAAGTCTGATTGGGATCGTCTTATGATGTTGTTTTTCTCTAAGTTGATGATCTCCTGATGTAAATGTTCTTTGTAATGTAATGGGATGGTGTATGGTCTGCATCTTATGGGTGTGTTTGATGTGAGTGTGATGTGATGCTGTACTAATTCTGTTTGTCCTGGGTTGTTGGAAAAGATGGTGTTGTACTGTTGTATAAGCTGTTTGCAACTGTTTGTCTCTGCTTGAGTTAACTTTGGGTTGATTTTGATCTCCTTCAAGCAGTTTGTCGTGTCTAATGCAGGTGTTGGAATCTCGTCACTAGCATCGTCATCTTCGTGATCTATTATCACTGTACAAGCTGTCGTATCGTCTTGTTCGTTGTCTCTGTTGTGGTATGGTCTTAGCATATTTATGTGAAATATTTTGTGTTTGTCTTTTATTTGGATTTCGTAGTCTACAGGTGAAATCTGTCTCGTCACTTTAAAAGGTCCCTGCCAAGAATCAGTCAATAAGTGTCTGTCACTAGGTAGTAGAAGAAGAACGTCCTGTCCAGGTGTCAATGTTATTGTCCTGTTACCTTTGTCAGCATACTGTCTATAAGTAGCACCAGATAATTTTAGTGCATTCTTTGCAATAATACACGATTTGATGATTCTTTCACGCAATGATGTAACATATACGTATGATGATATGGGTTTAAGTACTGGAGTAGAGTCAGTTAACATTTGGTGATAAATAGTCAATGGGCCACGTGGTTTGGCACCATAGATAAGTTCAAAAGGAGAGAAACCGGTACTAGAATGTGGTACCTCGCGATAAGCAAAAAGAATAGCTGGTAGATATACATCCCAGTTATTGGGGTGCTCTTGCGTTACTTTTGCAAGCATGTGCTTTAGATCCCCGTTAAATTTTTCTATTACTCCACTAGAGTGAGGATGGTACGGGGAATTGAAACATTGCTTCACTCCCAACATTTTGGTGAAAGCTTGGGTAGATGCGGCAATAAACTGAGTGCCCCTATCAGATTGGATAGTATCTGGAAAACCTATCCGAGAAAAAATATGGAAGAACACTTCCATTATATCATTGGCAGTTATGTTCTTTAGCGGAATAGCTTCTGGCCAGCGACTACATTGATCAATGACAGTTAGAATATATTTATTCCCTCTAGTTGTTGTATGATTAAGAGGGCCCACTATGTCGACAGATAAGTTTTTCAAAAGGTCGACTGGCTAAGTCAGTAACTTGTAACTTTGCCTGTGGGTGTTTACCTTTTTTTACCAGTTTCTGGCAGGTGTCACAACTTCTGCAATATTCTTTAATGTCATTGCAAAATTTGGGCCAATGAAACTGTGTCAGTAACCTTGATCTGGTCTTAACGTATGCCATATGCCCTGCAAGAGGTATATCGTGGGCAAGATGTAAGGCTTGCTTGCGATAATTAGTTGGCAAAACAGTTTGCTCTGTGGTGTTGTCACCTCTGGTATAATACCTGGTGAGTATATAATTTTTCACAGCAAAATGCCATTTTGCATTCTTGGTTACCTTTGGCTTTTGGCCGATCAGATTAAAGTATTTTGACAATGAAGGATCAGCTTTTTGAGCTGTTACAAACGTTTCCTTCATGGTGTTAGTAGGTAGTGATACTGGGCTAAGCATTTGTATAGCCTCAGTTTGATTACTTTCATCTTGCACTCTAGCAGTAGATCTAGTTACTGCGTTCACACATTCAATGATATCAGATGGTGATGGAACAATGTTATCAATGATGTCATGAGATGTTAGTGCTACATTAGCTACCATACAATCAATAGGTGGTGTGACATTATCAATGATGACATGTGATGGTGATGTTATGGTATCATCAATACACAGAGATGTTATGTCATGAGGTTTATCATTCACCTCAGGTAAATTTCCAATAATTACATCACACACTGGGTTTGTTAATGCAGCGCACTTTACTTTCCCAGTGAGGAAAGGTGTTTCAATATATGCCCATGCTAGTGGGTATTTCTCAATATTGCCTGAGAATGTTCTGCATGTTACGTGCCTGCCTGTATAGTCTGTAGGCATTATGAACGTTCTCTTCAGACCAATAAGTGAACTGCCCGTGTCACGAAGGACTGTAGCAGACTTGCCATTCACATATCCGTGATGGACGTTTATCCTGCCTTTTGAATCTACTACCAAATTAGCTTCTTCATTGGCAATAGGGATGGCGTGACCGCATGTTAAAATACCATCTTCATAAAAGGTGTTACAAACAGAGCATTTATTTGCGCTGAACATGTCAAAAGCCTGTGCTGAGTTCACAGGATGTTTCTCTGGCTGTTCTTCATCAGACGACGAACTATCAAACAAGGCGGCATTTGCTTTGTTGGTCATTTGCCTGCCTTTACAATCTTTCCGATGGTGTCCGTACGCCTTACAGAGGAAACATTTACGCAAACTTCTGAAGGATTTACGCTCCTTATCTTGTCTGTTTACCATGTTTAGTAGGTAAGTATGGTATCCTGGGTGCTTATCGCACATTTCATTCCTGATGATGTGAAAATTTACAATAATTACAGTGATTAAACTTCTCAGAGGTAGGCCTATGAGGTTTCTGCCTACTATAGGGTTTGTCATAGTTAGCCGCTGCTACAAAATTAATGTCAGTAGCTTCACTGGCAAAACAATGTTTGTTGGCTGTGTAATACGCCGAACCACGTCTCTCAATCTCATCTACACTAGTGCATTCATTCTCTTGCAAAAATTTCGAAAATGCTGATGGAATGGATGAAATGATTTTATCTCTAATGATCAGATCTTCTAGTCTCTGATAATTTTTGTCAATTTTAGCTGCTGAAGTCCATTTGGTAAATATATCTCGGACTAAGCAGAGGTAATCAGAGAACGTTTGAGTCGGTTTTGGGCTCAACTTACTGAATTGTTCTCTGTAACCTGCCTCATCTAACATAAAATGTGCCATAATCTTAGATTTCAGATAATGGTAATCTTTTCTGAGGTCTTTGGGGATGGTTTCAATGACTTTAAGAGGTTCCCCTGATAAACTCCTCATATAAACAATATTCCATTCAGACAGTGGAACCTGGTAATGTTCCATTAAAGTTTCAAAATTTTGGGTAAAGGCTGCGATGCAGTCACCCGAGGTATAATTACGTACAATACCTTGATATTTCTTGTACTGGTTTTCTTTCTCCAGTCTCTCAGATTTCTTAGACTCTTTGTTAATGGCAGTCTCAGTGTCAAGTTGTTTCATCTTCAACTGTAACTCCAGTTCTTCTCTCTTACTCTGAGCTGCTATTTCTGCCTTCTTCACTTCACTATCTATCTCAGCTTGCTTTAGTGCACTAGTTCTACTTCAGCTTGCTTCAGCATTCTAATTCGGCTTGCTTTGCTTTGCAGCCAGTTCTGCTTCTGCTGCTTGCAGCTCTTTCATCGCGTTCATTAGCTTTCTCCTGTACTAGTAGGTATTCAGAGTATTTCTTCTCACTCCAATTTGTTAATTCATCACCTGTCAACTGTAATTTTATCCCCATATCGATGAAATCAAATAATGAAGACATGATGGAAAAATGTCAATGAAATACCAGCCACACAAAATATGTTATAAGTGGTTAGTAATGAACAATTTACAATTGACTTCTATTGACAATACGTGCCTAAAATTGCATCCTTAAAGTAAATGAAAAGAAAAATATACTCAAGTGCCCTGGATGCGGTGAAGAACGGTTGGAAATCGGGCTAGGAACTGTAGGGTCGCTACTTCGAAACACAAATGACCTCTACGGCAAGGTTTCGGATGGTACGGAAAACCTGCTTTGTTTTTGGAGGAAAATAAATTAGCGTCTATTTGTTGGTGTGTGCCTGCTTGTCACTAAGTAGTTGATTAGGTTTGTATGGCGTTGAGTGTAATTGTAGGTCGTAAGTTTGTCCGTCAACAATTTTTTTTTCAAATACAAGTCACTTTCTTTCCAAAACTTTCTGCTTTCCACAACTCAATGCACAAAGACAATCTACATGTATCTCAACACTCTACAACATTGATGACACATCACTTACATCAAGATGACATTCAGTAAGGACATAGACATCAAGTTTACAAGATGGCGACAAGGTCACAATGGCGACAAGATCACAATGTCGACAAGGTCAAAACGGTGACAAGTTTCACAAATCACAAATGTTTTACACGCTTACAAGATCAAACAATATGTATGCACTGTACGTTTACAAATAGTCTTACACATGTTTAAACAATGTAGTAATATATCAAAATGAGCCTTCCACGATCACATTTACATGTACTATAAAGTTTGACAAAAATTCTAAGTTCACAAACTCTAGTTTTAAATCGTTAATCACATAAACACGTTCATTTCAAAGCCGGACGAATGCCACCACGTCCACACATGTCAGGGTCTTAAACTTGGCTCGCTAACCTAACACATGTGAGACAGTACAAGTACAACGTGATTTGACGTAAGACTCAACGACACACCGTTCAATGGATTTATTCACATATCAAATACAGAACGATGATCACAACAATATATACGTGATACTTCAATACACTTACATCCACAATACAGCTCACAAGTCTGACTCTCAAGATGTCCAGACACTCGACTTTCAAGCACAGAAAACCACACAACGCCTTTCTCTCATCATACGTCTGTCCGAGTCGAAGTCCCAGAGCTGTCTGCCGCTAGTTCGCAACTTGCCTCCCACCTGAGGTGGCGTCACGAGGCATGCGTGCGTCTTGCGTCGTCCTGGCCTGACCGCTGGTCGCTCGTCAGCCAGCAATCTTGCAGGCCTGTAACTATTACTCGCCTGGCGGCGTAACGAAGTTGCTGCATCCCTGCTGGGAGCTAAGTCGCCTGGCGGGCGTAACGATGTCACTGCATCACTGTACCCTTTCTGGACTCTGACACACCTTAATGTGCGTTAAATGGTTCCGTACTTTTTATTGTCTACTTATATATCCCAATTATAATGCAGAAGAGCTGAATAGGGTGTGACATGTAAGGAAACAAAATAGTCCCATGCCAGTCTCTAAGTATGTTTCTAGGTGACTGATAAGATCAATCTCAACCTGGAAGTATTTATTACAGTGTGGGGAGATGGGTTCCGCCTATCAGTGACTGGGTATTTTATTGATTGGCATACAGCATGCTTCTATGTAACCTCCTCGATTAGCAACTGCTCATAGGCTTCCTCAGTTAGTAACTGCTCAAAGAGCGCATCGATCAGTACACACTCAGAGGATGTCTGATTAATTAGTGCTCAAAGACTGTCTGGTTTAGTAAGTGCTCTACGGCTTCATCGATTAGTAATTCCTCAAAGACTGTCTCGATTTATAAATGCACTAAAATTTCATCGATTAGTTAGTACTCAAATTCTGTCTCGATTCATAAGTTCTCTAAGGCTTCATCAATTTAATAAGTGCTCGAAGGCTGTCACGATTAGTAACTTATCTGCCACGCGAACATAGATCAAAACCACAGAATACCTTGTGTCCAAGACATGAGAGCTCCTGGTCGCTCGGTTGAAGGCAGTGGTATGGTGGTGTCGAAACAATGGTCCCATACTTGTCTTATAGAACCAGCGCGCTCTTTGCCTCACAAAATGACAGTAATTTTCTAGTTTTTAATTCAGCTTCATATAATAGGTTTGTTATCCAAGCAAAACTCAACAGCATAATAATTTCCTTCTTGTATAACAAGATAATAATTATTTTAGCAGGATATTCTTAGACGAACAAAAATGCTACAGCACGGCCTTTGTCTTGTCTGTCAATAATAATAATAATAATAATAATAATAATAATAATAATAATAATAATAATAATAATAAATATCATCACGGTATCAAATGTAGCACCATACTGCATTCACTACTAGCATTTAAATAATTGTGATGCAAGGACTGTTAAATGACATTTATAGAAAAAAAATTAAAGAAGCAGAAATATAAATTAAACTAGAAGAGAAATTATACAGGAACTAAATTACTAGAGAGAGAGGAGAAATTATATAGAATCTAAATATCTAGAGCAGTGATTCTCAACCGGGTAATTTTAGGGTTTCGGGGGGGGGGGGGGGGGGGGGGGAGATTAAGATTATTTGAAGATCGCGTTAATACAAAAACCGATTACTTGATATTGTTTTTCTCTCTATACTTTACAGTTCTGTACTTCTCGCCCTTCTGAAATTCGCTTTATAATATAAGTAGACCCAAAAATCACGTTTTATGTAGATGTCCAGATGTTATAGTATGTGTTGTTAAATTTAGCTTCCATTTTTACGTATAGGGCCTACTGTGTAGGGGGTGGGGGATCCGGGCGGATTTATAGGGAGGAAATACGAAAGGGAGGAGAAATGACATTCTGAACAAATGGTGAAGGGGTGCATGGACCAAAAAAGGTTGAGAACCACTGATATAGAGAAAAATTATATAGGAACTAAATAGCGAAAGAAATTATATAGGAAACAAATGACGAGAGAGAAATTATATAGGAACTAAACAACTGCAAAAGTGAAGAAATTCATAGACCAGTATAGGAAAATGACAATTGCAGAGATATCTGGTTCAGCAAAACTAAGTAAGAGTACAGTTTTTAGAATTTTACACAACAGACTGACATGAGAAAAATGTGTGCCCGCTGGGTCCCGCGCCTGCTGACATGTGAACAGAAACAAACACGGGTTGATTGCTGTGGCCAGTTGCTCAACATGTGGCGGTCGAAAAACATGTTGACGACCATGGTGACGGTAGATGAGACTTGGATTCACCATTATGACCCAGAATCCAAAACTGCCAGCATGCAGTGGAAATCCCCGGGCTCGCCAACACATGTCAAGCCAAGAGCACAAACAGCTGCAAGAAAAGTGATACTGACTGTTTTTGTCAAAGATGTCATATTGATAGATTACATGCTTCATGACAAGCACGGTTAATGGGCAGTACTATGCAGATCTCCTTATCAAACTAAGAAAGGCTGTGACCAGAAAACGAGGGATAGCGCGAACGCAAATTCTGCCTTTGCTTCAAGACAACGCGCCCTCCCATAAAGCACGGCTTATGCTGCAAACTACCAACGATTTGAATATTGAAATTATTCCACACCCACCATATTCTCCAGATTTGGCTCCATCAGACTTTTTTTCTTTTCCCAAATCTTAAAAAAAAAAAAAAAAAAAACAGCTGAAAGGAAATCGTTTTGACAGTGACGAAGATGTCATACTGGCTTGTGATAAGTGGTTTAGTTCGAAAAATGTGTTGTTTTATTCTGAAGGTCTTTTTAAGGTCACACAGAGATGGCAGAAATGCATAAATTCAGGTGGTGGCTACATTGAGAAGGAATAAGCACTTTTCTCAGCCTACTCTTTCATGGTCGGGATAAAGACTTATGAAAAGCCTCCTGTAACTAGAAGAGAAATTATTTGAGAACTAAATAACTAGAAGATAAATTATATAGGAACTAAAGAACTAGAAGGGAAATTACAGAAGCAGATAAAGAAATCAGCCACGAACCCCAGGAGTTGATGAGAAAATTGCACAAGTGAACCGAATGATGAAGTCAGGAATCGAACATACTACCTTCGAAGGCGAGGCAGGTGGTGTAACCACTATGCCACGGATCCCTCTGGGATCTACAAGTGTTGCAAGAACACCCATGTACATCATAAGGAAGAGGCAAATAAAATGTATGGGGCCCCTCTGCTGTGTGTCCACCGTGACGAGGTAGAGGGGCTTGTGCGTCCCAATGACCCCAAGAGCTATGCCGACGGTAGCACAGCTACTGGTAGGGCCACCCATGTCGGACAGGTCAAGGGAGAGGGACCAGACGAAGAGACACACAAACCTGCTGCCTTGTAGGTAGACTGGGGACAGTCAAAGGCTAGGGAAAGCACCCCAAATACATGCTTGTCGAAATCGGATGTACTGAGCCACAGGCTTGACAAAGCAGTGCAACGTGAAACCTGCTGCCTTGTAGGTAGACTGGGGACAGTCAAAGGCTAGGGAAAGCATCCCGAATAAATGCTTGTCGAAATCGGATGTACTGAGCCACAGGCTTGACAAAGCAGTGCAACGTAACTTAATTCATGATGTCACAAATCAAAATTAATCGATATGGTGCTAATCCCGTGAAGTCCCATCAGGCGGTGATAGTGCCGGGCCCCCTGCCTCGAGGGGGTCCACCCATGACTACTGGTGGTCACCTTCCCCTGTGCTGTGGAGTCAAGGCACAGAGGAGTAGGTTAAGAGCTATTGACCAAATACCCCGGACACTCAACATACTACAGTGGAATGCCGAAGGAGTTTACAAGAAGAAAGACTCCCTAACACAGCGTCTTCATAAAGATAGAATAGATGTGGCATGCATTCAAGAGACACACCTCAACGCCAATCACAAATTCTCAGTCAGAGGATATCAGGCCACACGTTTCGACCGCGAAGGACACAAAGGAGGAGTTCTAATACTTACACGAAATACAATACCTTGCAGCGAAGTATCTGTGATCTCTGACAACCAAACGGAAATTATAGGTGTTGACATAATGATAAAGGACGTGAAAATAAGAATCTACAATCTGTATAGCCCAGCAGATAAGGACCTTACACTCTCAAACATGAAAATAACTGACACAAAACTGCATTATTGTCGGAGACTTTAATAGCCGTTCAGAAAGATGGGGATACCCAGATACTGACAAAAGAGGAGATGAATTGGAGGACTGGGAAATAGACTCAAATCTCCATCTACTCAACAAAGCGGATGACACACCGAGCTTCTACTCCAGAAGATGGCTTACCACTTCTACTCCAGACTTAGCTTTCTGCACAGGAGACATCCTCCACAAAATCGATCGCCATGTGCTGGACCAATTAGCAGGTAGTGACCACAGACCAATCAGCTTGAAATGAATATGGAGTATGTTCCACAGGAGCAAAAGCCCTTGCCCCGCTGGAATTACAAACGAGCAGATTGGGACAGATTTGCCATACTAACAGACAACATATTGTGAAAACATAAATACACGATATGGCAACATAAAGCAAATGGTGGAAAGTCTAAACAGAGCGATAATACAGGCAGCCACTGAGTCCATTCCAAGAGGAGCGAGGAAAAATTACAAACCAATACTGGACTGAAGAACTACAAAGTTTGGAGGACAAAGTTGAAGATGCCAGGAAGACAGCAGAGAGAGAACAAACAATTGAAGCAAACATCTCTCTCAAAGCCATCTCAGCAAAATATAAAAGAACAGTAAATCAAACAACAAGAGATTGTTGGAGGAAAAAACAGAAAACCTGAATTTTGACAGGGATGGAAACAAACTATGGAAACTAGTGAAAGCCATGAACAATGAAGGACCTAGAAACAAACAAATAACAATTAAACAAGGAAATGCCTTGCTTACAGGCAAAAAGGCTGCAAATGCACTAATGGAACACTATGCAAATGCAAACCACATTGATATTACAACCGAACAGAAGAAAGCAATCAAAGACAAACAGATACATCATAGAAATACAGAGACAGCAGCAGAATATATGATGGCAAATCTAACAATGGAAGAAATGGAACAGGCAATGAATACCCTAAAAAAGAAGAAATCACCAGGAAAGGATGGAATCACAAATGAAATGCTAATAGGACTAGGCACCAAGGCAAAGAAGAAACTACTAGCAGTCCTAAATAACAGCTGGAAGAGAGGAATAGTCCCACAGGCATGGAAGGAAGCTATACTAATACCAGTCCCAAAGAAAGGAAAAGACCTGGAAGAACCAAATGGCTATCGACCTATCAGTCTACTTAGCTGTGTAGGAAAATTAATGGAACGCATTATCAATGGCAGGCTAACATGGCATCTGGAAGAAAACAAACTCTTAACACCACACCAAGCAGGATTCAGAAAATACAGATCCACTGAAGATCAAATAACCTATATAGCTCAGGAAATAGAGGATGCCTTCCAAGAGAAAAAGCACACACTAGCAGTCTGGATAGATTTAGAAAAAGCATTTGATAAAGTATGGAAGGAAGGACTGAAAGTAAAACTGCAAAACATGCATGTTTGTGGAAAAATGTATAAATGGATCAGCCACTACCTTGAGAACAGAACTGCCAGGACAAAAGTACAAGGACAAACAAGCAAAATGATGCTGCTGGAGCAAGGTGTCCCCCAAGGAGGAGTTCTTTCACCAACATTATTCCTAGCATATATAAATGACATCACAGAAAATTTTCCAGCCAGAGTACACACATCCTCCTTTGCAGATGACCTAGCCATATGGACATCTGAAGAATATATTAGTACAGCTAACAGCAGAATACAGCAAGCCTTATTAGCGCTAGAGGACTGGTCAAAATCATGGCTAGTGAAGATAAGTGAGGAGAAAACAACATGCACAGTGTTCTCCCTCTCAAATAAAACTCAGCAACCTAAGCTGGTATTGAATGGAAAAATATTGCGCCATGAAGAAAATCCAAACTATCTAGGAGTCACCTTTGATCGTCGCCTGACATGGAAGACACAGGTTGAGAAAAATCGAACAAGAGCAAGGCAGAGAATGGCAATCATGAAAAAGCTTGCTGGTACAACGTGGGGAGCAGATGAGAAAGTTCTCAAGAAGTTATATACTGGACGGGTGAGGCCAGTACTGGAATATGGCATTGCAGCTTGGGCAACAGCAGCTAAGTCAAACTTTAACAAAATAAGTAGAGTCCAAAACCAAGGAATGCGAATCATAACTGGAAGCCTGAAGACAACGCCTATTAATGAACTAGAAAAGATCACTTGTTTACAACCAATGCAGGATAGAAGAGATAGCAGAGCCCAGCAACAAGCAGAAAAATTTAGAAGATTGACAGACCACCCTATGTACAACAGATTTAATGGTTTTGGAAAGGGAAGACTGAAGCGTAGCAACTTTGTAGAAACTGCAAAACGAAGGATTAGGGCAGATCCTATACTTAACATATCAACAGTCAAGCCCATACACAATGCACACAAGTTCCCAGCTTGGAGACAGCAGCAACTGCCTGAGATGATAGAAAACATTCCTGGTATTGAGAAAAAGAACACTCAGCATGAAACCGAAAGAAGAGAAATAACCCTAAACTACATAAAAGAACATTACCCAAGCAGGAATTGGACCCATGCATATACAGATGGATCAGCCAAAAATTCAATAGAGAATGGAGGAGGAGGAATTCTCCTAAATTTAAAAAATGGAGTGAAAAAAACACATTCAATGGCAACTGGAAAATTTTCAAGTAACTTCAAAGCGGAGGTAGAGGCTTTGAAAACTGCAGCAGAAATGCTCCTGATGGAGGAAAATAAAGAGAAGCAAATAGCTATCTTCACAGATGCAAAGTCAGCTGTCTCAATACTCAAGAGCAATAACAGCACAGAACTAACTGACCTAAGAGCAGCACTCCATGGTCTATGCCAGAAATCCAAAAAAGTTGTAATACAGTGGATCCATCACATTGCAGTATACCTGGAAACGAAGAGGCTGACAGACTGGCAAAAGAGGGCGGACGACTACCACAGCCTGACATAGACATAACCTATAATGAGGCAAAGAGGTGATAAAAAAGCCACTTATCAGAACCAAATGGGATATCTGA
>JACEFZ010014047.1:0-7500 GCA_014155875.1 Cepaea nemoralis
TTTAAAATGGGGGTTACAAGGAAAAAAAATGTTGTAATCTTATTTGGGGAAAATCAGGTTAAAGCTTTCACTTCTCAACAGTTATCTCATTTTTCCCCGTCCGCTCCGGAAATGGGCGGGCATTTTTTCGCCGGTCTGCAGATCATCACCCAAAGGGGGCGATAATCTACCCCTGGAAGATAAAAGAACAAACTAAATTTAAAAATTAAATTTTACACTATGTCTACAGAAGATAAAATTTAAATTTTTTCAAACATAAAAAGAAAGAAAAGTACAAAAAAAAAACCTTTTTAAAATTTCCCAAAACCAAATTCAAAAACCAAACCCCCCAGGTACCCCACATAAAAACCCCAAATTTTTAAAATTAAAATTGAAAAAATACTACGGGCTTGAACTGTAAAAATTTTAATTTTCGCAAAATGTAAAACAAACCCAAATTTAGACTTGTTATTTGGGCCAAACCCTTTTACGGGACTTGCGTAAACCCCCCAGCTTTTTTGGCTGTTTGGGGATTTTTTTGCAAGTTTTTTTTCAGTATTTTGCCATTGCTTTTTAAATGCTGGGCACAAAACCATTAAAATCAAAACCAACATAGGCATCTGTTTCCCAAATCGCCCACAGTTTGTGTTTCAAACAAAATGCAGGATTAAAAATTGCGTCCGAAACCCCTTTTGCCAAGAGCCACAAAATTAAAAAAAACTTCTTAAAATTCCTGACCCAATTTTGGCAAAAATTAGACTAAAGAAACCCACCCCGACCCCAGGTTTTAACCAACCCCTATCAGAGAACCAAAAATGTAACACTGAAATATCCCATGCCCCTCAAAAGAAAAACTAAGGGGGGTTTTGGAATGACGGGCCTAGAAAACTTCGCTGCAAAGGCCAAACCAACCATGAAAAAGTCAATAAAGTAAGGAAAAACACCTCGAAAACAAGATGACAGGGGCTCCTCACCAAGAAGAATATGTGTTTGGGGTAAAGTCAAAAGGGAGTCAGGACCTCTGCCCTTAAAATCTTTTCTCCTAGGGAAAATCTCCAAAACTGCACCTAAAAGTGTTAAAATCTGTAAAACTGGGGAAAAAAATTCAAGTATCGGGGAAAATTAAAATATCATAACATTAACATGAATCTTCTAACAGGTGAAACAGTGCTGTTATCGGGCTACGCAGGGAGAATGGCGAATACCGTGAAGGAGTGATCCCAATGTTATCTAAATATGCACTATACACAGGATCCCAAAGTGCCCGACAACGCCTGGCTTATCATGCACCAGTGGGAAATGAAAGGCAGAAGATGACGGGACTATATCAGCAATATGCCAAATCGGCATGGACATGATTCTTCTATCTTTTATCATTGCCATACTGGAAAGTATAAGTATTCTGACATCAACAAAATAAAATCATAACAATTAAAATGTGATGATTTGAAAACACAGTCAATAATATTTGTATGACACCTACATGCAAGCTATGGCTCTCTCTTTCACCTCTTGATCAATGTCTGCAGCTTTCAAACGTTTCACTGTACAGGCATATAAACTCTTGACATATGGTTTATAGTCAAACGTGCAATTTGCATCTGAGGACAGATAACACAGGTTTTTTAGGTCAACTCTGTCTGTGTGTGTCTGTCTGTGTGCCTGTGCAGGTGTGCATGCATGCTTATATATATATATATATAAACTGTCCCACTCTTCTTCAATTCTGAATGCCTGTAATGATTTTAATGACAGTTTGGTTGTAAACAGCCAAATAGGCAAGCTAGCTGGCCTAATTTATTAGAATGGAAGCCACCTGTTTTTTGTTTTTTTTTCACATCTATACTTACAGATAACATAGACTTTATGTGGATGAACATGTGAATGGACGACAGAGGTCATGCATAAGGTTCTAAAGCGAGAATATATACAGCTTCTCTTATTTTCACCTTGCAGCTAGTTGCAAAAACTTCATGATAAATAATCTACAATATATCTGTGACAAGGAATCTCCCAGGCCAGGTTTTAAGAAATCATCATGGTGGAATAGTGAGATAAACAACAAAAAAGTCACACAAGTGAAACAGCCATGTTTAAAAATGTGGTTGAATTTCAAAAATCAAACCAACTACATCCGCAACCTAAAGCTGAACAGTTATTTAGACTGGGAATAGCCCCAACTGGGGCTAAACAAACAAACAATTGTTAGATGGCCACACAAGGAAGGTATAAAGCAGTGATTCTCAACCTTTTTTGGCCCATGCCTCCCTTCACCATATTTTCAGAACGCCATTCCCCCCTTTCGCATTTCCTACCTAAAAATTTGGCCTGTGCCCCCTTTCACCATATTTTCAGAACGTCATTCCCCCCCCCCCCCTTTCGTATTTCCTACCCAAAAATCCCTCCTTCCGCCCCTACACAGTATATGTAATAATGGAAGCACAAGTCTAGACGTCTAAATAAATCGTGATTTGTAGGTCTACTAACTTTATAAAATCAATTTTAGAAGGGTGAGACGTACAGAACTGTAAAGTATGAAGGAAAAACAAGATCAAGTAATCAGTTCTTGTATTAACGAGATCAATTGAAATAATCTTCATGCCCCCCCCCCCCCCCTCCCCCCCCGAAACCCTAAAATTCCCCCTGGGAGGGAATTCCCCACCGGCTGAGAACGACTGGTATAAGGCAACCCTCATGCTCAACACTATTGACGTAACTTTTCCTTATACAATTGATTAGACATCCAAATTTAGATATCCACAATTGTGTTGAGGTACAAAAAGTCAAATTACTACATATATAAAGGCCTCGACACCTTGAATAACTGTTGTGTGACCAGACGTGGAACAACTACTTACCTAGAGATCTCAGCACCTTCACTAACTGTTGTGTGATCAGAAGTGGAACAACTACTTACCCATAGATCTCAGCACCTTGACTAACTGTTGTGTGACCAGAAGTGGAACAACTACTTACCTAGAGATCTCGGCACCTTTACTAACTGTTGTGTGACCAGAAGTGTAACAACTACTTACCTAGAGATCTCAGCAACTTGACTAACTGTTGTGTGACCAGAAGTGGAACAACTACTTACCTAGAGGCCTCAGCACCTTGACTAACTGTTGTGTGACCAGAAGTGGAACAACTACTTACCTAGAGATCTCAGCACCTTGACTAACTGTTGTGTGACCAGAAGTGGAACAACTACTTACCTAGAGATCTCAGCACCTTGACTAACTGTTGTGTGACCAGAAGTGGAACAACTACTTACCTAGAGGCCTCAGCACCTTGACTAACTGTTGTGTGACCAGAAGAGCCTCAGAAGTGATCTTGTAGAAGGGGTCTCCGACAGCATTTACAATTGGCTAAAAGAAACAGAACCAGGAACAAATGTATATTCAATGCTCACTATTTCTGCAGAGGCAGACGTGGCTTACAGGCAGTGAATGCAGTTTCACTATATTGACATACTAGGTTCAAAGTCAGCCACAGGAAATTTGGAAGCAAATCACTTTGTGTTGATATTCACAATGGTATGATTAAAGACATTCATCACCATCATGTGCCATGGCAACAAGTGTGGGTGGTCATGTTTCATCATCTCACTCGATCACCAAAGTCATGGATCAGCTTTGTGTTCCTGTCTCAACCATGCCACGTGCCCAAGCCATCCAGATATTTACTTCTCTGCCTTCCCCTTGTTTTCTTCACCTTGATCTTGCCAGTTGTCATAAAGTTCTCCAATTTATTTCTTCTCACAACATGACCAACAGAATTTGACAATAAGACATTAAAAGAAATGGAGCATACTGTAAAAGAATGTAAAGGTAATCCCCCACAACAGATTCTGCCATTGGTGTGAGAAGTGTTTGGCCATCACAAATTCTAGGCTTCCCTACCTCCAAGACTTTACTTCCCAGACATTTTATGCAAATTTTTTTTTATTTTCTCAAAAACATGTTATGAGGCTGGGTCAACCCAAGAGTCTTGAGTGTTGAAAAAAATAATAGTGCCTCTGCTGGGGACTGAACTCTGACCAGGCTTGCCAGGCAACCACACTAACCACAATGCTACTGCTATGCCAGGTAAGCATACTGTGACAACTGGTTAATATAATCAAAAAAGAGGCAGAGTGAAACAGCAAGAGAATGTTCTGGACAAATAATGTGGCACACTTGATTGTTATTTTAATCTATTGCCCCAGCCATCTCAACTTTCCCTGACCAGCATCCTGTACCATCAATCGCTGTCATCAAGGCAACTGTCTACCTCAGCAAAAATATTACACATCACTAAAAACTCAGATGATAAATATAACATCTTTTAGCAAAACAGTATTTCTTAATTTAGAGTGCATTGTTTTTTTTTTTATATTGGGCACTTAACAAACCATAGCAAAAGCATGAATGCAGACATCTTATTGACTTCAAAGTTAGTACAAATGAGTTTGACTCATTTTATTGCTCTAAACAGCCAGAAATGGTATGGATGCTGTAAAGAAAACAAACACACGGTGGTGATCATGCAAAACATACCGGGACCAGCACTTTGATGTGAGGATGAAACACCTGGTGGTTATGGTTAGACAGCAGCGTGCTCAGGAAGGCCAGAGTATCAATCTTCATGTTGGAGCTGGAGTTCTTGTCTCCAAGAGAGTACTGGATCCCGGGCATCAGGCTGCTCAGATGCTGATCTAGGGCACCAGGCAGCACCAACACCAGCTCTGTGAGCAGGCTGAAGCAGCCTTGCCTGGTCTTGATGCTCTTTTCCTTCAGCTGGCGGTGGACAGCCTTGACAATGTCAGGAATCTGCATCTGAAGCATCTTTAGCGGGCTGGCAGAGAAAAAACAACATCCTGGTATTATCAATGAAATATATTCTTGGTCTAAAATTACATGAATAAGCTAGTAATTATTCGTAATTTTTTTCTTTCATTCGCTTGGAATTTGTCTATAACTGCTATGTTGTCTCTTAGTATGAATTTAAATGTCTATTTTTAGTTCACACAGTGGTCCATAGAGTTTATCTTCCACTGTTGTTTCTCTGGGCCAGAAGGTTTACCTAGATATGTTATATTTTGGGCAGTCTTAGGTTATGTGATCTGCTGTCTGTGGTGCCAATCCTCGTGCTCATGGGTGATTGGCCAATCTTGAATTCTGTATACATGTGGTTGCATAATCTATTGTGTCCTGTTCTGAGGTGTAGAATAATGATTTAATCTGGACTGTCCATAAGGTGGCAGTCAAAAATAAAATAAATACTTAACAACCAATAATTGTGGTAATGACATGGAAAATAGGCCCAACAATTGTATACTGTGGCAATCTTGTTTTTTTTTTGGCATTCAATCGCTTTTAACTCAAGCGTTGTCCATACACATGCTGCTACTTCTAATGCTCTGCATTGATTTTTGCATGTGGATTAGCTGTCCCCACATCAGGCAAACCCACTCCGACTTCTGAGGTATACTGCTGCAATGTTAGTAACTGAAATGTCAAATATTCAAACATTATACATGGTACTGATTGGTGACTATATCTCTGCTGCCTCTCATCTCCCAATGGAGTATAGAACCACCACCAACTCATGCCAAGCCCTTTGTAGACCTGTTATGTCTGGCCAGATGTAGCAGCTACAGTTGCCAACTGGATGAGACAGCCAGTCTCATGCTAACACTCCTTGGTCAACTACTGATTTAACAAATAAACCCAAGCCAGTGAGATGAGCTCAATCTGCAGCATCATTCAGTGCCATCTCCGCAGTGAAGGTTGGCAGTAATGGTCTCCAGCAGTTTCTGCCCTCAGATTGTTGTTCATTCTGCTAGGTAGTATTCTGATCATATCTTCATGTTGTCTGTCCATTTGTATCTTCGACAACCTCTAGCTCTCCTGCCTCATAATAGTTTTTAGGAGACTGTTATGTCACTTGATGTAGTCAAAGTACCTTGTCATTCTCAATTCAGCACAACCCGTTTTATACAGAATTGTTCTTGAGCTTCCCTATTTGTCTTGTTTCTTTCATCCAGGAAACTTGCTAGAGTCTTCGTAAAATTCAGTTCAAAAGGCTTAACTTTATTCTCCATCGTTGTAATCAAGGCTCTTGTTTATATTCCATACAACAGTGGTGAATATATAGCATTAGCTGAGATCCCATTTCTGTTTCTTCATCAAATCTATGCAGGTGCCTGTGGCTTAGGAGCTAGTGAATGCAATTTCACAATTCCCCGACATACCAAACTGAGGGTTTGAAATCAGACCGCAAGTGATTTGGAAGCAGACTGCCTTGTGTTGATTTCGATGGTACGAGCGTTGGACATTCAGAAAGCAATGGCGAACTATTGAACTAAGTAAAATGTGCCTAGTAAAATCACAAACAGCCAAACAATGCTGAGATTGACTGTGAAGTCCTATAAGGACATGCGACCAACATCAAAACTTTATGCATTGCATTACATTTAAAATACCAGACCATGGAAGACACATGACCAAAATAGGCCTAATCCCAAGCAGTCCGTGAGCTGGTTTCTGGGATTAGAGAGGGGAAGGAGAACGCTGTAACACAATCCTCGCGGCAATGGTACTTTGGTACCTAGAGAGAAGTCCCTACACCAACCTCACTACAACAGATGCAAACCCTTTCCAGGGCTCAGATTACTTCAATGCTAAGACATTGATTTAAAAGTTAAACCCAGGTCTTTCAGAGGCTACACATATAACTACAACAAGAACAAACACTCAATACACCTGTTAGGAAAACATAAACATGGGTGTTAACTGGAGATGTGTCCGTATGCCCAAGACTTACCCTTCCTCGTCTTCCATGTTGTCATTGCCAACAACCACCACAGGCTTTGTTTGCTTCAACAAACCAATGTAAGCGTGGAAGATGTCCGACTTGACATTCTCTTCCCTCTCTGTGGAAGTTCAATTAACACACAACAGTATTTTTGTGAACAGAATACCACAACATTATATATTACAGCTTAGCACTGCATAGCAACAAAATCAGAAGCAGGACGGTGTGCTCCTCATTGATCCTGCATGTATGTGTGCCTGAGGGTGTGTGTGTGTGGGCAGGTGGGGGATGTGTGTGGGAGTTGCTTGGGGGATGTGTGTGGGGAGATGCATGGTGGGTGGGAGATGTGTGTAGGTGGAGGGATGTGTGTGGGTGTGGGATGTGTGGGTGGGGGAATGGGTGGGAGTGTATTTTTGCCTGGGGGTATGTGTGTGGTTGGGTGGGGGATGTGTGGGTGGATGGGGGATGTGTCTCATAACATGGTAATATGCAATTGTTTATGTTTACAACATTCATTTGACAATGTTTTTTTCTTTCT
The DNA here is from genome assembly GCA_014155875.1 of Cepaea nemoralis. Lineage (NCBI taxonomy): Eukaryota > Metazoa > Mollusca > Gastropoda > Stylommatophora > Helicidae > Cepaea > Cepaea nemoralis. The sequence continues at coordinate 7,313 of JACEFZ010014047.1, forward strand.
ATGTGAATGTATTATGCACTATTGATGAACGAAAGATGATTGATTGGAAGGGCCGAATGTAAGACGGGCCTGTGTGCCCAATTTGTTAACCTTTGAAAATAAAGTCTGTTCGTTCGTTCATTCATTCCGTTCGTTCCTGGGTAGTTGATCAAACATCTAGTCTTCATGGACAAGGGTGACAAACATGA
>JACEFZ010014047.1:12500-107158 GCA_014155875.1 Cepaea nemoralis
CTGAGAAAGTCTGAGGTTAGTGCAACTAGACACTCTCTTGTCTGGAGTCCACAAGATAGGACAAACACTGAGAAAGTCTGAGGTTAGTGCAACTAGACACTCTCTTGTCTGGAGTCCACAAGATAGGACAAACACTGAGAAAGTCTGAGGTTAGTGCAACTAGACACTCTCTTGTCTGGAGTCCACAAGATAGGACAAACACTGAGAAAGTCTGAGGTTAGTGCAACTAGACACTCTCTTGTCTGGAGTCCACAAGATAGGACAAACACTGAGAAAGTCTGAGGTTAGTGCAACTAGACACTCTCTTGTCTGGAGTCCACAAGATAGGGCACACACTGAGAAAGTCTGAGGTTAGTGCAACTAGACACTCTCTTGTCTGGAGTCCACAAGATAGGACAAACACTGAGAAAGTCTGAGGTTAGTGCAACTAGACACTCTCTTGTCTGGAGTCCACAAGATAGGATACACACTGAGAAAGTCTGAGGTTAGTGCAACTAGACACTCTCTTGTCTGGAGTCCACAAGATAGGACAAACACTGAGAAAGTCTGAGGTTAGTGCAACTAGACACTCTCTTGTCTGGAGTCCACAAGATAGGACAAACACTGAGAAAGTCTGAGGTTAGTGCAACTAGACACTCTCTTGTCTGGAGTCCACAAGATAGGACAAACACTGAGAAAGTCTGAGGTTAGTGCAACTAGACACTCTCTTGTCTGGAGTCCACAAGATAGGACAAACACTGAGAAAGTCTGAGGTTAGTGCAACTAGACACTCTCTTGTCTGGAGTCCACAAGATAGGACAAACACTGAGAAATTCTGAGGATAGTGCAACTAGACACTCTCTTGTCTGGAGTCCACAAGATAGGACACACACTGAGAAAGTCTGAGGTTAGTATAACAAGACACACACTTGTGGGAGACCTAGAAACACATGGAGAAGAGAATTACAGACAGAGATGAACAAGATAGGGAGAACATTGGGGGGAGCTGCAGGGGTTGACAAAAGACAAGATAGCTTTGCATGAGTTGTTTGAGGACCTATGCCCATGTAGGGGATACAGGACAAAAGTAGAAGATCTATTGGTTCCACTGTCTGTCCAATGAAGGATCAATAACTACAACAAACAAACTCAACTCACTCATCATCATCTTCATCTTGTGTATCCGTGTCCATGTGCTCGTCTTCATCATCATCATAATTGTAGTTAGGGTCGTGGCATATGTATTTAAGGCAGATAGTTATGATCTAAGCAGAAGACAAACATAAGTACTCAAAAACACCTTATAAATGTGTCATATCATTTAACATAAATAGGATTGTACTTCCAGGTATGTTACACTAATCAAATTATTTGTCACGTATTTATAATGTAGCTGGTGTAATAGCATAGTTGATAGGAAACTGCACTGATTATGCCATGACCATGGTCAAACAAGGGTTTGATGCCTGTCATTTTCGTCATTTTGTTAAATGAGAGAAAGGCAGGCCACTAATTCCTCCGTGCATTCAAGCCTACAAAATGTGGTGGCCCTATAACTTCACAGACCCATAGCAGCAAACTGCTTCGGGACATATTTGTATTTACAGTTATTCCATTGTGATTTATCAGTGAAATATCTAAATGGGACACATTTTTATTTACAGTTATTCTAATGTGATTTATCAGTGAAATTCCTGAACGGGACACTTTTGTATTTAGTTATTCTATTGTGATTTATCAGTGAAATACCTAACAGCCATGGAGGAGGAGCATTACTAATGTAGACCTAATCCCAGTCAGTCCATACCATGACCTGGTTACATCCTAACATGCCTCTCCACAGATGTGAAGTTCCAGTACTGGTATTGCAGCCCTTACTGGTTTCCAAGCGTGAATCCTCTAGTAAGCAGTGATGCATTGGTGCTCAGGTCATCTCAGCCCTGAAAAGGGCTTACATGTATCAGAGACATGATGGCGCAGACTTTTTCTAACAACCCGATACCACAGCACCATCCCCGCAGTAAGTGTGCTGTAAAGCTCGCCTTCCCCTCTCCAAGCTCATAAACCAGCAAGGTGTGGATGACCGGAACTGGAACATCACATCTGTGGAGAGGCATGTGAAGATGCAGCCAGGTTAAGATTCAGCATGACCTGCGGGGGAAACAGGCCTATGTTGATCATATTTCCCCCGCAGGTTTCAGGTATTTTATTACCTACAGACTCCCATCCAGTACCCAGGTCTCCTGAATGAGGGGCTGGTATTCTGGTTACTCAATCACCCACATACTTTACTAAATACATAGTGCCAAACACACACACACAATACAGAAATTCATATCATACTCAGAAGCCTGTCATTTAGAATTGAAACTGTGTCTTGTTTCTTCAATCTATACATTGCACTTCCAGTGACACTTCGGTGATACTCATATAATCTATCAGTCACAGTACAAGAAATTCACATACAATGAATGTTTTGTTTGTATACATTTGTTCCAATTGAATTTATATATTAGGGAACAGTTTTAGCATTTCATGATGTTCTCATTTGTTTACATGTAGGTCAGCATGGCCAAATGAATAAGAACACATGTTCTTAAACATCCTGTGTGCTGATGCCGTGGTAAGGGGTTCAACCCCTACACCGGAGAGTTGGACTAAAATGTTGACCTATCGTCCTTGACTTGAGGACATAAATTACAAATACTTCAGAAGTTGGAGTGGGTTCACCTGATGGCGAGGGACACTGTTAACCCTTTAGCGGGCAAAGCGTCCCGGAACGTTTCTACCCCCGAACGGGCAAACCGTCTGAAAGCACCCGTGACTATTATGCATTGTAAAAACGCGATCTCTCGGCTTTCAAAGACTTCCGATTGTCTACTTTCAGTTTCGTCGATAGCTTGACAACGAGGCTGCCATTTGCAAGCATGGACTTTGAATTTGAATGGATTTTTTAAATAGTTTTTGTGGGTTTTACGCTTTGTATTTCAAAATGGATTTCGCTGATTCTTCAAGTGCTAGCGGAGATTTCGCTGGGTTCAATTTAAGTGACACTTGAAAGGCACAAAATTGACTATTAATCGGAGCTAGATATCAGTGATAAGCATTATTTTGCATTACCAGTCATGAGTCGGACTTTAAAGAAAGTGATTATGATTCGGAAAATGTGTTTGTAAATTGCCATATAGATGACTGACAATCACAAACAATATGTTGTATTTTGTAAATATTTTTGTTCATGTGTGGATTAGCGGCATCATTAACGTGAGTAAAATATTCTGCATGCTTTTCCCTTCCTTTTGCTGTTAATTTGGCTAAAATCTGTTGACTAACAACTTATATGTGATATTTTTACTAAGGTAACCCAAAATTCTTCTTGCCCATTCAGGGCTACAAAACAGACAAATGTCTGCCAGGTAAAGGGTTAATAAAGAAAGCTAATCCACACGCAAAATTCAGTCCAGCGCTACTAGATATAGTGTGTATCGACTACGTTTGAGTTAAATGCGAGCGAGAGCAAAACAAACAACAACAAACAAACAAAATTTGTTTACATGTGATTCCAGCCACTAGAAACAAGTGTTGAACACAGAAAATATCACCCATCTAAGACATAAGAAAACCCTGCTGACTCCCCTCTATATCCATATCTAACTGTACACTTTCGGCTCCACATTTTCTTATTTGCCACATATCACAACTGAACCTAGAAACGGAGCATGTACAATTTCTAACATTTTATGCCAATACTTTTACAATTAATGTTTGATTAAATTTTCTAATTCAATGTTCTTCTTTAGATCTGTTTGTGTTGTTCCTCATGAAAATCACTAAGACTGAAACATCAATTTGTTGTTTTGCGGTGTAACTTATTTTTAGTTTATTATTGCATTATTATTATCGTTGTTATGTTTACTGTGATTTCCGTGTGTCGGATTTGCATTCGTTGGAATGTGTCTGTCTATTATCTCTAATTTTTTCACAGCAGTCACACATACCTGTTTTCATTTAATATCCCCCATGTACACAGACTCCAACAGGAATACATGGAGCACAGATACTCAAACACTTCTGAACAGTTTCTGTACGAGTCCACTGTGTACATTATTCCATAAGTGTTTTAGTTAGTCTTCTACATTTATTCACCTTTATAATAAAAATATTGAACATGCCTAAACACACTTAAAGTGTCCCTGATGGAAAAAGCCCAAAAAATAGAAAAGTGATGAGTATTGAGAAAATAATAAAGCGATCTGAATGGTAAAAAATAACATGTGACTACGTGAGAGCAATAGGCAAATATGAATCAACTGTATGCACCATCAGAGACAACCATAACAAAATTAAACTCCACTGTAACACCTTCGAATAGCAGCTTTCTATGGCAGTACAGGAGAACTTCCTGTAATCTCATGACCTATCAAGCAGGTAACACTCACTATTTCTGCTGTGGAAGCAAAGTTAGCACAGTGGCTAGCATACCTGCCTGCCAACAGGTGGTCCTGTGTTCAAACCCCCATCTAAGCAGAGCTTCTTTAACTGACCTGGGCTCCCAGGTCGACTGACCAGTCTGAAACAAGTGCCAGGAGATGTCCTGGCAAGTACAGGTGGTCGGCGTGATACTGACCACATCTCCACCCATCCAGTGCCAATTGGGCAATAAAAAATGGGGTCAGCACCATGTGCTTAACATGCCTCAAGCCTTACCGAGGAGTCTTTTATTTTACTTATTACTATTACTGCTAGGGACAGAATTGCCCGTCCATAAGAACGCATCTTAATAACAATCTCATCATTTAAACACACAACACAATTAACACTGTTTTCTTTCACTCACATCTGGAATAAAGCAGGACACCTCCTTTGGGCATCGTCTGACAAAGGACTCAAACGCCTGAAGACAAAACTCTGTCAGTTCATCATCATCTGTTTTACAGAAGTGCACAATCAGGGGCACCATCTTGTCCAGGTATTCTCCGAAGCGTCCTCCAGCTTGGCGACTTAACAAATAAAGAATGTGAAAAATCACAGATTACCACAATATATAAATATATAGCCTTTAAATAAACATACTGATTTGCAGTTTCGGGGAGGGGGTGAGAGAGGAGGAGGAGAGGATAATGAGAAAAAAGTAGACAAGTGAACAAACAATCTGAGTTGTGACTTGTCTGCCAGCCTGGTGATCATGTGTTCGAATCTCCCTCAAGGCTGGGGCTATTTTTTTGTTCAATTGGCCTGGCTCCCAGATCAACCCAGTCTAAGATGGGAACAAGAAAATACACCGGGTAATAAAGGAGCTGGCATGATATTGACCACATCATCCATATATGTACAGAGCCTCATGTATGGGATCCTTGTGCCATTTTGCTGGAAGGGACGTCACAGTTGACAACAAGCTATATTAGGACCTACAGGTGTGGTCCAGGCGAACAGCATTTGGGACACATGTTATAGTGGGCTGCTACTATAATAAACTGTATAAGTCACAGCCAGATTGCTGTCCAGCATGTTTGTAATATCATCAACTCTCTATGCCATCAAGTAACAACATCAGATTACTCAAAATCCATAATAAAGAGGTCCACGACAGTTGAAGTCTATGAAACCCATGGACGAAACATGACCATCCCAGCCACTCTCCTCTTCTTCTTCTTCTGACCTTTAACCACCATTGAGACTTAGGCCTTCAACCAAACAATGCCAAGCAGTCCTATCATTTGCTATCTCCTGCAGCTGCCTCCATATCCTCCCAATATTATTGATCCATGTCTGTAATTCTCTTCTCCATGTGTTTTTAAGTCTCCTGCTTTTTGTTTGCCAGTCTGCACATGCTATGCTAAATCAAGATAATGTTGCATTCTAAAATGTCTCTTCACAAAATTAAAACTCTGGCACTGGTCTTGCACATCCACTGGTACTGGTCTTGCACATCCACTGGTACTGGTCTTGCACATCCACTGGTACATGCCCTCCAATGGCTGGGAAAGGGGAAGAAAAGCTCTGTAACGCAGTCCCCTATGGAGATGGTACTTTGGTACCAGGTCACAAGAAAAGTCTCTAAATGAGCTTTTCCAATAGATGTAAGTCCTTTTCAGGGCCCACACGACCTGAGTTATAAAACAATCGACTTCCCCTCTGCCGTGCGTCCACCTTGACGAGGTAGAGGGGCTTGAGCGTTCCAATGACCCCAAGAGCTATGCCGACGGTAGCACAGCTACTGGTAGGGTCACCCATGTCGGACAGGTCAAGGGCGAGGGACCAGACCAAGCGACGTACAAACCTGCTGCCTTGTAGGTAGACTGGGGACAGTCAAAGGCTAGGGAAAGCATCCCAAAAAATGCTTGTCGAAATCGGATGTACTGAGCCACAGGCTTGACAAAGAAGTGCAACGTAACTTTATCATTTCATGATGCCACAGATGAAAATTAATCGTTATGGTGCCCCGGGAAGGTTAACCCGGTCAACAAATGCCCGCAGAAGTCGGATGTGTCGGCCTAACGGCGCAAGAACGCAGCTCTGCTGTAAACAGGCACAACGCAATCACATCCGGAAAAAAAACTCCGGATGAACGAAGAAGAAGAATCGTTATGGTGCTAATCCCGTGAAGTCCCATCAGGCGGTGATAGTGCCGGGCCCCCTGCCTCGAGGGGGTCCACCCATGACTACTGGTGGTCACCTTCCCCTGTGCTGTGGAGTCAAGGCACAGAGGAGTAGGTTAAGAGCTATTGACCAAACACCCGGGACTCTCAACATACTACAATGGAATGCTGAAGGAGTTTATAACAAGAAAGCCTCCCTAACACAGCGTCTTCATAAAGATAGAATAGATGTGGCATGCATTCAAGAGACACACCTCAACGCCAATCGCACATTTTCAGTCGAGGGATATCAGGCCACACGTTTCGACCGCGAAGGACACAAAGGAGGAGTTGTAATACTTACACGAAATACAATACCTTGCAGCGAAGTATCTGTGATCTCTGACAACCAAACGGAAATTATAGGTGTTGATATAATGATAAAGGACATGAAAATAAGAATTTACAATCTGTATAGCCCGGCAGATAAGGATCTTACACTCTCAAACATGGAAATAACTGACACAAATTGCATTGTTATCGGAGACTTTAATAGCCGCTCAGAAAGATGGGGATACCCAGATACTGACAAAAGAGGAGATGAAGTGGAGGACTGGGAAATAGACTCAAATCTCCATCTACTCAACAAAGCGGATGACACACCGAGCTTCTACTCTAGAAGATGGATTACCACTTCTACTCCAGACTTAGCTTTCTGCACAGGAGACATCCTCCACAAAATCGATCGCCATGTGCTTGACCAATTAGCAGGTAGTGACCACAGACCAATCAAGCTTGTAATAAATATGGAGTATGTTCCACAGGAGCAAAAGCCTTTGCCTCGCTGGAATTACAAACGAGCAGATTGGGACAGATTTTCCATACTAACAGACAAATATTGTGAAAACATAAATACACGATATGGCAACATGAAGCAAATGGTGGAAAGTCTAAACAGAGCAATAATACAGGCGGCCACTGAGTCTATTCCAAGAGGAGCGAGGAAAAATTACAAACCATACTGGACTGAGGAACTACAAATTTTGGAGGACAAAGTTGAAGATGCTAGGAAGACCGCAGAGAGAGAACAAACAACTGAAGCGAACATCTCTCTCAAAGCCATCTCAGCAAAATATAAAAGAACAGTAAATCAAACAACAAGAGATTGTTGGAGGAAAAAAACAGAAAACCTGAATTTTGACAGGGATGGAAACAAACTATGGAAACTAGTGAAAGCCATGAACAATGAAGGACCTAGAAACAAACAAATAACAATTAAACAAGGAAATGCCTTGCTTACAGGAAAAAAGGCTGCAAATGCACTAATGGAACACTATGCCAGTGCAAACCACATTGATATTACAGCCGAACAGAAGAAAGCAATCAAAGATAAACAGATACATCATAGATATACAGAGACAGCAGCAGAATATATGATGGCAAATCTAACAATGGAAGAAATGGAACAGGCAATGAATACCCTAAAAAAGAAGAAATCACCAGGAAAGGATGGAATCACAAATGAAATGCTAATAGGACTAGGCACTAAGGCAAAAAAGAAACTACTAGCAGTCCTAAATTACAGCTGGAAGAGGGGAATAGTCCCACAGGCATGGAAGGAAGCTATACTAATACCAGTCCCAAAGAAAGGAAAAGACCTGGAAGAACCAAATGGCTATCGACCTATCAGTCTTCTTAGCTGTGTAGGAAAATTAATGGAACGCATTATCAATGGCAGGCTAACATGGCATCTGGAAGAAAACCAACTCTTAACACCTCACCAAGCAGGATTCAGAAAGTACAGATCCACTGAAGATCAAATAACCTATATAGCTCAGGAAATAGAGGATGCCTTCCAAGAGAAAAAGCACACACTAGCGGTCTGGATAGATTTAGAAAAAGCATTTGATAAAGTATGGAAGGAAGGACTGAAAGTAAAACTGCAAAAAATGCATGTTTGTGGGAAAATGTACAAATGGATCAGCCACTACCTTGAGAACAGAACTGCCAGGACAAAAGTACAAGGACAAACCAGCAAAATGATGCTGTTGGAGCAAGGTGTCCCCCAAGGAAGAGTTCTTTCACCAACATTATTCCTAGCATATATAAACGACATCACGGAAAATTTTCCAGCCAGAGTACACACATCATCCTTTGCAGATGACCTAGCTATATGGACATCTGAAGAATATATTAGTACAGCTAACAGCAGAATACAGCAAGCCCTATTAGCGCTAGAGGACTGGTCAAAATCATGGCTAGTGAAGATAAGTGAGGAGAAAACAACATGCACAGTATTCTCCCTCTCAACTAAAACTCAGCAACCTAAGCTGGTATTGAATGGAAAAATATTGCGTCATGAAGAAAATCCAAACTATCTAGGAGTCACTTTTGATCGTCGCCTGACATGGAAGACACAGGTTGAGAAAAATCAAACAAGAGCAAGGCAAAGAATGGCAATCATGAAAAAGCTTGCTGGTACAACATGGGGAGCAGATGAGAAAGTTTTCAAGAAGTTATATACTGGACGGGTGAGGCCAGTACTGGAATATGGCATTGCAGCTTGGGCAACAGCAGCTAAGTCAAACTTTAACAAAATAAGCAGAGTCCAAAATCAAGGAATGCGAATCATAACTGGAAGCCTGAAGACAACGCCTATTAATGAACTAGAAAAGATCACTTGTTTACAACCAATGCAGGATAGAAGAGATAGCAGAGCCCAGCAACAAGCTGAAAAATTTAGAAGATTGACAGACCACCCTATGTATAAAAGGTTTAGTGGTTTTGGAAAGGGAAGACTGAAGCGTAGCAACTTTGTAGAAACTGCAAAACGAAAGATTAGGGCAGATCCCATACTTAACATATCAACAGTCAAACCCATTTACAATGCAGACAAGTTCCCAGCTTGGAGACAACTACTACCTGAGATGATAGAAAACATTCCTGGTATTGAGAAAAAGAACACTCAGCATGAAACCGAAAGAAGAGAAATAACCCTAAACTACATAAAAGAACATTACCCAAGCAGCAATTGGACCCATGCATATACAGATGGATCAGCCAAAGATTCAGTAGAGAATGGAGGAGGAGGAATTTAAAAAATGGAGTGAAAAAAACACATTCAGTGGCAACTGGAAAGTTTTCAAGTAACTTCAAAGCGGAGGTAGAGGCTCTGAAAACTGCAGCAGAAATGCTCTTGATGGAGGAAAATAAAGAGACGCAAATAGCTATCTTTACAGATGCAAAGTCAGCTGTCTCAATACTGAAGAGCAATTACAGCACAGAAATAGCTGACCTAAGAGCAGCACTCCATGGTCTATGCCAGAAATCCAAAAAAGTTGTAATACAGTGGATACCATCACATTGCAGTATACCTGGAAATGAAGAGGCTGACAGACTGGCAAAAGAGGGCGGACGACTACCACAGCCTGACATAGACATAACCTATAACGAGGCAAAGAGGTTGATAAAAAGCACTTATAGAACCAAATGGGAATCAGAGCATCCAGGTCACCAGAAGGATGATGCATATTACAAACTCGACCGAAGAGAACAAGTAGCAATCTTCAGACTCCCCACTGGACATAACAGGCTGAAATACCACTTGTTCAATAAACTAAAGATAGGAGATACCGATGAATGCAATTGTGGAACTGGTAAAATGACAGCTAAACATTTGCTGCAGGAGTGCCCAATATATGCAGAACAGAGAAAGATATTTTGGCCCACACCTGCTTCATTTGAGGACAAGCTCTATGGAGATATCAACAAGCTCAAGTTGACTGCAGCTTACTTTAACTACATTCAGGTTGACATTTAAAGGTGCATGAAGAAGTATTTAGACTGCCGCACTTCATATGTTGGTTACAAAAGCGCCCCAGAGGCATGAAATGGAATATTGCTTGGATAGCAAATCCATTACGTGGAAAGTCCGAACCAAAAGCTCACTGTGTGGGCTTCATAAAAGGTGGAAAAAGTGTCCCAGTGGCACGAAATGGAATATTGCTTGGATAGCAAATCCATTATGTGGAAAGTCCGAATCGAAAGCACACTGTGTGGGCTTCATAAAAGGTGGAAAAAGTGTCCTAGTGGCACGAAATGGAATATTGCTCGGATAGCAAATCCATTACATGGAAAGTCCGAATCGAAAGCTCACTGTGTGGATGTCATCTGCAGACTGCATACTTCTGGTTTCCGGAAGAACAGCCTATGGTGAATGGAAGGCCCAATATACGGAAGTGAGGCTAAGCAGCCATGTGCAGGACGTGACGATTCCTTGGGTGAGCCCAGTACCAGAGCGCTGTGTGTTGGCTCTGCAAGTATGGAAGCCTCCTTGGATGGCGGGGAATGCCCATGGTCTGCCCCTGCCTTCCCTTGAGGGCTGACCAGGATGTCTTTGGCTGTTCTATATGGGCCAGCTGGGATGGGGGATAACACCACAACAGTGAGAGCCAAACGTCCTAAGAAACCCCCGGGAAGGTTAACCCGGTCAACAAATGCCCGCAGAAGTCGGATGTGTCGGCCTAACGGCGCAAGAACGCAGCTCTGCTGTGGACAGGCACAACGCAATCACGTCCGGAAAAAAACTCCGGATGAACGAAGAAGAAGAAGAAGAAACAATCGACTTCAGCGTTAAAGCTTACAATCTTCTAGAGTATTCTCAACCCAGCAACTGACCTGATGGATCCAACACACTGAATGTATGTGCGGGTGGTCGAAGTAGATGAGTTCTTGGTCAGCTCGGTCAGCAAGAATTCAATCAGCTCATGGAACAGTGATGTACTGCAGCTCATGACCAGATGGCCTGAAAGTAACAACATCCACTGACTTCACCAACACCACAACATTCAACAACACACAAATGAAATACACTAGTCAACTCACAAACATTTCTAACACTAACTGTTTCTGTAAACTCTGTGACTGTTCCATTCTGTGCATGAAATATGATGCTGGCCTTGGTTTATGGGTTTTTAATAATTAATATCATAGCATCCCAGGCAAACCCATAGACATTCAGTATCCCTCAGAAAATGTGGTAAAGTGATGATTGTTACAGGCCCACACTGGTTGCAGACATGTTGGATTCATCCACTCATACATCCCGGCTTGCTGGAATCACTTAAATTCACAATCAAGCATCTTTACATATGTTATTTCATCTGTTAATGTAAATGACACTTCTCTATGTGGCCACAACACATCGTAGCTGTATTTACTTGTTTCACTGTAACATTTTACAGCATCATACTTTACCATTTCAGTAGTGGCTAGATGCGTCATCATGGGTTCCTTCTGCAACAGGTGGATTTTAATTTGTAAAATGATGGGTCAGTCTAAAGTACAAAACTGTCATTTCCTAAACTTGAAACATCTTGAAAAGAACACTGGCAACTCTGTGTCTACTTTACTGGGACATTGTCTTCTTCTACGTTCATCCTGAGTATTTTTTTCCAGATGTGATTGCGTTGTGCCTGTTTACAGCAGAGCTGCGTTCTTGCGCCGTTAGGCCGGCACATCCGACTTCTGCGGGCATTTGTTGACCGGGTTAACCTTCCCGTGGACTGGGACATTGAGATACTTACATCTTTATGCATCAGACTTCAGCAGCTTGTGGCGGGATTTGCCTTCTCCCGTCAATACACACTATAAATATTCTCATGTGGGTAGGTTTCCTAATTTTCCAAGGCTGACTTAAATGGTCTTCTTCATCATCATCTTCTGCTGCTGCCTTCCATCTTCCAATGGAGAAATGGTCCTTAACGAATTCATGCTAAGTTCTTTAAAGGCTTGTTCATGATTGGTTAAATTTTGCACCTACAGATTACGGTAGCCAGTCTCATCTCAGCCCTCCTGAACTGCCTCTTATGACACACATGTTAGGTAGAATAGTGTTACTCTTCTTTGCCTCCCTTATGGGCGCTGGTAGCAAATGAGCAGACCTAAATGGGTTACACTTTATAATTTCTGACAACAGAGAGATTTTTCACAAGCGTACAGTGCACACTTTAGAAGAAAATTCAGCCAACATCCAACCAACCATGAACCGGCCTAAAAAGAATTTGGCATACGGTGTTGTCAGACTATACACCAATTGGAGTTTTAAGGGCAAAAGAAGAATGAAGAATTGGTTAGGTCTCCTTCTATTCCATTATTCCTGTGGGTTCCAGAAAAAGGAATTTTAGTAAAACTGTTATCTGGTGAAATGTGGACTTACCTATGGCAATGATAGCCCTTTTCCTGACAGCCAACCTTGGGCTTGCCAGCTGTGGAAGCAGGGCTTGTTTGATTGTGATGTGGAAGCTGATAAGCAGACCTGTAAAGACACAAGCAAGAGAACAGGTGTACTGACATATTTACAAGCATAGTCACTTGTACATGTCATGGTTATTCAGTAAGATCATTATTGTTTTGTTTTTTGTGTGACTTGACCAAAAATGTGGTCAAAACGTTTGCCTCATCTCTGAGTGTTTTCCCCATTCATCGAGCTTGCTAGTCATATTTTGTGGTTTTATTCATAATTCTGTATCAGCTTGGCAAAAGGGTACCCCTTTTTTTTTATACCATGTTGGATTCTCTTGTTCTAGCCAGCTTCCCCTAAGGATTCTATGGCAATATCCAGCCTGTTACTATTGTCTCAACCGAACGACCAGTCCAGGGAATGAACCACGACTTTCAAAGAGGCTTAACTACATTGCTACTGAGACCTGCTTTTAAGCCTTATTATCTATGACCAACCGACAAACAAGGCCTGAAATGGCCAGTATCATCCAGCCATCTTTACATTCCAAGAGCAATATCCAGTCCCTGATGGCTGCAGTACGAGTTCAAGAATCAACATTACTGTACTTGAGACATTACACACACGTTCCATTTTCTCCTTCAGTAGCCAATGAAGAATAATCAGGCTTATCGTAACAGTGGTAGTCTATCAAAATTCCATTTACATTATCCCCTAAGACCTCTCCTAGTCACATTTTGTGGTCTTAATCAGCCTTCCATATCAGTTCGGCTGCAGCATACCCACATTTTCTATACCATTTTGGATTATCTTATTCTGATCAGTTTCCCCTAAGTATTTTATGACAATATCCAGCGTATACTACAAAGAAATTTCAGGCTTATGGTTCCAGTGGCAGTCTGATTCAAAGTCTGCCTACATTAACCCCTAAAACATCTCCTAGTCAAACTTTGTGGTTTATTCGAACTCCTGTATCAGCTCGGATTCACTTCTTCTAGCCAGTTTTCGTAAGGATTCTATGACAACGCCCAGCATGTTACTATTTCCTCAACTGACATTGAAACAATTTTCTACTGGTATTAATTAGAGGCGAAGAGGTGCTAGTGAAGAACTCATGAGAAGATGCTAGATATTGTGGCTTGAAGAAACATCTGTATCATAAATGTTTAGCAGTATGTGAGACAGGAGATTGCGGACACAGACAATGAGCAAAGCTAAACAGCATGGACTATACGAATATTAGTTAGGTACTTTTCTCATCGGTCATCATATACACTGACTCACCTCCAAATCGACTGAGTAGATCTCCAAGAATATCCAATGCCTCAAGCTGCACTGAGACATCTTCTTGCTGAAATCAGAAATCAGTTTCCATGAGATTTTTTTCTTAGATTCAATTCAAAACAATGTTTTCCCGTAGCGAATTTGTATAACGAAGACACAAACAATAGATTGCATGATATATTGCCTGGCATATTTCGCTGCATCTCGTCAGGTACATACTGCAGAATTAACACAACATAAAGTAAATTAACTAGATAATCCATCAAGCTGAAATATACACATTTTTGCACAGTAATGTCAATTGTCTAGCACGATAATTTCAAGCTGACTAACATGTCTTTCTGTTTGCACAATTCTGGCTTGTGTTGACTGATCATTATTGATTCTGCAAACTTTAACAAGCGAGTATTTTGAGTGTTAATCAACACGCGAAAGGCAATGTCTCTGTTAATCACATGGTCGCTTTCGAGGATGTGCCTTGCGATTGATGACGCTGGAGGCTTCTGGCTGTCTGCCCCATTAGGCTCGCATCGCCTGTGTGTCATATCTTGTCCATCCATTGAGGTATGTGTTCTGACACTCTTTTGTTCAGCTGTCTGTTATACCGATGTAGAAATCCTGGCAACTACATGTGAATTGGTAAATACAATTGTTTTTGGTGTACAGAGGTACAGGCTCTTTGACTGCTGGTTTGGGAATCGGTGTGGTTTTATACCTAATGACTGGAGTTGCAGAACAGAATGTTCGGCCTACTGCTGCAGTAAGCCGGTCTTGTAGACGTTGCATTACGACATCTCCTCGTAAGGTTAGCTGGATTAATACCTTGAGTTTAGGGACTGTAGTTTTGTCTGGTTTTGGTTTAGGCTGCTGGCAGTGGCGATTCAATTCCTAATATTGTTTCTCTTTTTCCACTTCTCTTACATTACGCGGTGTATAGATAACTTATGGTCATATTTCACTTGCATCATTAACAATGAGTTTCACTTAAATTTGCAGATACTACCATCCATCCATCATGTGCCATGCCGATAAGTGTGGGCGGTCATGTTCTGCCATCTCACTCGATCACTAGAGTCGTGGATCAGCTCCATGTTTCTATCTCGACCATGCCACGTGGCCAAGCCATCCAGGTATTTAATTCTTGGTCTTCCCCTTGGTTTGTTCCCTTCGATCTTGCCAGTTGTCACCAAGTTCTCAAATTCATTTCTTCTCATAACATGCCCAAAAAATGTTGACTGTCTACGTCTAATGTCTCTAGTCAGTTTACGATCATTTGTTTCTTGTTCACTTGTACCTCCTTGACTTCCCGACAATGGAACACAGGATCAAGATCTGGAGAGCTCGTGCATACTTAAAAATAAGTGCAGATGAGCAGCACCCTCTGCATGACGCTGTATTCAGAGAAAAGGGTGACAGGCTAAAGAGGGGCAAATCATGGATGGGTCGGGCGGAAGATGTCGTCGGACAGGTCTGCAGTCTTACCAGTATCAACCCCGGCAAGGAATGGGTGCCGGTGCCTCCAGCTTTTAAGTGTACCATCTCCTGCATTATCACACTCGACAGACGGTGCAGAGGTTAACGCGCTCATCTATGATCACTCAGATAGCCCCGAAGTGCTCATCTATACAGATGGATCTGTTGTAAAGCAGCAGAGAAGTGCGTGGGCATTTACAGCCCGTTCAGCGGGCCGAACCGTTCAAGAATCCAGTGGTGCCCACTCTATGACCACGAGCAGCATGACGATGGAGGTGATGGCAGTTACACAGGCTTTCATATGGCTGGAATCACAGCATTATACCAACGTGTGTGTACTAAGTGATTCAATGAGCATGATTCAGAAGGTCGAAGCTGGATCTGTACGTAGACAGTGGACTGAGTCGCTGCGGAAGTCTGTTGTCCGCAAAGTCACCTTCATCTTCGTCCCGGGACATGCGGGAGTCGAGGGAAATGAACGAGCTGATAAATTGGCTGGCTCTGCACCCCCTGTAGATGGCCAGCCCATGGATCGTGCCGATGTCATTAACGCCCTTAAAGATATGGCGAGAACAGAGGATTTTGACGCCAGTGATTCCACATCGCTTTCCAGGATGAAAGACCTGGGAGTAAGAATCGGCACAGCCAGACGCGAGAAGTACATCGGGAAAACAAAGCGCCTCGTCAACCAACACAGAACTGGCACTATTAGCCACCGGACGCTGACTGCATATGCTGGGGGGAGGATCTGAGCACCTATGGACATGTCCGGAGTGCAACGAAGATACCCCAACTGATAACTGATAACTGAACTGATAACTGATAACTGATTGTTTCTTGTTCATTGGTTTTTCTGTTTGTCCATGGTATTCTTTGCATTTTCCTCAGAAACCACATTTCCACAGCCATCAGATGTTTTTCAGCTTGACTGCTCATTGTCCAAGCTTCACATCCATACAAAAGTACAGGTTCTATGTAGCACTTCAACACTCTTTTTCTCATTTCAATTGATATCTTTTTATTGGTCAGTATGTTTTTCATCTTGCAAAAGGCTACCTTCGCCATGGCAATTCTTGTTCTAATCTCTTCAAGGCATCTCCCGTCAGATGTTATGACTGTTCCGAGATAGTTGTACTATACTGCAGATACTACACTGTTTTCATATTATTTTTGATTACCATTTTTTATAACATGTCTTCTTCTGACGCTTTCTAGCAGTAGCATCTAATCAAGTGGTTTCATCTGTACCATAATGCGGTGATATGAAAATTGAACATGTAATATATACTATGTATGCATCAAATACCATAAGACATCTCTAAATTCACATAAGGAACCTCTAAACTGTCACAACATATCTCTAAATTTCCATATGATAGCTCTAAGCTTCAATAAAATATCTCTAAACTACAATAACATACCTCTAATGTCTTTTAGATACATTTAAATTACCATAATATAACTCTAAACTTCCATATTCATTGATTCAGTAGCATGTCCTTTGCAGAACCTCACTCCCATAACAACCTTCCAGAAAACCTCTCGATCACAAGCAAGATGTCCCGCGTCCGATACACCCATCTGGAGATCATCTGCCACATCCTGCACCCATCTTCTCTTTGGCCTTCCTCTTCCTCTCTTCCCAGGCATATACCCCTCCATTATTGTTCTCTCCAAACTTTCATGACATTTCAAGTGACCAAAATATTTCAATTTTCTCTGTTTTATCGTCTTTAATAGCCAACCCTCTTTAATATTTAGCTCTTGAAGTATGGATGCATTTGTTATTTTTTTTACCCAAGATATTCTTAGAACCCGTCTATAACATTTGTATTCAAAGGCATTTATGCGCTGTTCAGCTTGTTTAGTAAGTGTCCAGGTCTCACAGGCGTATGTTGCAATAGGAAAGATGCATGCTCTTAAAAATCTAATTTTTGTAGTTCTATCTGTCCCACTCCATAATTTATTCAGTTGTTTTAGTCTTTGAAGAGCAATTGATAGTCGTCGTTTAATTTCACTGTGTCACCATTGTTGGTAATCAATGACTCAAGATATTCAAAATTTTCCACCACCTCCAATCTTTCCTCATTAACATATATTTCTTTCTCCATAGTAGTTTTATCTGTATACATTATCTTTGTTTTTGCTAAGTTAAACTTCCATAAGATAGCTTTAAACTACCATAAGATACCTCTAAACAACATAAGATCCTCTAAACTGCCAAAAAGTACCTCTAAACTTCCATAATATATCTCTATAGTTGCACAAGATACTTCTAAACTACCAAAAGATACCTCTAAACTACCATAAGATACCTCTAAACTTGCATAAGAAACCTCTAAACTTCCATAAGATACATCTAAACTTCCATAAGACACATCTAAATTTCCATAAGATACATCTAAACTTCCATAAAATACTTCTAAACTTCCATAAGATACATCTAAACTGCCATAAGATACATCTAAACTGCCATAAGATACATCTAAACTGCCATAAGATACATCTAAACTTCCATAAGATACATCTAAACTTCCATAAGATACATCTAAACTTCCATAAGATACATCTAAACTTCCATAAGATACATCTAAACTTCCATTAAAAACCTCTGAACGTCCATAAAAAACACCTCTGAACGTCCACAAGATACCTCTACACTTCCATAAGCTACCTGTAAACTTCCACAAGATACCTCTACACTTCCACAAAATACCTCTAAATCTCCACAAGAAACCTCTAAATTATCATAAGATACCTCTTAACTACCATTAGATACCTCTAATCTACCTTAAAATGGGTTCTTTATATTTTACATACCAAATACCCAAAACGCCTCAACATATTAAAGAGGCCTCTACAGTGTTTACAATGATAGAGCAACTAACCTTTGAGATGGCGTTTGTGAGGCGAGTGGTGATCTTCTTGCAGATGCTGGCTGCCAGAGTAGTGGATGATGGAGGCAGCTCACTGATCACTGTCTTCAGACCTGTGGGTGTACAGAAGCAATTGAATTTAAAGGCAGACATGAATGTTCAGATGTGCACAACTGTTTTCCATATACCCACTATTATCATTAGCATATGGCGGATTTCTCTTTTTGATTACAATAGCTCAGTGACTGTTTCATTATATGTACATAGGTTTATGGGTTGCTCAATCCCAATAACATAAGATAACAGTTAATAAGATTTACAATAACTACCTAATCCAGTCATCAGGCCCAAACAGACACAAAACTTGATATTTTTGCAGTTGCTTCTTAGATCAATAGCTAGTGCAGTGAAACAACAGAACAAAGACGATAGCCACAGTGGAGGAAATTAAAGGGTCACCATGTATATCCAATATACTAGGTCACAAGTCTGACAAAAACAGTGCAATGTAATTTGTTTTATGATGACACCATAAATGTTTGCAAATATCAAAAACTACAATCATGGGCATGTCAGTAAGACAAACTCTGAAATTAATTACCAATGCTTGAGATGTCTCTCAACTGTTCCTTGTCAGACAGCATATTACTGCATAGAGTATCGACAATTGTCTCCACTTGAAACTCTTTGACTTTGCTTACCAGAGGGCCCAAGCTGAAAGAGGAAAACCAAAGTATTATTCACTATTAAGAGAGACAACTTTCCAACTTTAAAAAATGTAGCATGTACTTTGCAGGTTGTTGCAATCAGTTTCCAACCCCGGGTTGATTTCCGTTCAGTGAAGTCAACATTAAAGTCTTAACTGACCAGTGTAGGGTATTAAACCCATACCCCTCCATCAGCACACTAAAGTTTCTGTGCAAGTGCAATCAGCCCCGCGACCACACAGACTTCTGCATTCCATCTAGCTGCCAGATATTTTAGCAGTCAAAACAAAACTAGTTTTATTTTCACTTTTACACAAGGCATGTAAGTAAAATAGAGTTCTGTATCAAGTCAGGTAATTGAAATACTTTGGCCATATAAAGAGACACTTTGTAAAGAATGTGTTGGGGAACACAGTGGAAGGCAAGTGTGCAAACAGAAGACAACTCTTCATGTGTGAAGACAACATCCAGAGATGGACCTGAATAAGCTTGTTGAGTGTATTGTGAAGACACTGGACAGAGAAGGTTGGAGACTCATGCAGCCGACCTTCAATGTGAAGATGACACATGGTGATGATTAAATCAAGTATTAAAATTAAGTTCTTGTTTACAGGCCAATAAGACATAACAAGGTTATGGTGTTAGGCCTATATTACTAACAATGTACTACAGTCAAGAGATTCAACTTCACTGCACCAGGTGTTGCCCCATATAGCTCAGTCTCTCTATGTGCAGAACATCAAGCCATTTGCTGGGAGCATCGAACAAAGTACAAACTCTGTAGCTCCAGTGATGACCCCCATGAGTCTCCAGAAAAATCGCACAATTACTCTGAACGACGTAGTCCAGGGAATGAACCACACAAAGTGGCTTAACCACTTCACAACGGAGACTACCTTTAGGCCTTATTATCTATGACCAAATGGCAAACAAGGTCTTAAATGGCCAGTAACATCCAACGATCTCTATTTTCCAAGAGAAATGTCCAGTGCCCTGATAGCTGGTGTACAAGATGAGTTCAAGAATCAACATCGCTGTATTCAGGACATTCGACACATGCTCAATCCCCTTCTTCAGTAGCCAACAAAGGATCCCCATGATGATAGTAGCAGTGGCAGTCTAATTAAAAGTCTGTCTACATGTCGTCCTATGACCTCTGTTCACTGAATCACCTCCCTGGGTGTGGATCCTCTGGCTGGATCAACTATAAACCCATTCTATTGGAATAAAATGGGAATACCCAATGTGAACACTGACATCGTTCACAAGAACATAAAACACAGGAAAACATTCCAGTCACTAATGTGGGATAAAACCCCTGACAACTGGATAAGTAAGCCAGTATACTAAGTACTTAGCCACTGCAGTTAAAATGTTGTATGATGTATATAAATTATATGCCAGATATCATTACCATATAATATTTAGGTTCAAAAGCCGAAATGTTCTTCTTTTGTGATTGCCAAATTTAAAGTCAGGTCTAGATAAACTCGGCTACCGTATGACAGTAGACAGTACTACCTGCTTTCTGTAAGTGCCAAATGTTGGGCGGCGCTTACCAAACCTGACACCCCACATTGTGCCAATGGCTTCAGGCAGGGAAGCACAATTGGGAGGGTACAAGCCTTCACCCTTTTTTTTCCATATCCTATTTACAGGACATCACTGTCAACACCAGTATTTTACCAATGTTGTTGATTTCTTGGCAAGATTATGCTCAGTAGTTTGCCATTGCTTTCTGAGCGACCAGCTCATATACCCAGTAAGTAACGAGCGTGACGCGATCCGCTACCGAATCTCACACAGCTGCGTTACCCTATGTGGATATACGGGATTACGGAGAAAGACGTTAACCCCTTAGCCAGGGAGACCAGCCTTAACCTAGTGTGAGGAAATGCAACCTAAAGACTAAGTGTCACGACAGGGCAGACCAGGCCCTAAACCTTGATCAGCAACTGGTCTAACATGGAAGCTCTAACAAGCAGTTAGAGCATTGCTTTGCTGATCCGGCAGCTTCTGCAGTTTGTTTTGTTCCAGATGAATTGGTGTTACCCTACTTCTGGAGTAAACTAAGAAGGTCGAGAGAGGGATAATGTTGCATGGGCAACACATGGTTCTAAATTCAGCCCAGGCTTTGTGCTATAGAGGGCTATATCTCCATTTTACAAACTATCGTCTGTCAAGAACGGCAAGGTTCTAGTCAATTGCCATATAGCTTAAGACTCATATCCACATATTGCCAGACATAGAAGATGGAAAGATGCACTTTCTCAAGAGATTTACTTTCCATTGTTTGCTGGTGTTATGCTATAGGTTCTTAATACTTTCTAACATCTGCATTGCTAAAGTTATATCTTGACTCTTTTGAAAGTTTGTGATATTTTCAATTTCAACACCACTGATTGTGATTTCCGGTTGACAAGTAGTTTTTCATTTTCACTGTGTCTTTTGATAGACAGGAATAACTCTGCTTATCCAGCAATGTCAGAGTACATGTCTGTGCATTATGTGCCTCTAAAAAAAATCCAGAAATTCTCTTTATGATTTATGGCAGAACAAACTGTTCATATTCACAGGTTTATGCTGGAGATTAACGTGACATATCCCGAAGTAGGAACCTGGTAAGTGTCAGTGATGTGATAGGGGCCGGCATATTATGTAGGCCGGAATTTACACAGGAATATGTGTCCAGTATTTCCCACATTTAGCAAGATGACGAACGCAGGCATCACACCCGTGTCCAACCTCACTTGTGACATTATGTGTAGCTCCCTATCAACTATGCTAATGTGTCCACATATGCTCGAGATTATTGTCTTGTTAAATGAACATCTTGTCAATGTCACCAAAGTGACACCAAGCACATTGTGTATCAACTGAAACATGTTGCTTGAACACAGAATATGCAGACAATTTACCATTTAACAGCCAAGTTTTGGACCTCCCCATTTTTATCCTCTAGTAGTTTCAGCAACATTTTACAACCTGGAAAATGATAATGTGAATACAAATGATACTATCCCTAACAGAACCTACTGATAAAAATATGTTACACTTCAATCACAAGAGAGTTCATTACACACACAAAATAGCAATAAATAACAGCTGTCTAAACATCAATTCTCACCTCAAATATAGCACAATTTTCTATTTCAGTTATAGGTACTGTACAATCCTGCTTATAATACACATAATTTTAACTCCCTTTTGCCCGCTAAAACAGGTGTGGACACCATGTGAGTACTAAACAACATCAGAGAGAGAGCAGTAGCAGACTATGAGAAATGATACCTGATGGTCAAAGATGATGGCAGGGAGGAGTGTCGTGAATAGAATTGATCCACCTGGGAAGGTTAACCCTGTCAACAAATGCCCGCAGAAGTCTGATGTGTCTGCCGAAAGGCGCAAGTATCGCAGCTCTGCTGTAAACAGGCACAACACAATAACGTCCAAGTGAGAGTGGAATGTCCTTCGAAACATGCAGGAAGGTTAACCCGGTCAACAAATGCCCGCAGAAGTCGGATGTGTCAGCCCTAAAGGCACAAGTATAGCAGCTCTGCTGTAAACAGGCACAACGAAATAACATCTGAAAAACACTCTGGATGAACGCAGCAGAAGAAGAAGAATTGATCCAGAATACCAAGGACAAAGATCTGTGGAGAGACATGCATGTCTGCACTTCTTTTCAAGGTACCTGATTATCATGGTGGCCTTGTGGATAGTGCACTTGCTTAGATAACAGTGGTCTGGGTTCAAGCCCCAGCTGTGACAGGATCATTTTTTTCTGACCAGTTTGTCTCTGGAGTTACTCAGCCTTATAAAATGGGTCACCAGTTAATTTTCATAATGGTCTCGAAATGAAAGCTGATGAGGAAAGACACTGGCCACCCCACTTCACTATTCTGTGACCTAGAATATTTGAAGGACTACAGACAGCAGTTTCTGGCATGATACTTCTTCTTCTGCGTTCATCCGGATTTTTTTTTCTCGGATGTGACTGCGTTGTGCCTGTTTACAGCAGAGCTGCGTTCTTGCGCTGTTCGGCCGACACATCCGACTTCTGCGGGCATTTGTTGACCGGGTTAACCTTCCTGGGGGCATGATACTACCTTTACATTTTTAAAATGTTATTAACATCACATATACCAACAAATTAACTCTTAGTGTATCGCATGTTTAATGAGATCATGCCTTCCTTTTTTTTACATTCACAAGCTTTGAAATGAAGTCCATATATGCGTTACCACATCTAGCCCACTGGATGGATTTTTGTGTGTGGATTAGCTATCCCTATTACCAATGTCTCTCACCATCAGGCGAATGAAGACACACCGACTTCAAAGTTACTTGTAATTTACATCCCCAAGTCAAGGTTGAGAAGACAACATTTTAGTCCAGATGACCGGTGCAGAGGTTGAACCTGCCACCTCGGCATCAGCTCAACAGAAGTTTAAGAGCAAACGCTCTTATCCATCCAACTATGTTGATCTCCTTCAAAGTACTCTAGCAAGATCATGAGAACAATTCAGTTACCTAGCATTCACAAATACAAATGATGTCTTGCTTACTTTTCTTTCACTGTCATCGTCAAGCTTAATGGAATCTTTCTGCAGCTCAGCCATCAAGTCATTTGTGGCCATGAAACGAAAGTCTTTGTCAGTAGAAGTCATCTAAATGAAAGCAAACAAGCACGCACATACAATCAAGATGCACCTTTGATTTAAAATGACACAAGGTTCAGGATATTACACTGGCACTTTACCTTAGTGAATAACTGAAGTGAAGGTGTCAAAGAGACCATTAGATAAGAACAATGGAGAAATAAAGGAAGTATTGCTAAACTGCCATTTGCAGTTGAGACAATTCATTGGGTCAGCCCACAAACAGAGTACTGGCCCTGCATTAATGGGAACCACCTGGCATATGGCGAACTGCCATGTGCTGGCTGCCTCAGCCTTCCTTTAACTCTTTCAGCGCTAGACGAACGGCAAGAGAACATCATGAATTTTCTTAACAGAGCACACAGGTGTGCCAAGAAATGAACATGCTGGTAGGCTGCTGCCGCTCCTTTGGGTGTGCAAGGAAATGAACATGCTGGTAGGCTGCGGCTGCTGCTTCTTTGGGTGTGGGAGAAAATGAACATGCTGGTAGGCTGCTTCTGCTCCTTTGGGTGTTGAGCTACTTTTAGGACAAGGCTGGCATGATAAAGGCTCTCTGGAATCAAGTGGAAAGTGCAGCAAAACAGACTGAGCATCCCCGGGAAGGTTAACCCGGTCAACAAATGCCCGCAGAAGTCGGATGTGTCGGCCTAACGGCGCAAGAACGCAGCTCTGCTGTAAACAGGCACAACGCAATCACGTCCGGAAAAAAACTCCGGATGAACGAAGAAGAAGACTGAGCATCCATACCTGGAAAGGCTGATTCTGTGGGGAGTGAGCAGAGGGTCCGGACAACACTCAACCTTCTAATCAGGCTGCCAGTGGTGAAAAGTCTTCATTTGCTAATAGAAGAAGGGACGGTCCATGTGTAGGAATGTCCCAAATACAATAATGTTGATTCTTGAACTTGTACTCATGTCATTACCAGATATGTTGTGGTATATGTCCATAGGGGACAATAACCACAAAGAAAAAAGTTGTAACGTATAACTTTCAATGAAGCAACATATACTGCGTTGCGTGTTAAAATATCAAACCAAATTTGTTTAAGATGTTTCAACCAAACGTAAAAAATAAAATAACACGCCAGCATTGTTTGACACACACAGACAATAGCTGATCACACATGATGTGTTGACTGGGAGAGAAGAAGTTTAAAGGCAGAATACCATGCCTGCAGTTGTTCTGGATGGGCTAATTAGCTGCAACCTTGAGAAATGGAAACAGTAAAACTGACTACCAGAAATCATATTTGAAAAATGTATACAATTTATAATGTATATTTTGTACAGACTAATTTCACCAGAATGACATAATCATCATGAGTGGTGGCTTGCTATCACACATGATTACCAGATTCTTGGATCAGACCTGTGTTCTTGTTTTGATTATGCTATTTGACAAAGCAGCCAGGTAATTATCTATCTTCTGGCTCTTTTCCCATCCAGTTTGCCAGCTGTCGCTAAGTTCCCAAGTTTATGTCTCCCTATAATATGCTCAAAAAAATATTGACTGTCTAGGTCTAATTTCTTAAATAATTTATGATCTTCATTTGTTTCTTGAAGAAATGTCTCGTTCATTCTTACGTATGCACATGGAATTCTTTGCATTTTCCTCAGAATCACATTTCCATTAGTTTCTCAGCGAGTTGTCCTTGTTTCACATACAACAGTACAGGTTCCATATAGCACTTTAACACTTTTCTTCACTGTAAATGATATCTTTTAATCAGCAAGTTTTCCAAATTGCAGACTGACAAGTAACGTAAAAGATCAAACACACTCAATTAGTATCTTTTTCAGTACCAAACAACCCACCATTCGTTTATTGGATTAATTTATGTATGAGGGGTTACCACTTCTGAAGATTAGAAGTCTCATGTTGTGCTTGCTTCAACATGGAGTTTATCATTTTTTTTTAAATATTTCACTGTCCTTTTATACAGGATGTTGCAATCTACCCCAGCCTTTATTGGCTGTTCATGATTTACTTCGCAATTTACCTTCGGTAGTTTGCCATTGCTTTCTTAACAAGAAGTCAACATTTACGTCCTAATGACCAGTGTGTGATATAAACCAACTATGCCACCATCAGCAGAGAAAGTTAGCGCGAGCACACAAAATCTATTGGCCACATCAACCTCTGGAGTTTATACTACAATACTTTTAAATACAGATAGTTGTTACAATAACTCATGCAATCTGAATTGTTACTCTAGCTCCATTTGTCCCATACTGTAATTAATTTGACTGACTGGCACCTTGCCGTCTTGACAGACGATAGTTTGTAAAATGGGGTTATCTCTCCATAACACAAAGCCTGGGCTGAATTTATAGACCATGTGTTGCCCATAGGAAAGTTCCACAGGAAAAGTGACACCAATACGTCTAGAACAAGACAAGCTGCAGAAGCTGCCAGATCAGCAAAGCAATGTTCTAACTGTCTGCTTGTCGTAGCTTCGATGCTAGATCAGTTACCAACCAAGGCGCAGGGCCTGGTCTGCCCTGCCATGACATTTAGTCTTTAGGTTGCATTTCCTCACACCAGGATAAGGCTTGTACCCTCCCAATTGCGCTCTTCTGCCCGAAGCCGTTGGCACAATGTGGGGTGTCGGGTTTGGTAAGCGCCACCAAACATTCAGCGCTAACAGAAGCAGGTAGTACCGTCTACTGTCATACGGTAGCTCAGTCACATCTGACTAAGACCTTACATCAGTTATTACATTAACCCCACACATAACAACATGTACAAGTTTAAAGAATAAATACCTGAGACAGAAAGTTAAAGACCCCAAAGTATTAACTACTTGGGACAGAAAGAGTTAAAAAGTTTCAACTTTAGCTGCTTCATTGACTTCCTATAATCCTCAAGCCTGTTATATATTAGTTGTGGTGTAGAGGTTGAGCTGCCTGCCTCGCACTGCAAGGTTGTGGATTCATTTCCAGACTGTTATTCGGTTGACGGAAGAAATTTCCTCTGAGACTCCTGGGGGTCATTGCTGGAGCTACAGAGTGAATTCTCTATGCGATGCTTTCAGCAGGCCATTTTGCAGAAAAGACTAAGCCACATGGGATAACACCCAGTGCAACGGAAACAACAATCTGGCCTTTAAACCCACTATTAATTAATAATAATTTGTTAACGCAATTCCTAGAGCAGGAACCTACTGTGGGTATTGAAATGTTAGGACCACCATTTCTTGTTGATCTGAGTACACCGAGGAATAGGTGGCCAGTCTTTCGATAACGAACATCAAGAGCTGACATAAAACCTCTGTTCGACCGCACTCATGTCTTTGTCAGCCAACTTCCTAACCATTACACAAACAAGGTAACATTCACTTACAACTATTACTTCTCTTTCTGTTCTGTATTCCCTATTGTGGCATTGGGCCTCAAACAACTCATGCCAAGTCATTTTATCTTTTGCTATCTCCCACAGATATCTCCATGTTCTTACCCATATTATTCATCTGTCTCTAGTTCTCTTCTCCATGTGTTTTACGTCTATTTCGTTTACCCCAAAGGTTCCATTTCAATTCTTCTACCACTTGTGCTATCTTTCCCCAATTCATACATAGTTCTGACATTCTAAGTGCCAATTCAGTAGGTTTTCCTTGGTGAGAAGTCGTCGAGCTAGACTCTTTGATGCTTTCTCCACATCATATATTTTTTCTAAAGCCTTTTTTTTCTTCTTGGTTGGCCAAATTATTCCTTTCTTCTTATCTTTGGACTTTTTAAGGTTGGCTGAATTTTGTAGCTAAGCTTTTCTACAGGATGGGATAGCCAGCCCCAAGATCAACCCTTCTTTGTCACTATTACGATAGGTATGGTAGGTTAGTGTTATTATTCTTTGCTTCCCTTAAGGGGCATAGTATCATGTGGGTGAAAACAATTCCTAATAAACTACAAACGTTCATCAATGGGTGTCTGCTCAGAATTGGATTAAAAGGGTATGACAAAATCACTAAACTAAATGCAGAGCTTATGGAAAGACATCAAATAGGTTCCAACAAATAAAGAGGCAAGGAAAAGATGGGTGCTGGATAGGAAATACTTTAAGTAGTGAGTTCAACCATGCCGCGGCCCGAAATGAAACCGGAAGTGATATACCGCGCCACCCCGGAATTTTCCATTGTGTCCCCAAAATGGCTGCTATAAAGACCATTCATGCTTACGATGTCATTCATTCATTCAAATATCATGTGACAATAACAGATGCCATCTTAGGTTCTGCAGAAAAGGTTAGTCTAATATTCCGTGCACAGCGATTGGTTGAAATTACCTTTGTCATTTATATAATTAACATATATATATAATACGGTACTTAATTTTATTTTCTATGCTGTTCTCATAAGTCCTCAGATATTTTGAGATGTATATTCGAATGGGGTTAGAATTAAATTGTAAAAAGACACAGATTATGGTTGTCACTAGGAAGAACGAAATACCACAATGTAATATACAAGTAAATGGGAATATTCTTCAACAAGTGAATCGGTACAATTATCTCGGAACAGTCATAACATCTGATGAAGATGCCTTGAAGAGATCAGTTCAAGAATCGCCATGGCGAAAGTAGCCTTTAGAAAGATGAAAAACATACTGACCAATAAAAAGATGTCAATTGAAACGAGAAAAAGAGTGTTGAGGTGCTACACAGAGCCTGTTCTTTTGTATGGATGTGAAACTTGGACAATGAGCAGTCAAGCTGAAAAACATCTGATGGCTGCAGAAATGTGGTTTCTGAGGAAAATGAAAAGAATACCATTAACAGACAGAAAAACCAATGACCAAGTACTACAGGAGACAAATGAAAATCGTAAATTGATTAGAGAAATTAGATGTAGACAGTCAAAATTTGTTGGACATGTTATGAGAAGAAATGGATTGCAGAACTTAGTGACAACTGGCAAGATCAAAAGGAACAGACCAAGGGGAAGACCGAGAAGTAAGTACCTGGATGGCATGGCCGCATGACATGGTCAAGACAGGAACACTGAGCTGATCCACGACCCTGGTAATTGAGTGAAATGGCGAGTAATGACCGCACACGCTTTCCGGCATGGCACATAATTGATTGACTGATATTCGAATTCTGCACCCATTTCGAATTCTGCACCCATTATTACAGTACATGTGGAAAGTTTCATTGATGATCGTCAATGATTAGTGGTAGAAAAAAATTATTTCTTCTTACATGTTTCGTCTTTGTGAATGGAAATTCAAGATGGCAGCCGACACGAATATTGATCGGCTACGCTCAAAACGTGCGATTTGAACTACTAAAGTTAAAGAAAATACAAGTTTAAAGATTATTATTCATTTATTTGTATACTTTTACTATTTTGTTATCATTAAACATGACGGAACATATTTTTGAAGTCAGTTTTCATATCCGTCTGTAACTCGTTTGAGATAATCTCGCATAGACCAGAAGTGGAGATAAAATGGACACACATTTTCCTGAAATTAGGGAAATCATGCCAATTTTTATACAGATTTACCGATACTCATATGTGAATTAGAACTGACATACAGGCATCATAAGAACAATCAGAAGAAGAAAACAAAGAGCAGGAAAATACATGCCATGCAAATCAGTAAACTTAAAAAACCTTAAAGACGAGGCAGTAAGAGAAAATTATGAGAAAGAACTGAACTCTTTGAAAAATTACCTGCAGAAAGAAAAAACAGTGGAAGAAGAATGGGAAATGTTCAAATCAAGCATTTTAAATACTGCAAAAATAACATGTGGAACCACGAAAAAAAGCAAAACACGGTTAAAGAAAATAAGTTGGTGGAACGCAGAAGTAAAGGAAGCGGTAAAAGACAAAAAGGAAAAATATAAAAAGTGGTTGAAGAGCATACAGGAATGTGATTACATAGAATATAGAATAGCGAGAAGACATGTGAATAGAATAGTAAAGAGGGAAAACCAAAAAGACTGGGAAGAGTATGGAGAAACCCTAAATAAAAACTACAAGGAGGCAACTAGAAACTTCTACAAAAAGATAGGTGCAATGCGAACCAGAGGAGAACCTTTTGACCCAACTGAAATAATTAACAGCGAAAATGGAGAACCAATAAGTGAACAAAAACAAATCCTAATAAGATGGAAGCAGTATTTCGAACAACTTCTCAACATCCCATCAGATGTCACAGGAATTCAAGAGACCTATACAGATGTCACCGAAGAACTAGAACCAGACATACTTCTTCTTCTTCTGCTTTCATCCGGAGTTTTTTTTCCGGACGTGATTGCATTGTGCCTGTTTACAGCAGAGCTGCGTTCTTGTGCCGTTAGGCCAACACATCCGACTTCTGCGGGCATTTGTTGACCGGGTTAACCTTCCCGAGGGTTTCTTAGGACGTTTGATTCTCACTGTTGTGGTGTTATCCCCCATTCCAGCTGGCCCATTTAGAACAGCCAAAGACATCCTGGTCAGCCCTCAAGGGAAGGCAGGGGCAGACCATGGGCATTCCCTGCCATCCAAGGAGGCTTCCATAATTGCAGAGCCGGCACATAGCGCTCTGGTACTGGGCTCACCCAAGGAATCGTCACGTCCTGCACATGGCTGCTTAGCCTCACTTCCGTATATTGGGCCTTCCGTTCACCATAGGCTGTTCTTCCATGACGAGGTAGAACCAGACATGCTAAACGAAGAAATTATAGAAGCCATTAGATTAGCCCCATTGAACAAATCACCGGGACAGGATGAAATACCAAATGAACTAATTAAAGCAGCAAGAGAAGTAGGAACAGCTTGGCTACATAGACTATTCAACCATGTTTGGGTAGAACAACAGACACCACGAGACTGGGGAAACGCCATAATTATCCCAATTTGGAAAAACAAAGGCAGCAAAAGAGACTGCACACAATACAGAGGCATTTCACTGTTGAGTCATACTGGGAAAATATTTTGCAAAATTCTAGAAAAAAGATTACGAACTACTTTAGAACCCCAGCTAAGCGAAACACAGCTTGGATTTAGGAAAAACAAAGGATGCACAGATGCCATTTTTGCTCTTAGACAACTTATAGAAAAATCAATCGAATTCAATGAAACACTCTACTTAGCCTTTGTCGACCAAGAAAAGGCATTCGATAGAGTAGATAGAAACAAGCTGTGGGAAATCCTTAAACAATATGGAGTGAGTACACATCTAACAAACCTATGTAGAAGTTTATACAACAACAGTGAATGCATAGTGAGAGCAACTGGAGGACACTCAGAACCCTTCACCATAAGATCTGGAGTACGACAAGGTTGTGTCCTGTCCCCTCTCTTGTTCATAACATATATAGACAACATATGTAAAGAAACCAGCCAAGCAGAGACAGCAAGAATACCGCATGACGAGAACACAGAAGAAGAACCATCTGCAAATCTAACCATTAGAGAACTCCTGTTTGCGGATGACCAAGCACTAATAGCAAAATCAGAAGCTGAATTACAAGACCACATGAATAGTCTAAACGAAATGTGTAGGGAACATAACATGAAAATTAGCACAAGCAAAACAGAGGTAATGACTATAACTAAAGAAGAACAAACAACAACAATTCACCTAAACGAACATCCCTTGAAACAAGTAAAGAGTTTCAAGTACCTAGGAAGTATAATATCATCAAATGGCAGATCAGAAGACGAGATCGAAAATAGGTGCAATAAGGCAAATCAACTCATTGGACAAATGGCACCAATAATAAAGAACAAACATGTATCAATAACTACTAAGAAAGCACTTTACAACACAATCTTCCTGCCAACTCTATGCTACCAATGCCAAACCTGGACAATGACAGAAAAAGAGAAAAGAAAAATCACAACAACAGAAATGAGGTTCCTGAGAAGAATACTCAACGTATCAAGAAGAGATAAGATCAGAAATGAAGAAATCAGGACTAAAGTGGGGGTTAAAGCAGCACTAGATTTTATCAGAAAGCAGCAAGTCAAATGGTTTGGCCATGCAAGTAGGTTACCAGTCAACAGCATACCACAACAAGCAATGATGTACAGACCAGATGGAATCAGAGGAAGAGGCCGACCACGTAAACGTTGGATGGAGGGAATAGCAGAGTCCATGGGAATATTGATATATGAAGCCCATAATCGAACACTCTCACAAAGTTTATACTTCACCTCGACACCGCAAGGTACAAGAGGAACATGATGAGATGAGATGAGATGAGATACAGGCATCATTGAGATACCATTAGATTTGGTTTCTCAAGGCCAATCTATATGTGATAGTCTCATTAGTAAATACTTAATTTTAAAATCATGATGGAACCTGCTAGTAATAATATACTTAAAGGCCCGCTATACGTCGCTTCGTTATACATCGTTTCGCTATAACGTTGTTGTCACATAGGGGACTAACTTCACTTTACGTCGCTATATTTCGCCATAACGTCATTTTGAGGCTGGCGATCCGGCTGTTGATATCAGTAAAGTTCATGGTTTACCTCCAACCACAGTAGGGACAATTCATGCAGGTGCTGACAAAATCAAAGAGGGTGCTAAAAACGTAACCCCTTTGAGTGCTTCCAAGGTCACTCGTACCAGAAGTACTCTTATGGAGAACATGGAAGCACTATTGGTCATCTGGATTGAAGACCAGAACCAACGGAATATGCCTGTGAGCAAGATGGCTATCCAAGAGAAAGCAAAGTCTCTCCATGGAGATCTAGCTAAGAAAGCGGGTGAGAGCAGTACTAGTAGTGCTGATGATAATTTTGGAGCAAGTCGTGGTTGGTTTGAGCGCTTTAAGAAGCGTTCACACCTGCACAACATTCAGACAACAGGTGACTGATACTTCAGCTGCAGAGCGTTTCCCTGCAGAGTTAAAGGCCATGATTGAGGAGGGTGGTTACAGTGCAGCAGACATTGGACACATTTTTTGTTCAAACAAAGAACAGCCAGGAAAAGAGGCAGGAAGAGATTAGTTTCATCCTCAGATGAAGAGGCAGAATTTAATGCCTCTACATCCCAATAACTCTACCTCTCGCCCTCCAACCAACCTCTATTTAGCCAATAAACATTACTGTAGTACACAATACACTGTATTTCATTTAAATTAATTCTATGGGAAATAGTGCTTCTCTATACGTCGTTTCACTTAACGTCGCGTTATCCAAGAACGTAATCCCGACATGAACCCTTAACCAGGGGCCTTCCAGTAACTAGAAGTTCCTTACACTCAACATTGGAACCAACAGGACAAAAAAATACAAATGATAATCTATTCAATAGAGAAGTGCCAGAATTCAAATCAAAATATTAGTTTTAAAAAAACACACACACGAAGAGAATCTGAGACAGAAGAATATGGAGAGGACACAGGGGGAGCTAGTACAGAAGATAGCAAACGAAAGTAGGGTTTGGGACAGAGGGCAGAAGAAAACATTCATCCAATTGAAACTGACTGAATGAAAGGGGAGAAAAATGCAGATCATCATGCAATTCCGATTCTTTGACGGCTGATTTAACTCAAAGCATAAGAGTTAATGTCTTATATTATTGCTGCCTCCGTTACCTTTTCCAACAAGTTTGCAATATGATACGACACGCTAGCCATTTTGTGTCGATGTATTGTTTTTCACAATGAAGTAAAATCATACAAAACACTTGCAGGTATAAAACCGTTGAAAGGGCTTCATAAACAGGAAGTTCGGTGCGGCTTTCACGGTGTGTATGCGCAGATCCGTCCGCCGTGAAATTTATGTTTCATATTCTTTATACGAAAAGGTCATCTTCATCATCTTCTTCCACGTTTCTTAGTAAACATGTATCAATAGTTACTAAGAAAGCACTTTACAACACAATTTTCCTACCAACTCTATGCTACCAATGCCAAACCTGAACAATGACAGAACAAGAGAAAAGAAAAATCACAACAAAAGAAATGAGATTCCTGAAAAGAATACTCAATGTATCAAGAATCGGTAAGATCAAAAATGAAGAAATCAGAACTAAAGTTGGGGTTATAGCAGCGCTAGATTTTATTACAAGGCAGCAAGTAAAATTGTTTGGCCATGCAAGTAAGTTACCAACTAACAGTATACCAGAACAAGCAATGATGTACAGACCAAATGGAAGCAGAGGAAGAGGCCGATCACATAAAAGATGAACGGGGTGAATAGGGAGTCTCCGTTTGACTCGGGCTCCGAAGGTTGTGGGTTCGATTCCGGGGCCCTGTCCTTCGGTTCACGAGTTAAATTTTTCGGAGACTCCTGTGGGATCGTCGCTAGAGCTACAGAGTTCATGCTTGGTGCGACGCTTTCCACGCTGCGGAAAGAGACCGAGCCATATGGGATAAAACCCGGAGGCAATGAAGTCGACGCTGTCGACTTTTAAGCGACAGACTTTTTGAACGGAGGGAATAGCAGTCCGTGGGAATATCGGTATATGAAACCTATAAGCGGACACTCTCCTGCTGTTTATACTTCACCTCGGCACCGCGAGGAACATGATGAGATGAGATGTGGGAAAGAATAGTTGACGTTCCAGCTCTCGTCAGGTAGCACTGGATAGTATCATTCAGTGTGACTGTAGGGTGTCTTTGAGGTACTCAATTCGTTTTCTTCTCGGGCGCCCTCTTGCTCTCGTATCAAATCTTCTTAAGATAAGGACAATGTAATCAATACGTGATGTAACGAAGGAAGGGGAAATGCCTGACCATGTTGATAAAAATTTTAAACGCCTAGGGGCACTCATAATACCAGATGGAAGATGAATGACAGATTAAGAGCAGAATAGGTCAAGAAAAAGCTCCTTTTCAGAAAATGAAAAGTATCTTATGTAAGAAATCAGTATCACTAAAAAATGGGGACAAAATGTCAGAAACAGCATTCTTTGGTCATATAATGAGAACTGAGCCACGGGCAAACACTTGACAACTGGAAATATCAGTGACAGAAGAGACAGAGGCAGGCCGAGGAAACTGACGCTGGATAGACTGAGAAACGATGGCAACAAAGAATGTCATCAGCAGAATTCATCCTCAACACCAATTACCGCTATCTGTGGAGAGACGAACATCAACGTCAGCTGACAAAGCGCGTGATGGTGAAGGTGATGATAAGGATTATTATATTTTTCATATGTTTAGATCACACTTCCATGTAATGGACTCCAGAGAGTTCAAATTCGCATCTCGTGGCCGCGGTAACGATGGTGATCGGCATCATCACAGAATCAACTTTAACAAACACCATCCTGGTTACTTTGGCAGTGTGGATATGAGTTTGAACCACAACATCAACAACAAACTTTAATGTGGACAAGCTGTGGTGACTGTAACATGAAATCAAGAATCACCATCACTGCATTCGAGACATTCCTACACGTGCTCAGTCATCTTCTTCAATAGCCAACGAATAATTGTCATGATTATACCAGTGGCAGCCTGACTGAACGTCCGACTGCATTCTCTTCTATACGTGTTGAGTACGTGCACACCCTCTGTTCATTCCCGCTGAACCAGCCTCTCCAGGTGTGGATCATTTCTTGTGTTTATTTTTTATTAGAAGTTTATGTCCTTTTATTTATATAACAACAAGAGTCAGTTTACTTCTGGGCCTTCTTGTCACCGCTGTTGATTTGACTGGCAATTCTGTCCAAATCACGGTGATCAGTGTTGGCATCATGTTCCACCAGCCTGAGGGCCTTCAGTGTCTGCAGGACCTTGCGTGAACATCGGCAGTGATGACTGGATGTTGTGCCGTTACGTTTATTGTCAGGATAGGTTTTAAACGAGCACAACCCACCACCGGCAACGCTGATCACATTCCGGTACGAACCTATCCTTGTCAACTTGGAAGCACCAGACTCGAGCCTGGCTCTCGCCCAAGCTCGCCAGTAGTGTACATCCCCGACCGGACCCAGGATCAAAATCGGACCACCGGCGCGTGAGTAACCACTAGACCACGCGGCATACGCCAGACGCGACCAAACCACCATACTAGAATATCACAACATCACCGACCGTAGGCCATAAATAGGTATTATAGATATTAACTAAATCATCCGACGAGTGCCCATTGGTGTAGAAAAAAATGAGGCTAGCAGCAGTCTCAATACACCTCTAGGCGCACAAAAAGGTTCCTGAACTTACTGTTTACCGATAATATGACGAATTTGTCCAAGAATTACAAAAAGGATCCCTATAAGACGGGCCCAGAAGGACTCCATAGAGACAATTACTTCAATGAGGCACATCTGTTTACATCCACTTAGATCTTAGGCCCAAACAATTAACATTCAAATGACAAGCGTGAACTATATTCAGGGTACTATCTGGACAAAGTCCGCCAATCCGAGATGTGTGGGGTATGCCACCACTAGGGGCAATCACTACTGGTTGCTTTGTCGTTTCGTTACCAAGAATAAAGGGGGAAAGGAGTTCGAAGACGATGAAAAGGATATTTCAGAAGAAGGGGAAATAGGGGTGAAAGAAAAAATGATTATGAGACGAATTTTGAAGAAGAAAACCAATATGATAATGAAAAGGAGAAGAGGTTGAAGTAGCGCAACAAAAGGGGAAAGGGAGAAGGAGGAGTCGGACGAGGGACAGGAGGATGGGGGGGGGGGGTTGGACGAAGGAAAGGATGAATGGGGGGGGATGGACAGAAGAATGAAGAGGAGAATGGGGTAGAGAAGGAGGAGATATAACGATGACCATGCTCAGGGTGGGAGACTTTGACTTCAAGAACTGAGTCGACAGAATTGAAGGCTGTGAACAGGACTCAAGAATAATGACGAATCAACACAGAACTGGCTGCACATACTCGAAGGCATTCTTAGAAGGTGATACGTTCACCTATAGACTTGTCTGGATTCTTCTTCTGTTCTTGATTCCCAAATGGAACATATGCCCTTATTCATCTCGTGCTAATCCCTGTTATCTTTCGTCGTCTCCTGCTCATCAATTATCAAAGATATTCACTGTCAATGCTGTCAAAGGACTGAAGTTTTCCGGAAACCTGCTCCCTTTTTTCCCCGTGACTATGTTCAAAAACAACATTCTTATACGATAGTGTCCTTCTCCATCCTGTGATTGGCTCACCTGTTAGTCGTTAGTCGCTGTTCCAATTCATTGCAAAGGGCCACCCCTTAATGCTTCGTTCTTGTGCCAGTGAATATCACACACAATGCTCCTCACTGTCTCATGTGAAGAGTATAATAGACAGCAGTCCCGACAAGCCAATAGCACGCACAGGCATATATGCATAAGGCCGTTGCCAGAATACCAACACAACAGTCCGCCATTGAAAATTACAGTTCATCATTGATGGAAGCGACAGTCACAAGAAAATAAACAGCTGCATACACATTACCGAAAAGAAGAAGTAACAAAGACATATATGATCTGTTTAAGTCCCCGCTAATCACTGGTATCATGAAGGCTAATAGACTACAATGGCTGGGCCATATAGAAAGAATGGAAGATAATAGGGAAACAAAACTCGCTTACACTCAGGAAATAAATGACCGTAGACCCCGAGGTAGACCAAGAAGGCGGTGGAGAGATAATACAGATACAGACCTACAAGCACTTGGAATCAACGACTGGCAAGAGAAGGTCCACCAGAGAGACGAATGGAGACG
Organism: Cepaea nemoralis; assembly: GCA_014155875.1. Lineage (NCBI taxonomy): Eukaryota > Metazoa > Mollusca > Gastropoda > Stylommatophora > Helicidae > Cepaea > Cepaea nemoralis. The sequence goes on from JACEFZ010014047.1 coordinate 49,915, forward strand.
GATTGTATCTGCAGCAAAGAACCTCAATGGCTCGGAACGCTGAAGAAGAAGAAGAAGAAGAAGAAGAAGAAGAAGAAGAAGAAGAAGAAGAAGAAGAAGAAGAAGAAGAAGAAGAAGAAGAAGAAGAAGAAGAAGAAGATGCACATTATCGAATAAGGCAAAACCAGCTAGTTCAGCAACAGGCCTTACACAATTTTTCTGAACATGCAGGTCACAATACAAGCAACCGCGGACAAGTGAAGAGGCGTTCCACATAAAATCCACAGCTCACAGTGTCGCTCCAGGCTTTTAAGGCGGTAGATGGGTGACGAAACCATTACTACCAGTCCAACATGATTCAAATGAGTTAACAAACCGTAATCAGAAGCTAAAACACGCCAGAGACCTTAACAGCTCAACAGCATATCCGTCACACTGGACTGAAAGATTACCACAATTTCTTCTTCTTGGTTAGTTTATTTTCAATAGTGAACGTCTCACTCATTTAGTAATTTGAGCTTAGTATTTATTGGATCCTTTTTTCCAATTATATTCTTTGCTTTTCGATTACTGGCAAGTGGTTACTATTGCGGTCTGCTCCTGGTCGTATTTTCACTGACAGTAAGCTGTTTTGTAAACTCGTTGGCTTGTAAACATGTAATCAATTTGATTGTGAACATTGTTTGCTCAGCTTCGCCCAAAGGCCAGAATTATATTCATGATATACCAGTAAATGGTCAAGAACACGTACATTATACAGTCAATGGCAACTTGAACATTCTAAAATAACTTCAGAGTAGAGATGAAATGTTGCATGTTAATTTTCTATGCAATTTTAACAGCAGAAATGTTGACAGATAAAATAAAGAAAAACACATAGAGCAAGACTAGCAGACCTATGAGTAGCACTCCATGGACGATGTCAGAAATCCAAAAGTGCTGTAATACAATGGATCCCATCACATTGTAATATACCTGGAAATTAGGAGGTTGGAAGACTGGCAAAAGATAGTGGACGACTACCTCAGCTTTACCCGTGATAAAGCTAAGAGAGCCATGAGAGACAATTCTAGAACCAGATGGGGATCAGAGCAGCCAAGACACCCGGGAAGGTTAACCCGGTCAACAAATGCCCGCATGTGTGGCCTAATGGGGCAAGAACGCAGCTCTGCTGTAAACAGGCACAACCCAATCACGTCCGAAAAAGAAAAAAAAACTCCGGATGAACGCAGAAGAAGAAGAGAATCCAAGACACAAGAAAGATTATGCATATTAGTTATTACCAACTCGACCGAAGTGAACAAGTAGCAATCTTCGGATCCTCAGGACATAACAGACTGAAATGCTACTTGCTCAATAAATTAAAGATAGGAGGTTTTGAAGAATGTAATTGTGGAATTGGTAAAATAACAGTAATAATGGACTGAATTTTGCGTGTGGATTCTTTTTTTATTCGCATATCCTTTACAGGACATCGCTGTCAACAGCAGCATCTTTCAGCTGTCTGTTGATTTCTTGGCAAGATTACGCTCAATAGTTTGCCATTGCTTTCTGAGCGGCCGGCTCAGTTATCCCGCAAGTCACCAGCGGGGGAGAACCGCTCCCAGTTCTCGCCCGCTACGAGACTCTGCGTGATAAACGGGATTACGGAGAAAGTATTGTAACCCCTCGGCCAGAGAGACCGGCGCGTGTGGATTAGCTGTCCCTATTAACAGTGTCCCCCGCCACCAGGCGAACCCACTCCGACTTCAGAGGTACTTGTAATTTACGTCCCGGAGTCAAGGGCGACGGGTCAACATTTTAGTCTGGCTGTCCGGTGTAGCGGCTGAACCGCTAACCTTGGCATTAGCACAACGGATGCTTAAGAACACGCGTTCTTATCCATTCGGCCATGCGCACCTGCGAACTCAATATTATATTGTCATATACCTGTTTACTGTTTTTACTAATTCTCTGTCCAATATCACGTTTTTATTCTTTCGTTCGCTTGAAATTTGTCTTTAACTGCAACGGTGTTTATTGTATTCGATTCGATTACCATTACCCCAACCCTTTTCAACTTCAAGAAGTTATAATTATGGTCCATCACCGGTTCAGAATGATAGTCCTGGGTTTACCCTCGAAGGCTTATTAATCCGAAGATGGGGTAATGGACTAGGTTTAGTCTATTGTATTACTTTAACTGTCTTTTTAAAAAAAAATATAGTTCACTCAGTGGTCCATAGTGTTTATCTTCCACTGTTGTTTCTCTAGACCAGAAGGTTTGTCTAGATATGTCGTATTTTGGGCTTGGATTATGTTTATGTCCTGATTAAATTATTCTATAGTCGTAAAGATACAATTCTTCTGCTCCAATCTTCCTTGTTTCTCGCAATCCTAAGATATTTAATTCATTTTTTTTTCAGTTGACTATTATATATTCCAGTTCATCATCATCATCATAATCATCATCTTAAAGTTGCTTAATAGTCGACAGGGTCGACTTCATTGCACCGGGTTTTATCCCATATGGCTCGGTCTCTTTCCGCAGAGCGGAAAGTGTCGCACAAAGCACGAACTCCGTAGCTCTAGCGACGAACCCTCAGGAGTCTCCGAAAAATTTCACTCGTGAACCGAAGGATGCGGCCCGGAATCGAACCCACAACCTTCGGAGCCCGAGTCAAACGGCTTGACCACTTCGCCACAAAAACTCTCCTCCTCCGCCTCCGCCTCCTCCTCCTCATCATCATCATCATCATATACGCACATCTAAAACAGAAACCAATAGCTAGGAAGCCTCTGAGTTTGAGGACCAGTGAAAGATGTGAAATATGTATTAACAAGTGAAATATTTCGGCCACGTTAAAAGACGTGATAATCATATAAAAATCATACTGGAAGGCAAGGCTGAGGGCCAGCGAGCAAGAGGTAGACAATGATACAAGTGGGAAGATAACATCAAGAGATGGACGAACATCAGCCTGACAGAATGTTTAGTCAGGGCGAGAGACAGACAGTATTGGAGATCCACTGCAGCCAACCTTCATTGTGGAGACGGCATCTGATTGATTGATTGAAACGTGAAAAATAAATTCACAGTGATAAAAACTCCACCACGGAGCAAACACGGCAGGAAGCTTCTGATCGACAGAAGATGTCTCCCTTCCCCGAATGTTTTAGCCCTTTCACTTCTTAACATTCTCTAGGGACGGGCCCGTCCGGGTCATGCCTCCGGGCCTCTGTCCCATGCGTGCGAGGCGCTTTGTCCTTGTGTTGTTCCGTGCTTGTCCCATATCTGCGAACATGTTTGCTCTCAAGCCTCCCCTTCCTCAGGGAGGGGAGCCTACGCACCCGGTGCTTGGTGCCCTCACGCTATCCTAGCACCTGTGGTTGTGGGGAGCTAGCTTCTTCCCCAGCCACGGTCTCTGTCGCCTCCGTTTGTCTTCGTTACCATTTTCCTTCTTCGTGACCCGTTCACGGCACCGCATTCTGGGAAGTCGGCTCTTCCTCTGGGTTCCTCTACCCACCTCTTGGTCTCTGCTGCAGAGTGCGGCTTTCGTAAGACGACTACCGCCCTGGTAAGACGGTTGGACTTCGGCCGACATTTGCTTGCGTGCAGCGATTTGCCCCACCCAAAAGCCCCGCCCTCAGATGCAGTGCCCTCGCTCGGAGCGAAGGCTATGGGGTTGACACGAGACAGTGCAAGTTCCAGCTCTAATTGAGAGATTGGTCCCAATGTTAGTTGCCCTGCAGTTACAGACATAAACTTTAACCATATTACTGTCGAGCTTGTCCCATTCTACCTTTCGGCAGTTCCACAGCCAGCACGAGATCTTTTCGGCTGCCCCACCCAGTTGTTTTTGTGCCCGAGTTCTCGCTTGTCCTTTGACGCAGGTCATACACGGAGTGAGAGACAAGATCTCTTGCGCCCACCTCTACGGCGAATAGCCTGACAGTGTACCCTTCCTGTCTCAGACTAGCGACCATGTTACCGTACTTCTCCATCTTGTACGTATGTTGTTCCTTGATATTCTACTCATACTGGACTGTCAGCTCAATCGGCGTTAGCTGTTTGGCCGACGAGAAGTGAAATACAATGTCAGGTCGCAAGCGAAACTGTAAGAAGAGAGGTGCCGGCTCCGCGGCGAAGGTAGTAACAGGCGCAGTTCGTAATCCCGCATACCTGCATTCGAAACACAGCTTCATGCGATTTGGCAGCAGACCGCCTTGCGTTGTTATTTTTTCTTTCTGAAAATGATATGGGTGCCGGTCGTTCAGAAAGCAATGGCAAATAACTGAACGTAAACTTGCCAAGAAATCACGAACAGCCAAAAAATGCTGGAGTTGACTGCGACGTCCTGTAATGGACATGCAGCTAACTTTTAACTCCCCACGCCCTTCAGATCCACGGTCAGCTCCTAGTCTAAGTCACCCCTGCCATCGAAAACTCACAGATTGGGACTTATAAGACATATGAAATATCAGTTGTTTTCTAGACAAAAGCAAATCAATATTTGTGAATTTATTTATCATATTACAGTAAATACAGATACGTAAATAATGAAAACGAATTCATATTGAGTTGTCACACCTCAGATGTTTTAGATATGCAAGGGACGATAACATATATCTTTCCCACAAGGCCAAGCGAATTCAAAATGGCAGTATCCGTCTTATGTTTGTAAACAATCTTGTGAGTTAGACAATCCTAAACAATCTGAGCGAAAAGCAAAGGTCTATCACAAATTTATAGCGATTTATTTAATATTTTATAAATATTCTAACAATACATTACATTTTTGGGAATAATTTTTACTGATGAACGTTTATATTCGTTCCTGGCCGAGGCAATGAAATGCATGCCGAAACATTTTACGAAGTGAAGTAATTTTTGCGTCTTTGTCATTGCGTCTTTGGTAATTTACAGAGACTGTTTTTAGATGCCGGTGCCAACAATGAATCAATCTTCTTGGGAGGGCAGCCAGGCTTTGGAAAATCAGCGTGATATGACAGGAATAAGACAAAACCAAGGCGCTCGATCACAAGACGATGCTAATGTTGGATATTTGTACCAAAGAAGTCACAGTGATGCTCTTATAGGAGGTGGTTTTAATAATAAACGATGGCCAGGCGGAGATGATATCATTCTAGAGCAGGTATGTGTGATCTTTACTTATTTTACATCATTAAATACTTATATACCCAATTACGCAGCTTTGATGTGCCCCATAATGTCTTCGACCACTTGAATATTTCTGTCTCCCGTCCTCTGCTGCTGTCGTGTTTCACTTTCAGTTGTCATTTTCACCATGTCACACAAGCCCACGTGAGTGCTTGTAACTTATGAGGCTGGTAATTCAATTATGAAGATCATGGAAAGTAATTTAAATTAGGTCTATATAAAGGAGACAGTGGTGTCCAAGAAGAGGGTGACTGCCGCCTAGAATATTATATAATAAGGAAACAGAATCATTCAAAATGTAAAATTTAACAGGGAAGCTGTATGACAGTGTATGTATGTAAGATTGAAAAACAAAAAATGACACACATGTGAATGAGAACGGTTGTTTCTTTTGGTCTTTACTCTTTACTTTATCAACAAACACTACTTAGCTTTTTTGTTTTTGTATATCCTTTACAGGACATCGCTGTCAACACCAGCATCTTTCAGCTGTATGTTGATTTCTTGGCAAGATTACGCTCAGTAGTCTGCCATTGCTTTCTGAGCGGCCGGCTCACATACCCCGTAAGTTACCGCTGCGATTCAAGCCACTGCTGATTCTCACCGTCATCACGTCACCGACGAGAGTATACAAGATTACGGAGAAATATCATAATCTCTAAGCCATGAAGCCGGCTACTACTTAGCTAGACAACTTAAATATCATATTCATAATCACAAATAAGTAACTAAATCACTTTTCAACAAATACACGCACAAAATTACACACAATTTATAAGAGACTTTATTCGCTATCAAATTGCAAATAATACTGGGCACTATTTGCAATTGAATTGTGAATAATACTGAGCATTATTCGCAATCGAATTGTGGGGATCAACAAACATGTCCAAACGACTGCTCACTAGTCAATAATCAATTTTAGTTTGAGCCAGTAAGAAGGTGGTTAATGTAAATAGGAACATTCACTGTTGCAAGTTTAATTCTGCCGAATTCTCCGTAATTTTCAATGAATCGCCCATTCTTCTTACTTTGTCCGTTCTTCTGGCATCCCATTTTATTTTTACATTACGGTAGTCCTTTCTGGATGTTTAAATATCAAGAATAATTTTCCAGAATTGGTATCCCCAATTATTAACTTTTAACTTACAGGACCTAATTAGGTGATTATGCTAGTTGCGATATGCTGATTCAGGGGCGATATTTCATTTGGCAAATAAAATTCACGTTAAAGAAAAACATCTATTGGATCCATCGATTCCGACACTCGATCAAGCCGTCACTGCCTGGGCGAATAATCACTTCGATTCATATAACATGTGGATTATTTACGTGATTGTGATCTTAAGTAAGTGTCCCTGCTAAGTATTCTGGTTTTTTTGTTCATTGATAAAAATAAAAACCTTTGGTTCAAAACATATACATATCTTTGGTCTTTGTATCTTTCCATTCGTCAAGTTACTTCCTGTTATATTTTGTTTATTGGGTTTCAAATAAAGAAAACGTTTGGCCAGCCGGAGCCTCTAAGTCTAAGTATCAGTGCTAGCCACTTGACCGGCACCAACAGATGGATACGCTCTCATTGCTTTAGCAAATAGCTTTTCGTGTCCGCTAAATTATACAGGACTAATTCATGAAGATAATCCGACTTAAGGAATTAGAAGAAATGTCAGCATTGATTGGGATCAGTATTTCTATTTGCAAAAACGAAGGATTTTGCATGTTCTGATTATTTCACTACCCCATTAACCCTTTACAGGGCAGACGCTTGTCCGTTTTGTAGCCCTGAACGGGCAAGATTTTTTCAGGTTCTGTAAAAATTTCGGGTCGCGTTAGTAAAAACATCACAAACAAGGTGTTAGTCAACCAATTTTAGTTAAATAGACAACACAATGAAGGGAAAAGCATGCAGAATATGTTACTCACGTGATTGTTGCCGGTAATCCATATATGAACACAAATATTTATGAAATACGGCATGTTGTTTGTGATTTTCCGTCATCTATACGGCAATTTACAAACACATTTTCAGAATCATAATCACTTACTTTAAAGTCCGACTCACGACTGCTAATGCAAAGTAACGCTTTGCACTGATATCTAGCTCCGATTAATAATCAACTTCGTGCCCTTTAATGTCATTTAAATTGAACAGAGCGAAATCTCGGCTATCACTTGAAGAATCGCCGAAATCCATTTTGAAAAACAGCGTAAAACTCCCGAAAACTATCAAAACAAGTCCGTAAAAGTCCGTTCAAAGTCATTGTAGCGCGTTTACAAATGGCGGCCACGTTGTCAAGCTATGGGCGAAAGTGAAAGTAGCCGACGGAAGTGTCGGAAAGCCGAGAGATCGCGTTTTTACAATGCATAATAGTATCGGCCGGAATCGGCCGTTACGCTCGTATTTAGAGACCGGCCGGTAAAGGACGCTACGCCTTGTAAAGGGTTAAAAGTAAATACATCCATCCATCCATCATGTGCCATGCTGGGAAGCGTGGACTTCCGGTCCCCAGCATGGCGGTTAGGCATTGAACCGCTACAGCCCGGGAAGGTTAACCCGGTCAACAAATGCCCGCAGAAGTCGGATGTGTCGGCCTAACGGTGCAAGAACGCAGCTCTGCTATAAACAGGCACAACGCAATCACATCCGGAAAAAAACTCCGGATGAACGCGGAAGAAGAAGAACCGCTACAGCCTCTGGAGTATTTATCTTTGTGGCTGTGGTTTGAATTTTGCTTTTTCCTCATGTTGGACTGGTAGTATATGGTTTCGTTGCCCTGCTACTGAGTGAGTGCGTGGCATGACTCTGTGAGCTGTGATATTCACGTGTAATGCTCTACATGTCCACTTTTGTTTGTACATTGACCTGCATGTTCGGAACAATGGCTACCGGCTGTTGCTGAATTGACTGATTTGCCTTTCAGGTTTATGAGTGCATTTTTCAGGAGACTCCTGGGAGTCAGCACTGGAGCTATGGAGTTCGTGCTTCATGCGACGCTTTGGCGGGTCGCCCTGCAGATTGAGACAGAGCCATGTGAGAAAACCCAGGTCAATGAGGTCTTTCTGGTGACTGCCAATTCCATCAACGATGAACTGTGGTTTTCGTGGAGGACTTATGTGTTGGTATTCTGGCAGCGGCATTATGCAGTGTACCTGTGCGGGCTGTTGGATTGCCAAGACTCCCGTCTGTTCCACTTTTCGACAGTGGGGAGCATTTTGTGTGATATTCACTGGCACAGGAACAGAGCATAATAGGGACGACCCGTTGCCGTGAAGTTGGAACCTCGACTAAATAACTAACTAACTAGTGGACGGCATGATTCGCCATTTCACTCGATCACCAGAGTTGTGGATCAGCTCAGTGTTCCTGTCTCGACCATGCCATGTGGCCAAGCCATGCAGATATTTACTTCTCGATCTTCCCCTTGGTCTCTTCCCTTCAATCTTGCCAGTTGTCACCAAGTTCTCCTATTCATTTCTTCTCATAACATGCCCAACAAATTTTGACTGTCTACGTCTAATTTCTCTAATCAATTTTCAATTTTCGTTTGTTTCTTGTAGTACTTGGTCATTGATTTTTCTGTCTCTCCAGGTATTCTTTGCATTCTCCCCAGAAACCACATTTCCACAGCCATCAGATCTTTTCAGCTTGACAGCTCATTGTCCAAGCTTCACATCCATACAAAAGAACAGGCTCTATGTAGCACCTCAACACTCTTTTTCTTGTTTCAGTTGACATCTTTTTATTGGTCAGTATGTTTTTCATCTTGCTAAAGGCTACTTTCGCCATGGCGATTCTTGTTCTAATCACTTCAAGGCATCTCCCGTCAGAAGTTATGACTGATCCGAGATAATTGTACCGATTCACTTGTTGAAGATTCCCATTTACTTGTCTATTATTTTTTTTTTTCCCATATCCTTTACAGGACATCGCTGTCAACACCAGCATCTTTCAGCTGTATGTTGATCTCTTGGCAAGATTGCGCTCAGTAGTTTGCCATTGCTTTCTGAGCGGCCGGCTCACATACCCTGTAAGTTACCGATGCGATTCGAACCACTGCTGATTCTCACCGTCATCATGTTACTGACGAGAGTATACGAGATTATGGAGAAAAGTCATAACCTCTAAGCCACGAAGCCGACATTTGTATATTACATTGTGGTATTTATTTTGTTCTAGTGATGACCATAATCGGTGTCTTTTTACAATTTAATTCTAATCCTAGTTGTTCACTGTGTGCAACAACCACATCCACTAATTATTGCAGATCCTCCTCATTGTCTGCATCAATACTGTATCATCTGCATAGCTAATGTTATTGATGTTTCGTCCTCCGATGATGATTCCATTTATATCTTCTACATTTCTGAAAATATTTTCACTGTATAGGGAAAAAAGATCTGGAGACATTACACATCCCTGTCTAACACCTCTCTTAAGAGGCTGATATTGTCCCACTTCATTATCAATCCTTATGGCAGCTTGTTGTTTCCAATATAAGTTTTTTATAACTCTAATGTCTTTCCCATAATTGTGTAGTCAATAAAGCAAAGATATAGATCTTTCTTTACTTCTATAGAACGTCCAATAACTGATCGCAGCATATGCGCAGCATTTACTGTACACTTTCCTTCTACAAACCCACATTGTTCTCCTATTTCAGGTTGTATTTTCTTCCTCACTCTTTGCATGATAATTCGTAGCAAAATCTTTGTGATGTGGCTCATTATACTAATTGTTCAATGTTGATCACATTCCAAGGCTCCTAATTTCCTTGGGACTGCAATAAACTCAGAATTATATAATTCAGAAGGTATTTCTCCGGTATCATATGTTGTGTTCAGCAGTCTGGTGACTTGCTCTATTCCATATATCGTGCAACCTGTTGTCTTTGGCTTCTGTGTTAAAAAAAATTATGTTTGCTTTCATCAATGTGAGCATCACAACACTGATGTGAACAGTTTTACATTATTTTCTCAAGAGACAGTAGAGTTTGCCAGATGACTTCAACACCTGTCTTCAGACGGGTTAACCGTAGGTCAGCATGGCTGAATGGATAAGAACATGTGTTCTTAAACATTCAGTGTGCTGATGCCGAGGTAAGGGGTTCAGCCCCTACACCAGACATTTGGATTAAAATGCTGATCTAGCGTCCTTGACTTGGGGATGTAAATTACAAGTACCCCTGAAGTTGAAATGGGTTCGCCTAATCGCGAGGAAAGCTAATCAACAGGCAAAATTCAGTCTAGCACAACTAGAAATAGTGTGTATGGACTAAGCTTGAGTTCAAAGCGAGTGAGCGAAAAAAAAAGAAAAGAAAAGACGGGTTAACCTGATAGTGATAATGGAACATTGTTCTTTTTTTTTTTTTTTTTAGAAAGGAGCGAGTCACTCCCAGTTATGCACCTCAAAGGTCAGTGGGTCAGACTTCGGCATGAGTTTATGTCAGGCCTGCTTCCTCTAGACAGGTTCTGTCCAAGGTCATGGGCTCTGCCTACCCGTAGGTAGGTTGTCAGTCCCAAGTTTTGCCACATAGTGACCTATGGCCTACCCTTTGCAATTTCCAACTGCCATAGGATTTTTAATTTGCACACAGGATGTCCTATTTTTTTTATTTTTAAGAGAAAGCTATGTATCCAATTTCCTCACTCATGCATGAGATCAGGGGGACACAGGATGTCATTAGAAACCAATAGTTCTTGGGAAAATGTCCGGCCTGGTGCTACATTAGAGCCCTGTAGCTTCTCAGCCGGAGGCGGAAACCTCAACCTCTCAACCATAACTTTCTTTCCCCCCCCCCCCTCTCGCTCTCTCTCTCTCTCTCTCTCTCTCTCTCTCTCTCTCTCACTCTCACTCCACCCCCCCCCACCCCCCCCCCCCCCCCCCCCTTTCTCTCCTGGGGCACACATCTTACTTTGTAGACTTTTCATTGCAAGCAACATGAAATTATCCTATGTTTTTTAACAGAGTCGGCAGGTGACCACAGTCCAGGAGTTGGAGAGACACTTCCATGGGCTAGCAGTATCACAATCACAAGCCTCAGTCAGGCCTGAGGTAAGTAAAGATCTATCTGGAGGTCGGTGTGGCCAAATGGATAAGAATGCACGTTCTTAGACTTTGGTTTGCTGATGCTGAGGTATGGGGTTCAGCCTCTACACCAGACAGTTGTTGACCTCCCGGCCCAGGCTTGAGGATGTAAATTACCAGTACCTCTGAAGTTGTAGTGGGTTCGCCTCATGGGGAGGGATACCACTGGCAATAGGGAAGCTCATCCAGACACAAAATTCAGTCCAGTACTACTAGAAGTAGTGTGTCTGGACTACACTTGAGTTCAAAGCGAGCGAGCGCAAAAAGAAAAAAGAAAAAAAAAAGATGTTTCTGTCAGATACAGTGCTCAGAGCTTTCAGTGGTGGCAGTGAAGGTTACAAAGGTCACAGCAGCAGCTGCGTTTAGAGAACAAGTCAAGAATGTGTTAGAATCTATTGTCAGCAGACATGGCCCTCTGTCCAGAGGAAGATCTGAAAAATAAGAATCCTTAACCACGCATGTGTCATTGCTATCTAAGTATCAATTTGACGGAGAAGAAAACACTCATTAATCTGCAAATTAGCATTGTTTACCACTTGGATAGATCATGACACTATCAAAAGCACTACCTAAGGTACAGACAAGTAAACATCATTGTAGATGTAAAAGTAAACTGATTCCATTCTAGCTGGATGGAACTGTTAAATAGGGTCAAATGTGAGCATGTATAGCGGGTTTGTTGCTTTAATGGTTAGGACATTGTCATAATGGCATGTACATGGTTATACGGGTTTGTTGACAGCTCTTGTCCACTGCTGTGAGAGGGAAAGACTGGCTACCCTTTCTTCATGCACTCAAGCCTACAAAATGTGACGTCACATATTTACAGCATGTTTACTCTATCATGCCGGTCTCCCTGGTGGGTTTAAGGACGTTTGAAATCCTGTATACCCACGCATGAAACACAACTGCGTGAGATTCAGCAGCGGATCGTGTTGCGTTGGTTACTTATGGAGGTTTGTGAGCCGGTCGTTCAGTAAGCAGTGGCAAACTACTGAACGTAAAACTTGCCAAGACATCAACAGCAGCTAAAAAAATGCTGGTGTTGACTGCAATGTCCTGTAAAAGGATATATGGGGGTGGGGGGGAATACTCTATCATGGCGCCTGACCATTCATATAGATTAGATAGGATGTGGGATATAAGAAAAAACAAGAAAAAAAACTAATGAAAACACTTTTATAATCATTGGCAGTTTTTTTTTTTTTTAACTTTGACAATGAAAGCATAGATTTAATTAGAAAACAGCAATGGTTCAACCATATAACTAGGCTACCAACTAACAATATACCACAACAAGCAATGATGTACAGATCAAATGGAACCAGAAGAGGCCGACCATATAAATGATTGACAGGGGAAATAACAGTCCATGGGACTCTATATGAAGCCCATAAATGGGCACTCTCCTGCTGTTTATGCTTCACCTCGACACCACAAGGTACAAGAGTGATGAGATTATTAATGAAAGCATTTGTTACCTAGTTAAATGAAGGCATTAAAACGCTTACATTATCTTTTAATATTTGAAATCAATATAGAAAATGACATTTGTTAGAATATAACAAATGTAGTGTACATGCTATGTTTTTATTACAATTTCACCTCAATAAAAGCCTTTGTTGTACTGGATTTCATACCTATGTTCAGATTTGGGAAATTGTCATTCTGAACCACTTTTTTCATACTTGAGTTCTAGATTTGATTGTTTTTATTTATTGTTAGGTATCTGTGTTAGCTGTGTTTCTGTGTAATAGCTGTGTTTCTGAGTATTAGCTGTGTTTCTGGGTATTAGCTGTGTTTCTGGGTATTAGCTGTGTTTCTGGGTATTAGCTGTGTTTCTGGGTATTAGCTGTGTTTCTGAGTATTAGCTGTGTTTCTGGGTATTAGCTGTGTTTCTGGGTATTAGCTGTGTTTCTGGGTATTAGCTGTGTTTCTGGGTATTAGCTGTGTTTCTGGGTATTAGCTGTGTTTCTGGGTATTAGCTGTGTCTGTGTTAGCTATCGTACCTGTGTTTCTATGTTTATTTGGTAATGTTTTGCAGGTGGGGCAGCAAGCCAAAAAATTTTGGGATGATGATCTGCACAGAGCTAGTGATGATCGGTCTGGGGTGATGTTCCATCATGGCTGGACCACAAGAGACGACACCTGGAATAGTGGCTCATCAGGTACATGTTTCTCATTCTTAGTTATTTATTCTCCAGTGTCTTTTCATGTCTTTGATGTTCACCATCAAATTTGTTCTCATGGTGAACTTGACCATTGCCCGCAGTTCTTATTTACAAATAGCTTAACCCTTTACAGGGCAGACGTTTGTCCGTGTTTTAGCTCTAAACGAGCAAGATTTTTTAGGTTCGGTAAAATTTTGGGTTATGTTAGTAAAAATATCACATATAAGGTGTTAGTCAACAGATTTTAGTGAAATAAGAAAACAAAATGAAGGAAAAGCATGCAGATTATTTTATTCCGTCAATGTTGCCGGTAATCCACACATGAACACAAATATTTACAAAATACAACATATTGTTTGTGATTGTCAGTCATTTATACGGCAATTTACAAACACATTTATCAGAATCACTTTCTTTAAAGTCCAACTTACGACTGATCACTTATATCTAGCTCCGATTAATAGTCAACTTCATGCCCTTCAATGTCACTTAAATTGAACCCAGAGAAATCTCCGCTATCACTTGAAGAATCGCAGAAGTCCATTTCAAAATACAAAGCATAAAACCCCCCAAAACTATAAAAAAAATCTGTTCAAATTAAAAGTACATGCTTGCAAATTTCGGCCACGTTGTCAAGATATCGGCGAAACCGAAAGTAGACAATCGGAAGTCTCAGAAAGCCGCGAGATCGCGTTTTTACGATGCTTAGTATTCACAGGCATTTTCTGACGTTTTGCCCGTCCATGGGTAAAGCCGCTTTCGGACATTACACCTGGTAAAGGGTTAAAGTAGGGATAGAAATAACTAAGCATAATTCAGGAGCCAGCTAGCCCCTCTTCCCCCCCTCCCCATTTGAATAATGAAGACCCAAACAATAGATTGCACAATTTATTACCTGGCATATTTCGCTGCATCTCGTCAAGTACATACTGCAGAAATCAGACAACATAAAGTAATTAGATAAATCCTTCAACCTTGAATATACAGCATACATAGTAATTTGAATTGTCTACCACAGTAATTTTAAACTGATTATCATGTCTGTCTGTTTGCACAAAATTGGCTTGAAAATCAATGGTGATTGCTTCTGCCAACCTTAACATACAACCATTTTGTATACAACATCAGAGCTAATCTTATATCTTAGAGAAACAACAGCAGAAGCTAAACTGTACAGACCACTGAGTGAACTAAAGAGGACAGTGAAATGGAAAATCGAGACAACATTGCAGATGTAGACAATTTATTTAAAGCAAACAAAAGAAGAATTGTTGAAATTGTCTTTTTTCTCATCTTCTTCATATTCTTCTTCCTTCTGCCTTTCATCTCCCAGTGGAGCATAAACCAGACTTTGAGAAATAGATGACAATTGCACAATTGTTGAGTGAAATTAGGTGCAGACAGGTTAGATTTGTGTGGGATGTTGTGAGGTCAAACTACTGGAAAACATTGTGACATATGGAAAACCTGACTCTGGAACAACACAAGAAAACAGATAAATACTTGAATGACTTGGTCAAATGGTTTAATCCATCCATCCATCATGTCCCATGCCGGTAAGCGTGGGCGGTCATGTTCTGCCATCTCACTCGATCACCAGAGTCGTGGATCAGCTCAGTGTTTCTGTCTCGACCATGCCAAGAGGCCAAGCCATCCAGGTATTTGCTTCTAGGTCTTCCCCTTGGTCTGTTCCCTTTGATCTTGCCAGTTGTCACCAAGTTCTCCAATCCATCTTTTCTCATAACATGCCCCAAAAATTTTGACTGTCTGCGTCTTGTCTCTAATCAGTTTACGATCTTCATATGGTTTAATAGAAAAATTAAAAAAAAAAAGACTGAGAATTGTGTGGGTGGTGAACTGTGATTCCACTTCCATACCAGCGTGGCACTTGATGATGATGATGTTTTATTATTAAAACATGCACTTAATGCTGAATGAAGGATACGTGATGACGGTAACTGTTCACCTTACCTCTTGATACCTAGTATTTACAAAAGTCTTTATATTTCACATACCCACAACCTCTGCTAATGCTAATGTCTTTCAATTATTCTTATTTTTCATCAGAGACATCCAACCAGATTGGTCTCAACATGGTGGAGTATGTTCTTGGAGGGTCTCCCAACAAAGTGGAGCAAGCAGCAATGGACAGAATGAAATCTTATGTAAATAAATTCATTGGCTTGTTAGGCAGTTTATAAATTCTCATTTTAATATGTCATTTTGTTGTTCTGAATTGGTGTGCTGATCTTATCATTATACCTTTGCCTTCCCTGTGATATGGTTCTAACACCTGCTCATGTAATTCCATTCTACCTGGTTTCTTCTTTTATCTTCTTTTTGGTCTTTCTCCTAATTTGGAAAACTACTGAACGTAGTTCAGTAAATGCCTATTTGCTAATATATTGAAGCTAGTGCTATTATTAGCCGGCGGCATGGCTAAAGGCTTGCAAATGCGGTTCATGAGTTGAGTACCAGATTTGGGACCGATTTGTGCAGCAGACCATGTTGCGTTGTGTTATAATGTGCTGGTATGGAAGCTGTCGTTCAGAAAGCAATGGCAAACTACTGAACGTAACACTTGCCAAGTACATCAACAGCAGCTGAAAAATGCTGGTGTTGACTGCAACGTCCCATAAGGGATATGCAACAATTAGAAAGAAAGTGCTATTATACCTGTAAGTAATGTAATGTCTGATGTTTGTTGGCTTGTGTGGGTGGGTTGGGGGGGGGGGGGGGGGGGGGGTGACTTTCACTGAATGTCAGAAAGAGAGGGGTTGGGTTAGTTAGTTAGTTAGTTAGTTAGTGTGCATTTAAAGTTATGATATTATTAGTTGAAAAGCTATGTATGCTTTGGCATTGTAAAATAGATATTTATGCTTATTTTTCCTGTCTATAAGTTTATCTTCTTTAATTTTAAGATTGTCCAATATATTTACATAAAAGTTTTATGTTCTTATGTCTAACATCTTTCATGCCTTTGCTTTTAAGTCAATGAATGTTTCTGTTAGTAAGTTAGTAAAATATGTTTTATACCTGTGCATTTTTCCAATAGGTTTTCTGTTTGTGAATTTATGAAATTAGTTTTCTACTCCTTTGTCCAGTCATCCTCTGACTTCTGAGTTTGTCTAAATACCTTTGAAGTGTGAATTAACTGCATATTGTGTTTTTGTTTCCCAAGGCCCATTATACCTCCCATCAGATGTCACCACAAGAGGGAAACATTGGTGAAGATAAGGCAAGCAAGACACCTCCATTTGAGGATGGTTCAGGGGATGACGGGAAGATTATGACAAATGGATTCATGGCAAATGTCTTAGATGATGGTGGATACAGGTAAATACAATTGTTACATGAAAGTGACCATTGACTCTTAGAGGACGTAACAAATGTTTCCATGTTTGCTGTAGCTTTTTTCCCTCTTTTCCTTTTTTCTTTCTTAATTTACCTCAGTGAAGTGTTGGGGGGAGATGTAAGTATCTTTTATGCACTCATTCTAATGCTCTTTGTAAGTTGGTATTCATTTCTCTAAGGTTTTCAATACCATCACACCATCTTTACACGGTCTTCCTCTTGCCTTTACACGGTCTTCCTCTTGCTCTGTATCCATTATGTTTCTTCAGTGTGGCTCTTTGTTGCAGATGGTACTTTGGCATTTTTGTGAGGTGGCCAAACCATTTAATCTGTTGTAATCTTTTTTAACAATGTTCCAGTTGAATGGTTGGTTGTTTGGAAGTTGTTACTCTATAGATATAAATAATCTTAAAGTATGACCAGGACAACAAAAATCACAGTGGCTTGAAAAGAAAAATGAATTGCATAGCTCCTGCTAAGGATCAGGTCTCGACCAACATGAGGAGGGTGAGGTTCTGCCGCATGATGAGGGTAACGTTCTGCTACATGATAAGGGTCAGGTTCTGCTGCATGATGAGGTTCTCCTGCATGATGAGGGTGAGGCTCTGCCACATGATGAGGATGAGGTTGTGCTACATGATGAGGGTCAGGTTCTGCTGCATGATGAGGTTGTCCTGCATGATGAGGTGAGGCTCTGCCACATGATGAGGATGTGGTACTGCTATATGATGAGGTTTAGGTTATGCAACATGATGAGGATGATGTTCTGCTACATGATATGGGTGAGGTTCTGCTACATGATATGAGTGAGGTTCTGAAACATAGTGTGCTTAAATTGATTGATTGATTGATTGATTGATTGATCTAGGAACCGACATCACAGCATTTGGGACATTCCCATAAGCGCTCCGTCTCCATCCTCAGCAACCAGCGAAGAGTTCCAACACTAATAGTTCCAGTAGCAATCTGATTATATGTCCGTCTCGCCTTTCCTCTGAGCATCGAGCGTCGGCCAGATCCCCTCGTCACTCCTCGCTGCCTCATTCTAACCAGACTATGGTGATCCATTTGCTCCTCCGAGGTGTACACGTGCTCCCACAAGGCCGCAACAACATCTGCCTTGTCATGCATCAATACTCCACCAAGTTCTGCCGAGCCAGCCAATCTGTCCGCCTGTTCATTCCCCAGAACACCGGCATGCCCAGGAGAAAAGATCCAGGTGATGCTTGCTACCCGTGACCTTAATTTCACCATTAAGCTATAAAATGTTACCATTAAGCTATAAAAGAGACCTTCTGATACTGTGATGAGGAGACCTGCAAAGTAGATTCTGGATAATGTGCATTCATCATCACATTTCTACTCCTGTATTTGTTTTGTCAATCCTAGAGGAAGCAAGCATACACCCCCAGCAGATGAAGACAGACATAGTCATTTTGGGATGTCCATAGAGCACCAGAAGCACCACCTTCGGGATGCCGGAGACTTCTTGAACAACGGGCAGCACCCTATGACATATCTAGACTCCCACCAGCAGCCCTACCAGCAGTTTGGTCTGGACCCCCTACAGTACGGTGGGGATTTTGGCAGGCAGATGATTCAGGGTGTTGAAAGTCCAAACAGCTACAACATGGACTACAATCAGGTAAGCGTCTGTGCTGTAATGTTTCATTAGCCAGTGAATTTTTCTGGCAAGAAACAAGTGTTGTGGGGAGAGTAGCAGAGTGAGAATACCATCACCTGGGAAGGTTAACCCGGTCAACAAATGCCCGCAGAATTCGGATATGTTGGCCTAACGGTGCAAGAACGCAGCTCTGCTGTAAATAGGCACAGCGCAATCACGTCCGGAAAAAAAACTCCGGATGAATGCAGAAGAAGAATAAGAAGAATACCATGTCTCATTCTGATAATTGTCTGGTAGCCATTTTTATGAGCCTGGGTTGAACCTGGAGCTGGTCGGGGGAAAAAAAAGAAATAATCCTACCTGTGTGGGGGATTGATACTGGACATATGTTTTGGCAGATAAGTACCATAATCACTATGCCACTGTAGCTCATACATGTTATTACAATAGAAAAGTTAATTGCCCCGGGAAGGTTAAGCCGGTCAACAAATGCCCGCAGAAGTCGGATGTGTCGGCCTAACGGCGCAAGAATGCAGCTCTGCTGTAAACAGGCACAACGCAGTCACATCCGAAAGAAAAAAAATCCGGATGAACGCAGAAGAAGAAGAAGAAAAGTTAATTGCATATCCCTTACAGGACGTTGTAGTCAGCCCCAGCACTTTTTGGCTGTTTGTGATCTTTTGGCAAGTTTATGTTTAGTAGTTTGCCATTGCTTTCTGAATGACAGACAGACACCCATACCATTTTATAAAAAATCCAACGCAAGGCTGTGTGCTGTCAAATCGCCCACAGCTGTGTTTTGAACACAGTAGGTGTGATTACGAACTGCGTCCGTAACCCCTTCACCACTGAGCCAGCTATTACGATAAAGGCTTGTTAAAACCACATTGTCACACAAGTTTAATGAAGTGGTTATGTTGAGTTCATCCTAACCTGTTTCACCTTCCATTCTTAGCTGTTGCAGCAACAGCAGACACAAGTCGCCATGCTGACTCCTCAACAGCCTTACACCCTTTCCGGACAGCAGTCGTTAGGTAAGAAATTTACATTTATCTGTTGTTTTTTTACCATTTTCTTTCCTTGTTTTTACTGTTGGTCAGTTTGGTTTAATTTTGAAAACGTTTTTTTTAATCTGTTGTCATCAAGTGCCACTTGCATTAAAGGTTAGCTGAAATGAGTCACCAACGTGCTCTGTTGTGCATTTCATGGTGTACTCATCTTCTAGTCCATCCCTTGACGTTGTCCACCCATATGTAGCATTGTCTTCTTGCATGCTTCCCCTCCACTCTTCCCCCCAGCACATCCTTTAAATAGGAGCTGTGTCTCTTTATATGGTGGAGGCCTTGATCTTTACACGCACCTTTAATTATGTTTGTGCAGTTCTGTTTGTTTAGTGAAGCAAGTTTGCTTCCATCTTCACTCATCATTAAATACCGTCCTAATTTGAATTACTTTACTAAGTTGTTTAGTCACATTTTGGCCCTGTACATCAGATTCATACAGGTGTTTCTTACCGATCTGCCTTGCCTGGTATTTTTCTGTTCGCTGTTTGCGTGCAAGGTAACTGGGGAGTTAATCTCATAAGCTTGTCCCAACCCTTTGAAGTGACATACTCTAACTGAATGAGACACATGTTATGTATGTGTGTATATTAGGTCAGGCAATTCAGTATACAAACAGGATAGGATTTAAACACACACAACCCCCCAATCACCCCCCCCCCCCCCCCCCCCCCCCCCACACCCCCCAATCTGAAATTACTGAACGTAAAAATTGGTTAGTGAATCATAAAATGCTGGGGTTGATTGTGACCCCCTGTAAAGGACTTACAACTAACTTGTTAACCTTAAATCTAGCTAGTGATTTCCCCCAGATTAAATTTTTGGGAAAATGTGGCTTCCCCTGGTTTTCTGTGCCTTCAATTCCACACCTTCCATATAAGAGATTTATGTGCTATAACTATACTTTATATCTGAATTGTGCTAAGAATCCCATGGACATCTAAGAAGACCAGTATCCAAGTACTGCAAGAGACCCACTTTATAGATGATCTGTTACATCAGGACAAGACATGTGCCATTGTGTGGCCATGTTTTGAGATAAGGGGATCTGGTTAAGGTTGTGACAACCTGAAAGATTGGGGTGTTTGAGACAGATGTTGACACAGGGGAAAATACTGGATGCTTTGGCAAAA
Source organism: Cepaea nemoralis (assembly GCA_014155875.1). Classification (NCBI taxonomy): domain Eukaryota; kingdom Metazoa; phylum Mollusca; class Gastropoda; order Stylommatophora; family Helicidae; genus Cepaea; species Cepaea nemoralis. The sequence continues at coordinate 70,486 of JACEFZ010014047.1, forward strand.
TGGCGCAATAGGTGATCAGTGGTCAGATTTCAAGAATGCAGGGAATATGTTTGTGAGAGGATGTGATCATCTGAGTAGCAACTGTCATGGGGATATCTTAGGCTGAGTTTTATCGATCATGGGGATATCTTGGACTGAGTTGTATCTGTCATGATGATATCTTGGACTGAGTTTTATCTGTCATTATATCTTTGACTGAGTTGTATCCGTCATAGGGGTATCTTAGACTGAGTTGTATCTGTCGTGGGGGTATATTTGACAGAGTTGTCTCAGTCATAGGATATCTTTGACTGTTGGCTCTGTCATGAGGATATCTTGGGCTAAATACTAATGGAAACCAGTTTCATATTTTCGCTTATTGAATAACTTTGATCAAACTGCTTATCTTTAAATCCTGAAAGGATTCTTGAACTAATTGTATTTCATGTGTAATTCATTACTTAATTATGTTTTGTTTGTTTTTAATTTGTATTTTTAGTAAGGCATGCAATGTTAAAACTTATAACTGTGTGATAGTTTTGTTTAACTTGTTTTTGTGTGCAATTATTAATCAGGTAAATTACCCATCACAATGGAAAACATGTTACAAATGAAAAACATGTTAAAGGTATACAGCCCTAGAGAGTTGTAGCCAGGATTAAACAGTACATCACAAGAACAAACATTCCTAAATAGAACTATTGTCAAGTAAAACACTCATAATTTGTCATTTAATGAAATGATAGTAAATTGTAAAGTACAAATAACAGCACTGTATAACCTACACAATGTGAAATAGTATAGCGCTACACTAATATATGAAATAGAAACTAAAAAATTTAGGTACATAAAAACATGATACACTTATCTATACTAATGTAAATTTTGAGTTCAATATTACATTGCTTAAATATTTTAATTATCATTAACATTAGCAAGATTTAAAAAAAAAAAAAAACTATTTCTTAAAGAAAAAAAGGAAGTTTATTAGTAGGTAACTGTTGGGGGTGTGTGAAGTGTTAAGATGATGACATTTTGTAGTCGTGTATCGGTGGAATAGTGAATGTCGAGAGCTGACATTGGCTCGTTTGTCTGACCACACTCATGCTGTTGTCAGCATAACATCCTTATGGTATTAATAAAGTCTGGAAACTCCTAGAAGAAATTATGGATGTCAATGCGGGTGTTTACAGTACATGTAATTAGAAAATTATCACAAGTAGTACTAGCATAGGACATTTGTGTGTGTGGAAAATGTCTTTAAATATTTGATTCTGTTCTTAATGTGCCTTAATGTTGCCTGTAAACTTGTACTTATGTGGGAGCTTTTGATATTGACTTTACTGCAGGGACTGTTTAATGAAACCTGTAATTGTTGTCATTTGTGTATATGCATGCTTGCAAGTTTCAGTGATGTTGATGTTTGGGAACTTGGTTGTTGTCAATTACACATAATATAGCTGTAGCTGTTCCAAGATGTTTGGCTTGCTTGTACTGTGTAGTGTGTCAGTAGCTATAGCAGTCCCATCTGTTTGGCTTAGGTTGTACTGTGTATGTGTCAGTAGCTATAGCCGTCCCATCTGTTTGGCTTAGTTGTACTTTGTATGTGTCACAGTAGATGCACTTATTAAGACTGATGTTGGCAAAACAGTACTTTATTACATTTGAACTTGTAGACTACAGTGCGCAGGCAAGTGTTTCTGTCCACATTGTTACATGCTGATGCAGACTCGGCAGACAAGGTTCATTTCCATGGTGTGGGTGTAGCTTTCAGTTGTTCTGTTGTCTATTGTTGCCCTGTCTTAAAACTTTCACTGCAAAATCCAACCAAGTCATGAACACGTTTATAGAGGAGGAAGCCTGGCATGGGTTGGTTGAGGGCCCGTGCTCTCTTGGGAGAGGAAGGACAGAGGAAGAAGTGAGTCCCGTGATTTCTACTCCATTTGTGTATTCTGTGATTGCCAATCACTATCTGTACATTTATTGTCCATATTGCTGCCTGTTGTGGCGCTAGGTCTGCATCTTTACTGAGATATGTCCCGTAGGTTTCCTGAAGATTTGTTTGCTAGGTGGGGGATGATGAGTTTGTTGCTCCTTTAACTTTTCCTCGCATACCCTGTGAGCCACAGGTGTTGGTGTGCTTGCTTTTCAAGACAGTAAGCTGGGTTCTCAGTCACCAGTACTGGCAGGATGTGTCTTCCCTGACTTCCCTGAATTCAGTGTGCAAAATGAACAGTGCGAACATAATTTTGCACAAAACTCACATGAACAGGATGTAAAGGACAATGAAGATAATTCTGCTATATGTCTTCCCTGACTCGTTGAGCAGTCAGGGGTCAAGCTTGCACTGTAAGAAGAAATACAGGATAAGTGTGAATATTAAAAAAATTATCTAGGATGGAAAAGTGACAAGAAAGGGAACTGATATCTTATTTTATGAGACTGGCTCAATCCTAGAACTGCTTGTTGGACAAATATTTCACTTGTTGGACAAATAATCCCACTTGTTGGACAAATGATCCCACTTGTTGGACAAATAATCCCACTTGTTGGACAAATGATCCCACTTGTTGGACAAATAATCCCACTTGTTGGACAAATGATCCCACTTGTTAGACAAATGATCCCACTTGTTGGACAAATGATCCCACTTGTTGGACACATAATCCCACTCGGACAAATGATCCCACTTGTCGGACAAATGATCCCACTTGTTGGACAAACAACCCCAATCCCGCCTGCTGATATTTCAACCCGAACCACTGTCTCGGCAGGCAAGTGCATGAATTACTCTGCCACTGCTCCCTTGTCTATGTGTTCCCCTCATGTCTAAAGATATCTGGACTATGTGCTGGAAGAGTTTCTTTGTGACATCCATGTCAGTGTGCTGGTTGAGTTTCTTTGTGAAATCCATGTCAGTGTGCTGGTTGAGTTTCTTTGTGAAATCCATGTCATTGTGCTGGTTGAGTGTTATTGAGAGGTGCAGATGTGAGTGAGGTCTGTTGGAACGTTCTGATTCTAGTGCATGACTTTTAAGTGTGTGCTTGGTTGTTATATTAATTTTCCTTCAGAGATGACCAGCCCAAATGCCATCACCCAGGGACCATATATGCTCACGCAGGACCAATATGTGGCAGCTGATGTCCCATTCACAGGTCAGCATCCAACGTCGCCTGTCATCTGAACTCACAGAATGTAATTCATCCTAGCTGTTCTAACAGGTCATCTGTCTTGGCTTAAGACTGGCTGCTTGAATTTGTAACCTTCAGGACAGCCTGGTTCAGGAGCTATCCTGATTCAGGTGTTAAAGTTAGTTGCATGTCCTTTACAGGATGTTGCATTTCTACCCCAGAATTTATTAGCTGTTTGTGATTTACTAGATAATTTTAGTTCAGTAGTTTGCCATTGCTTCTGAATGGCTAACGCCTCATACCAGCAAAATCACCACAAAGCAGTCTGCTTACACATTGCCGGCAGCTAATTTCGAACCCTCGACTGGCTATGTTGGGGAATATGAAACTGTACACATCACTACCCCCTCAACCACCTACGATGGTTGTGTAGTGTCATGTATTGTGGTATCTAGTCATTTCAATTCCGATGGAAGTTTTTAGTGCATAGGACTTTTAATTTGACCTATTCTGATAAAATCACTGTCAGGGATTTTGCTTGGAAGGCAATGATCAGACCAGTTCATAATGTCATGATTTAGTATACTTGTAGGGTTTTTGCTTCACATGTCTATAGCAGTCTCTTTATAGTATTACTTATATTGCTTGGTAAATAATCATCACTTTTTCTGTTAATCACATGGATACATTGGTGTCAGAAGGGATTTTCATTGTGATCATTGAGCATCTATCACCTTTTCTTGATGGTGAATGTTTAGTCACTTATCAAATCGTGTTCACTATAGGTGTTTGGCGTGGTATGCTTTCTAGTGTGTGTTGTCTAGTGATATGTATATATAGTAGAGGTTACGATGAATAGTATTTCTGGTTTAAATCTGTTCCCTGAGATATATTGTATTTTGGAAGGGTCAATGTGGCAACTGTTGTTTTATATTCCATCTTCTATCTGATGAGGTCAAATGTCAATGTTGTCATAATCATGTGCCCTGTCAGCTGAGATAGGCATTCATGCATCTACACAGGTCTCCGACCCTAGTGTCTGGATGAATTCCACTGATGATATTCCGTCCCAACATAATTTCACTGTCTGCGGTCCTTTCCCCCCCCCCCCCCCCCCCCCCCCCCCCCCCCCCCCACTTATCTCTCCAGTTGTCACAATGTATTCCATTGCTTCTCTTCTCATGACCTAACCAGAAGATACTGGTATGCAGTAGTATCTGTTGGGATAAGATGTGGTTTGGAACTGCATTTTGTTTTCGATAGTGTCAGTTGGGATGGGGTGTGATTTGGAACTGTAGTTTGTGTTCAGTAGTAAAGTGTCTTTTGGGATGGGGTGTGATTTGAAACTATTTTGTGTTCAGTAGTAAAGTGTCACCGGCTTTGCGGCGAAGGGAGGGGGGGTTATGACACAATTCATAATCCTGCATACCAGCGGTTGAAACACGGCTGCATGCAATTTGGCAGCAGACTGCCTTGCAATGGTTTTTTTCTGAGAATAGTATGGGTGCCGGTCATTCAGAAAGCAATGGCAAACTACTGAACGTAAACTTGCCAAGAAATCATGAACAGCCAAAATATTCTGGGGTTGACTGCAACATCTTGTAAAGGATATGCAACTAACTTTTTTAAAAGTAAAGTGTCAATTGGAATGGGGTGTCATTTGGAACTAGTTTGTCTTCAGTAAAGTGTCATTATTTTGGTGGGGTGTGGTTTGGAACTGTAGTTTGTGTTTATCTGCAATTATTCTCTTGTTATACATATTGTAATGGTGGGGGATGGGAACAAGGGCTAGAAAATTTTGTGCGTGCATACTAAGAAGTTGTGTCTTCTGCCTGTGTGTTTGGATGTGAATGCTGGAAAACCTGGAGGTATTGGAGATGTTGTTTAGAAGAATGTTGAGAATATCATGGTCAGAGTGAGAAGAGTAGGTCATTATAGGCGATTGGATAAGAGCGTTTACTCTTAAACTTCTTGTGTGCTGATGTCAATATAGCCCAGTGGTTCCACCCTATAAATCTCCCCCCCCCCCCCCCCCCCCCTCCCCATAGTATACATAAAAATGGAAGCTAAATTTAATAACACATACTTGAACAAGTCAAGACATCTACATAAAACGTGATTTGCGGGTCTACTTACGTTATAAAACAAATTTCATTAGGGCAAGAAGTACAGAACTGAAATTTAGAGGGAAAAACAAGTAACTGATTCTTGTATTAAGGCGATCTTGAAATAATCTTAATTCCCCCCCTGGAAACCCTAAAATTCCCCACTTGGGGGGGGGGGGGGAGAGTCCCCACCAGTTGAGAACCACTGATATAGCCGGTTCAAACTCTACACAGGTTAGGTGGACTTCTCATCTGTGTCTTGAGGGACATAAATTACAAGTACCCCTTAGTGGGTTCACTTGATGGTGAGGGACACTGGTAATAGGGAAAGCTAATCTGCGCACAAAAATTAGTCCAGTGAACTAGAAGTGGTAACATGTGTATAGGCTAAGTTCAAAGTGAGCAAATGCCAAAAAAATAAATAAATAAATAAAAATTATGAAGAGAGACAAAAACAAGCACTAAGGTATTGACAGCTGCAGGTGTGGTTATAGTTATAGATCACTATAAAAAAGTTCTGAAAGAGATACATGAAATTTATGGAACATACCATCAGAACATGTGAAATAGAGAAATTAGCCTTGCGTGGGAAAATGTTAGACAAGAGAGAAGAGAGATGTATATGGATAGCTTAAACAACTGGCCTACAGATGTAGCAACATTGTGGTTATTTGTTGTTGGCTGTAAGGTGTGGGGGTGTGTGAACTGTGTTGTTGGCTGTAAGGGTGGGGTGTGTGAACTGTGTTGTTGGCTGTAAGGTGTGGGGGTGTGTGAACTGTGTTGTTGGCTGTGAGGTGTGGGGGTGTGTGAACTGTGTTGTTGGCTGTAAGGGTGGGGTGTGTGAACTGTGTTGTTGGCTGTAAGGTGTGGGGGTGTGTGAACTGTGTTGTTGGCTGTGAGGTGTGGGGGTGTGTGAACTGTGTTGTTGGCTGTGAGGTGTGGGGGTGTGTGAACTGTGTTGTTGGCTGTAAGGGTGGGGTGTGTGAACTGTGTTGTTGGCTGTAAGGTGTGGGGGTGTGTGAACTGTGTTGTTGGCTGTGAGGTGTGGGGGTGTGTGAACTGTGTTGTTGGCTGTAAGGTGTGGGGGTGTGTGAACTGTGTTGTTGGCTGTGAGGTGTGGGGGTGTGTGAACTGTGTTGTTGGCTGTAAGGTGTGGGGTGTGTGAACTGTGTTGTTGGCTGTAAGGGTGGGTGTGTGAACTGTGTTGTTGGCTGTAAGGTGTGGGGGTGTGTGAACTGTGTTGTTGGCTGTGAGGTGTGGGGGTGTGTGAACTGTGTTGTTAGCTGTGAGGTGTGGGGGTGTGTGAACTGTGTTGTTAGCTGTGAGGTGTGGGGGTGTGTGAACTGTGTTGTTGGCTGTAAGGTGTGGGGGTGTGTGAACTGTGTTGTTAGCTGTAAGGTGTGGGGGTGTGTGAACTGTGTTTCTGGCTGTAAGGTGTGGGGGTGTGTGAACTGTGTTGTTGGCTGTGAGGTGTGGGGGTGTGTGAACTGTGTTGTTAGCTGTGAGGTGTAGGGTGTGTGAACTGTGTTTCTGGCTGTAAGGTGTGGGGGTGTGTGAACTGTGTTGTTAGCTGTGAGGTGTGGGGGTGTGTGAACTGTGTTGTTGGCTGTGGGGTGTGTGAACTGTGTTGTTAGCTGTGAGGTGTGGGGGTGTGTGAACTGTGTTTCTGGCTGTAAGGTGTGGGGGTGTGTGAACTGTGTTGTTGGCTGTGAGGTGTGGGGGTGTGTGAACTGTGTTGTTAGCTGTGAGGTGTAGGGTGTGTGAACTGTGTTTCTGGCTGTGAGGTGTGGGGGTGTGTGAACTGTGTTGTTGGCTGTGAGGTGTGGGGGTGTGTGAACTGTGTTGTTAGCTGTAAGGGTGGGGTGTGTGAACTGTGTTGTTGGCTGTGGGGGTGTGTGAACTGTGTTGTTAGCTGTAAGGTGTGGGGGTGTGTGAACTGTGTTGTTAGCTGTGAGGTGTGGGGGTGTGTGAACTGTGTTGTTAGCTGTGAGGTGTGGGGGTGTGTGAACTGTGTTGTTGGCTGTGGGGGTGTGTGAACTGTGTTGTTAGCTGTAAGGTGTGGGGGTGTGTGAACTGTGTTTCTGGCTGTAAGGTGTGGGGGTGTGTGAACTGTGTTGTTGGCTGTGAGGTGTGGGGGTGTGTGAACTGTGTTGTTAGCTGTGAGGTGTAGGGTGTGTGAACTGTGTTTCTGGCTGTAAGGTGTGGGGGTGTGTGAACTGTGTTGTTAGCTGTGAGGTGTGGGGGTGTGTGAACTGTGTTGTTGGCTGTGGGGGTGTGTGAACTGTGTTGTTAGCTGTAAGGTGTGGGGGTGTGTGAACTGTGTTTCTGGCTGTAAGGTGTGGGGGTGTGTGAACTGTGTTGTTGGCTGTGAGGTGTGGGGGTGTGTGAACTGTGTTGTTAGCTGTGAGGTGTAGGGTGTGTGAACTGTGTTTCTGGCTGTAAGGTGTGGGGGTGTGTGAACTGTGTTGTTAGCTGTGAGGTGTGGGGGTGTGTGAACTGTGTTGTTGGCTGTGGGGGTGTGTGAACTGTGTTGTTAGCTGTGAGGTGTGGGGGTGTGTGAACTGTGTTTCTGGCTGTAAGGTGTGGGGGTGTGTGAACTGTGTTGTTGGCTGTGAGGTGTGGGGGTGTGTGAACTGTGTTGTTAGCTGTGAGGTGTAGGGTGTGTGAACTGTGTTTCTGGCTGTAAGGTGTGGGGGTGTGTGAACTGTGTTGTTGGCTGTGAGGTGTGGGGGTGTGTGAACTGTGTTGTTAGCTGTAAGGTGTAGGGTGTGTGAACTGTGCTGTTAGCTGTAAGGTGTAGGGTGTGTGAACTGTGTTTCTGGCTGTAAGGTGTGGGGGTGTGTGAACTGTGTTGTTGGCTGTGAGGTGTGGGGGTGTGTGAACTGTGTTGTTGGCTGTAAGGTGTAGGGTGTGTGAACTGTGTTTCTGGCTGTAAGGTGTGGGGGTGTGTGAACTGTGTTGTTGGCTGTGAGGTGTGGGGGTGTGTGAACTGTGTTGTTAGCTGTAAGGTGTAGGGTGTGTGAACTGTGTTGTTAGCTGTAAGGTGTGGGGGTGTGTGAACTGTGTTGTTAGCTGTGAGGTGTGGGGGTGTGTGAACTGTGTTGTTAGCTGTGAGGTGTGGGGGTGTGTGAACTGTGTTGTTAGCTGTAAGGTGTAGGGTGTGTGAACTGTGTTTCTGGCTGTAAGGTGTGGGGGTGTGTGAACTGTGTTGTTGGCTGTGAGGTGTGGGGGTGTGTGAACTGTGTTGTTGGCTGTGAGGTGTGGGGGTGTGTGAACTGTGTTGTTGGCTGTAAGGGTGGGGTGTGTGAACTGTGTTGTTGACTGTAAGGTGTAGGGTGTGTGAACTGTGCTGTTGGCTGTAAGGTGTGGGGTGTGTGAACTATGTTTCTAGCTGTAAGGTGTGGGGTGTGAACTGTTGTTAAAGTTGGGAAAGAGGTGAGGTGGAGGGTGTGTTTGCTAGTCTTGGATTTTAAAAAAATGTGTGCTGTAAACTGTATTTTGTTTGAGAGAGAGGAGAGGGGGTTTTTGTGTGTGCTTATGGAGAGGGTGTATCAGTATCATTCCTTGTTCCTGCCATAAGTTTTTTATTGCAGGTCAGCTGGGAAGCTGGAAGAGGGTGGGTGGGGGGTAGTTTTAAAATAGAGACATGAACATGAGAAGTTGAGCAGGAAAAACATGTTTTTCAGGGCAGTTCAATGTCAAGGACTTTATCATGTGGCCTTGTAGTAGTCAATGTTTGCCTGGTGTTGTGATTACTTAATCAGATGTTGTGATTACAGCTCAGTTGTTATTACTCTAGTTAAAGCATTTCAGTTTCTCAGGGATTGAATTCTTGTGTGTACATGTGGCAGAATTCTTGTGTGTACTTGTGGCAGAATTCTTTTGATTCTCATTTGTGGGATCTAAGTTGATGAAGCAATTACACTAGCATAATTGAATCCAGGGATTATTTGTAGGGTTTTTGTGTTTCCTATATTGAAGTCCATCTTGCAAGTGGGAATATACGCAATTATGGCACATATTGTTGAAGGCAATCTTGAAGCAAATAGCAATGATGTTTTTGAATCATTGGTGGTGGAAGACAGTAGTGTGTTTGCTGCAGTAGATAAAGCAGCTTGCCGTAGTTCAGCAAAGGTGCAGAAAGAATTAGAGGAATGTGGCTTTGAAATCAGCATTTGTGGTTTGGATGAGGTGAGCAGTGATGTTGTGGAGTCATTGACTGTGGAAGGTAGATGTGTGTCTGCTGCAGTAGATGAAACACCAAGTCATAACCCAGCAAAGTTGCAGAAAGAATGGGAGTCGTTAGTGGAACATGGCTTTGAAGTCAGCAGTTGTAGTTTGGATGAACTGGGTAGTGATTTTGTGGAATCATTGGCTATGGAAGGCAGTTCTGGTCGATGTGTGTCTGCTGCAGTAGATGAAGCACCATGTCATAACCCAGCAAAGATGCAGAAAGAATGGGAGTCATTAGTGGAACGTGGTTTTGAAGTCAGCAGTTGTAGTTTGGACGAACTGGGTAGTGATTTTGTGGAATCATTGGCTGTGGAAGGTAGATGTGTGTTTGCTGCAGTTGATGAAACGCCATGTCACAACACAGCAAAGATGCAGAAAGAATGGGAGTCAGTGGAACGTGGTTTTGAAGTCAGCAGTTGTAGTTTGGACGAACTGGTTAGTGATGTTGTGGAATCATTAGCTATGGAAGGCAGTTCTGGTCGATGTTTGTCTGCTGCAGTAGATGAAGCACCATGTCATAGCTCAGCAAAGCTGCAGAAAGAATGGGAGTCATTAGTGGAACGTGGTTTTGAAGTCAGCAGTTGTAGTTTGGACGAACTGGGTAGTGATTTTGTGGAATCATTGGCTGTGGAAGGTAGATGTGTGTTTGCTGCAGTTGATGAAACGCCATGTCACAACACAGCAAAGCTGCAGAAAGAATGGGAGTCATTAGTGGAACGTGGTTTTGAAGTCAGCAGTTGTAGTTTGGACGAACTGGGTAGTGATTTTGTGGAATCATTGGCTGTGGAAGGTAGATGTTTGTCTGCTGCAGTAGATGAAGCACCATGTCACAGCTCAGCAAAGCTGCAGAAAGAATGGGAGTCATTAGTGGAACGTGGTTTTGAAGTCAGCAGTTGTAGTTTGGACGAACTGGGTAGTGATTTTGTGGAATCATTGGCTGTGGAAGGTAGATGTGTGTTTGCTGCAGTTGATGAAACGCCATGTCACAACACAGCAAAGCTGCAGAAAGAATGGGAGTCATTAGTGGAACGTGGTTTTGAAGTCAGCAGTTGTAGTTTGGACGAACTGGGTAGTGATTTTGTGGAATCATTGGCTGTGGAAGGTAGATGTTTGTCTGCTGCAGTAGATGAAGCACCATGTCACAGCTCAGCAAAGCTGCAGAAAGAATGGGAGTCATTAGTGGAATGTGGTTTTGAAGTCAGCAGTTGTAGTTTGGACGAACTGGTTAGTGATGTTGTGGAGTCATTGGCTGTGGAAGGCAGTTCTGGTCGATGTGTGTCTGCTGCAGTAGATGAAGCACCATGTCATAGCTCAGCAAAGCTGCAGAAAGAATGGGAGCTACTAGAGGAATGTGGCTTTGAAGACAGCAGTTGTAGATTGGATGAGCTTTACAGTGAGGCTCGGCTGATGGCAGTGTCGGAAGTGCTGGCTGTACTGTCTTATGATATTTTTGGCGAACATTGTAATAATTCTAGCATAACAGCTGATGTTGGGGGAACCACGCATTCACATGACAGCGTACACGAATCAACAAGTGGCAATGATATTGTTCAGGTGAACATCTGTAATGGAACTCTTAATGATAGTGATCATTTTGAAAATCAAAGGGCATGTAACAGTGTCGAAAGCACTGGAGATTCTTTTTCAGTTCATGAAGGTATTGGTGCTGAAAAAGAAATGACAGATGGTTCCAGTCTGGAATTTAGTATAATAGAACTAGATACTCCTGGAGCAGGTCAGTGTTGTAATGACAGTATGTTGCTTGGTGTGAATGTCAGTAAGACTGAAATTGTTGGAAATATTACTAGTGAGCCTACAGAAGTTGAATGTGACAGTTTTGGTTCGGCAAATTCAGTCATCAACATGTTATCATCGACACGTTGTGATGCCAGTGATGATGATTTCTTCAGTGTGCAAAATGAACAATGCGAACATAATTTTGCACAAAATTCACATGAACAGGATGTAAAGGACAAAGAAGATAATTCTGCTATTGATAGTGATTTTATTGAAGCACCAGATAGTGTTTCTAGTTATGGAATTGCTAATTTCAAGCCAGCTCAGATGGAATCTCCATGTACACAGGCTGAAGATTGTCCATATATAGAAATAAAACTGAAAGAGACGGAGGTAGTCTGTGACCAGAAAAGCAGTTCTGAAACAGACTCAAGTTCATCTGTAGCTTCACAATGTCATGAAGTGTCCCAAGATTCAGAAAGGAATGACAATTTTGTAAATAAAACTGAAGTAAACGAGGCTGAAATAAAGCTCCCTGTGGCAGAAATTGATTGTCTACATATGTGTGAACAAGAATTGAAACATACATGTGAGGATAGCATGTCACCAAGTCAGGAGGCTGAGGAATATGGCACAGTCTGGTTTGGAGACAGTGACATTGACAATAACAATGATGAAACTGTTTGTGAGAATGGAAAAGGTCATCTGTCTATTGAAATGAAAGCTATCCCAAAAGTAAAGGAAGCATATGATGTAGGACATCTACCTACAGAAACGAAAGCTATCCCAGTAGAAAAGAAAGCACATGACGTACACCATCTGCCTACAAAAACGAAAGCTATCCCAGTGGAAATGAAAGCCTATGATGTACACCATCTACCTACAGAAATGAAAGCTATCCAAGTAGAAATGAAAGCTGTCCCAGTAGAAGTGAAAGCCTATGATGTAGGACATCTACCTACAGAAAAGGAAGCGTATGATGTTTGTCATCTACCTGCAGAAATAAAAGATGCTCCAATTGATAAGGAAGCGTATGATTTAGGACATCTACCTACAGAAATGAAAATTATCCCACTAGAAAAGGAAGTGTATGATCTAGGACGTCTACCTACGGAAATGAAAGCTATCCCAGTAAAGGAAGCGTATGATGTAGGACATCTACCTCCAGAAATGAAAGCTATCCCAGTAGAAAAGGAAGCTTATGATGTAGGTCATCTACTTACAGAATTGAAAACTATCCCAGCAGGAAAGAGGGCTGATGGTTTAACTCCAACAGTGGATGGTAATGCTACCAGTATCTTCCATATACAAATGCAGGCTGATACAGTCACTGAAAACAATAGCACTGCAGCCAGTATCTCAGTCAGCACCACAGATATATCATCAGCAACCCTATTCTCATCCTCAAAAGATCCATTTTACCACATTGGTAGATTTTTGGAGAAGCTAGGGAAAGAACCTGAAGAGGAACAACAAAGACTGTGGGATTTCTTGTCTGGAGTTGTGAAGTCAGAACTCAGTACACAGACCGATGTTCTTCCCGAGAGTGACCAGACATTCTTAAACAAGGAAGCTCACATTGACAGTCAGGATTTAACCTGCCATGTGGACTTTAATATTCAGCAAAGAGTGGATCTCACCCCTGCTATGATATGTACATATGAATACGGTAATACCATACCGTATGGGAATGACTGTTGCGAAAATACCACAGTTTTTACGAGGACCCCCTCCTTTGTTGTGGATTCAGGAAGGCCAGTTGGCAACACTATGTGCAGTTCAAGATTTATGTATGACCCTATGTCACTTTATGACCCTAGTATTGTCCGGTGTAAAGTTCTGTCACTGGACTTTGAAACTGAGCCACCTCGGAGTTTCAGCTTTACGGACTTTATGAAAACACTGCAAGTGACAAGTAAGACATGTCTTCTGTGTGTTAAAATTGGGTATAGTGTTTCGCTCCTTCAGCACAATCATATCTCAAGTGCCATCTCTGTGGTGTAGGTTGGTGTCCGTTCTGCCTGTTTACATATGCACAAGAGCGACTAGACCATTTTCGATTTGTGTAAGTTGGAGGTAATAGAGTTAAGCAGATTCTGTCTTGATCCATACTTGGACATTCTACCATGTGCTATCAGGACCATATCTTGATGTTGTCTATTTATTTATTGGCATTCTCGAGTTCTTAGTCTTCACCCCCAGCTTTTCAGTATTGTGAGGTCAAGTTCATTCCCCCATAGAACTGCTGTTAGGGTTTGAAGTGACGGTGCCTCAGATATCCTGTTAAATTTTGGGGTTAAGTGACCAGCTACCTTCCTTTCATCTTTCATGCCCAGAGATATCTGGCATTCATGTTCCCAGAGATGTCTGGCATTCATGTTCCCAGAGACGTTTGGCATTCATGTTCCCAGAGATGTCTGGCATTCATGTTCCCAGAGATGTCTAGCATTCATGTTCCCAGAGATGTCTGGCATTCATGTTCCCAGAGATGTCTGGCATTCATGTTCCCAGAGATGTCTGGCATTCATGTTCCCAGAGATGTCTGGCATTCATGTTCCCAGAGATGTCTGGCATTCATGTTCCCAGAGATGTCTGGCATTCATGTTCCCAGAGATGTCTGGCATTCATGTTCCCAGAGATGTCTGGCATTCATGTTCCCAGAGATGTCTGGCATTCATGTTCCAGAGATGTCTGGCATTCATGTTCCCAGAGATGTCTGGCATTCATGTTCCCAGAGATGTCTGGCATTCATGTTCCCAGAGATGTCTGGCATTCATGTTCCCAGAGATGTCTGGCATTCATGTTCCCAGAGATGTCTGGCATTCATGCTCCCAGAGATGTCTGGCATTCATGTTCCCAGAGATGTCTGGCATTCATGTTATGAGGTCAGGCTAAAGCCTCAGTCTTTGTTGTCAGCTCAGCTTTGTTAATAAGAGCACTCTCAAACACTTGGTGTGCTGATGATGAGGTAGCAGGCTCAACCAGTTTGACTAAAATAAAATGTCTTCTCGTCCTTGGCTTTGGGATGTAAATTACAAGTACTCAGAAGTCGGAGTGGGTTTGCCTGATGGTGAGGGGCACTGGTAACAGAAAAAGCTAATCCAAACGCAAAAATCGGTCCGGTGCACAAGAAATAGTAGCTCTATGTTGTAGTTCAAAGCGAACGAACAAGAAAAATAAAATGTTTTGCAGATATATTTTGGGAAAACATGAGAACTCTTTGCCTCACCTGATGGTAATGCTAAGTCCTATCATTTTACATCGTAACAATATTAACCATGGGGTGAACCATACTATGCTCTGTTTTTATTATAACACTTCTGTATCTTTCAGAATAGATATTGTTCTGCTACAGAATGTATGGCACGCTGTTTTCATTTCTATTATTAAACTGTTGTGGATAAATTGATACGGTCAGAAAGGCTTTAATTTCTTTAATGGATAAGATACAGAACTACAATTTGATGTTCTCATTTGTGGAAAATATACTGTTGTGAATTGATTAATTAATACTGTCCTAGTACAGTTTGTATGACATGCTGTTCTCATTTCTCTTGTTGGATAAAATGTTGTGAATTGATCAACACTGTCCTAGTACAGTTTGTATGACATGCTGTTCTCATTTCTCTTGTTGGATAAAATGTTGTGAATTAATTAATACTGTCCTAGTACAGTTTGTATGACATGCTGTTCTCATTTCTCTTGTTGGATAAAATGTGAATTGATCAACACTGTCCTAGCACAGTTTGTATGACATGCTGTTCTCATTTCTCTTGTTGGATAAAATGTTGTGAATTGATCAACACTGTCCTAGTACAGTTTGTATGACATGCTGTTCTCATTTCTCTTGTTGGATAAAATGTTGTGAATTGATCAACACTGTCCTAGTACAGTTTGTATGACATGCTGTTCTCATTTTTCTTATTGGATAAAATCTTGTGAATTGATCAACACTGTCCTGCTACATATGTAGGATATTTTTATTTCTCTTTTATACTCCTTCAAATTGTTTTAATCATTCTATTGCTTTTTCTTTTCATGATTTCAACTATATTTGTTTGTTTTCATGTCTTTTGTACTATTTCTCCTGTATTCTGTTTGTTGTTCTGCTTATATAAGTTCATTGTCTCTCCAACAACCTGCTAGATGATGTGGTCCTGGCATTGGCTTTGTCTTCTGGGTTTACTTTTCAGCTATATAGTTGTATAGTGGTAATATGTTGTAGCCCGTAGCCTTTCATTCATGGACATTTAGTTACATGGATACAGAAACTGAACATTTGTCTGAAATGTTTAGGTACAGTTGTCTCTTTGCTAATTTGGCTACAGAATTCAGGTACTGTTGGAAGCTCTGGCCTTTCAACAAATTTTAAGAAGCATAATGAATCTATAGACATGTAATCAATTCATTGAATATGGTCTCATTTGAGAGATAATCAAGCAGGGTCATGATAAAACTGCTGTCTCTTTTGTTTATGTTGCTTTTCTTATTGTTTGGAGAGTTATTTAATCATCTCACATCTATCATTCCTTGCCTCTTTGCTGAGCATTTTCAAATTTATTTATGCCACCTCTTCTGTTGATTTGCTCCATACTGTAATTTTTCCGTTTCCTTAGTTTTGATGAGTCATCTGGTAACACCTTCACCTGTTAATACCTCAAAGATATTTTTGTCTGCCCATGATAGTCTCAACCTTCTTCTAAATACCAATTAGCATGCCTCATTTCTCCGCATTTTATTACTTATTTTCCAGGATTCATATCCAAATAGACCACACACCCATTTTCAGTTGGCTGATTTTTGTTCTTGTTGTATTTGTTTTTCACGAACTTGTTCATCCTAATGAGTCCGTTGAGTACAGCGATTTGTCAATATTTGTTCCCCTACCTGTGTTTTCGTTATCTATGTCCCATAGCTTCCATCAGATACACTAACCTGATGATAGAATATTTAATTATGATTCAATAAGCCATAATTTAATATCCATATATAATGAAGTAGCTACATAACCTTTAGTAAAAATATCATCATGCTTAAACTATATGTCAGCTAACATTGCATGATTGCTTCTCTTGACATGTGCATGCTTTTGTTTCCCTACAAATAACAGCTTGAGTAACTTACGTTTTGCTATTTATGCTTGTGAAGTAACAATTCTGCTGTCTTCTCTTTCAGAATGCTATTTTTGTTCTATAGCATGATGTTTTTAACTTCATTATTTTGATTTGTTATTATTCAGTATGTTGTCTTTTATGCTTACCATCACCACATCAAGTGCCATGACAGTTGGTGTGTTTAGTCATGCCTTTTCACACTTATTTTGCTAAATAAATGTATTCTTTCAAGCAATTATTTAAATTGCTTGTAAGAGGTTTTGTCAGAGCACATAACAATCACATAGGAATATGGTTGTTTGTTTCCTGAGTTTCCGGAGAAAAGAAAGATTGGAATCTCACCTACAAACACTAACACATGTGTGGAATGCCTAGAATTTCAGGCCCTTATGTGCCTAGAAAATCTCATCATCTTGTGAAATACATGCAACATTTGTGTCTTTCCCTTGCTTATCAGCGGTTCTGATTCAATTCCCTACAGTCAAAGGTTTATTTTCCCCCTGACTAGTACAACCCACGTTTCAACCCAGCTTCATAAAATGGGTACCACATAATTTTCTGGGAATTGTTTTGAGAGGAAGGGAACTGAACACCTGACCTCATGCCTAGGCCTGGAATGTGTGAAAGTCTGACACCCAATGGCATTGTCTGCTATAGGACTGTCTTGACTTGTTATGTCAGTGTCTGTTAATTAATTGCGTTATCTTAGAGGATTATGTTTTAGATTTTAATTTCATCAACCTAAACATGCACTTGGACAGTGGTTTAGGTTTTATTATTCTTAGGAGTCTCTTTGGCGAAGTGGTCAAGCCGTCCGGGCTCTGAATGTTGTGGGTTCGATACCGGGCTGTGTTCTTCGGTTCACGAGTGCAGTTTTTCGGAGACTCCTGAGGGTCGTCGCTAGAGCTGTGGAGTTCGTGCGACGCTTTCCGCGCTGCGGAAAGAGACTGAGCCACATGGGTTAAAACCTAATGAAGTCGACCCTGTCGAAATTGACTTTATTATTCTTAGCCGTGGCATTCAATTTTTTGGTTTACCCAGTCGTGGAGAAAAAAGAACACATAAATTTTAGACAGTATTTTCTGTAGTGTGTAAAGGTGATGAAAAGAATCGGTCATGCCAGCTGTCTTGCTGTACTGTATGTGTCTAACACTTGACACCTCTATGGCTGTTGTGTGTCATGGGGCTCCCACTACCTTTAAAACAAGTCACTTATAGGAGTTAGTATGGCCGAATGCAAGAGTGCCCGCTCTTAAATTTTTGATGTGCTGATGCAGAGGTAGTGTGTTCAACCCCGACAATGTTTTTTTTTTTTGCATATCCTTATTGCAGGACCACAGTAAAATGTGCATTGATGTCTTGGCAAGTTTACGTTCAATAGTTTGCCATTGCTTTCTGAATGATTGGTTCCCATACCAACTCGTTAAAACCCAGCGTAACACGGTCTGCTGCCAAATCAGTCACAGCTGTTTCAAACTCGAGTATGCGGACTCATGAATCATGTCCGCAAGCCCTTTGCCACAGAGACCGGCCTACAATGGTTAGTTGGACTGTACTGTTTTAATAATTTACAAGTACCTCAGAAGTCGTAGTGGGTTTTCCTGATGGTGAGGGACACTGGTAAAAGGGAAAGCTAATCCATATGTACTACTGAGTTAAAAGTGAATGAACGCAAAAAAAAAAATGAAGTCGAATACCAACCCACATAAATTGTACAGCATGTCATTTGTATATACTTATACTCTCATTTGTTTTCTCACTGGTGCTGCAGAATTTGTGCCCCGTCCTGAGATCCTCTTGTGTGGTTAATGGAGTTTATGGAGATGTGCATTAAAAGTAATGCGTAACCAAACTGATATGAATATCATATGTATATTCCTCTCATTACCCCCCAGGTCCATCCATGATGCATCAGTACTACCAGATTCCTATGATGTTCCCAACTGCCAACATCCCTAACATCATGCAGGGACAGCAGAATCCACAGACACTGCAGCAGCCGCAGCAGCAGTTTCTCCGAGCCCGGGCAGGCTCCCCAGGACAGCAGAGTGATGTACTTGGCTCTGCCGCCAGTCAGCTTGGTCAGACAATGCAGACAAGTATGTTTGTTTGTGCTTCTTGTATGTGTCATAACTCATATGTTGCTCTCAGATGTGATTGACAGTGGTTAATACTTACAAGAATTTTCTGGTCTTTTTTACATGAAAATGGTCCGTTGCACTGTTCATACACACGGTGGTCTAGGATCAGACTTCAGTCTGTTGTGGGATTACATTCTTGTGATTGGTCAGTTCCTGAGCCCGTTTTGTAGATCATCGTGCTATCAAGTTTATCTTATTTTTCTTTCATTTACTTGAAATAGTGCATATCTGCAGTGTTGTCTCTTGTATTAACTTCATTTTATTTTTCATTTGACTTAGTGGTCAGTAATGTTTAGCTTCAACATTCGTTTATTTAGGGACAAAAAGTTTATATTTGCATTTCATATTTGGTGCATTCTAAGAGTACATGTTCTGCTGTGTGATGCTCCAATCCACAATCGTGTCCTGTTCTGAGGTGCAGAATAATTTGTTTTGGTTTGTCCACAATATAGTAATCGTCTTGTGTTGGTGGCTTTCTGATAAATTTGAGGATTCTTTTCCTGGTGGTATGTGACTGGTACATCTGGTTGCTGTTCCATTGATCCTTTCTTAGTTCATCAACTCTCTTGTATCTGGGCACTTCATATTGACACAGTATCAACTGTATGGTGACCTTACACTGGTTGCCTATTTCAGTCAGTAGTACTGGAAATGTTGCCGCCTGGTGTGCATGAAGTACTGATTTTACATCTGTCGGTAATATCACAGGCTGTGAATCATGATTATATTCAGTAATTTCTCTGTTGCTGTGTTGATTGCTTGGATTGATTGGATTTCTGCATCAATCAAGTTTTCATTCACAATATTCTCTTTTCATTCATCTGTAGTATTAGAGTTGTGCGAAGTGCATTCTCTGTCAAAATATTTAGTTTTTGTGTTTGTCAAATCTTTGTGTTTGTCCCAGAATCGTATCTGCTAAATATTCATTTGTGGGTGGGTTGTCTCATTTGGGAATTTAGCTGCAGCAGCCTAATTGGTCTATTTTCGATTTCCAACTTGCCAATGTTTTATAGCATGTACAGTGAGCAGCACCCAGGTTTTTCCACTCTTGTTCAAGAAGCTTGATGTCTGATCCACAAAAATCCACCACGATTCGAACCAGGCCTGCTCCAGGCAGAGGTGGACATAACTTCTAAACATACTTTGACATGCAGTGTACTCATGATAGAATATAACCACCTGGGTACTGCTTGGCTTTAACTGTGCTGACATTTCTTTTTGTTCGCTTGAAATATGTCTATAACTGCAATGTTGTCTCTTGTATGAAGTTAACTGTCTTTTTTTATTTCACTCACCGGTCCATAGAGTTTATCTTCCACTGTCGTCTCTCTAGGCCAGAAGGTTTGCCTAGACATGTAATTTGGGCAGTGTGCTGACAATGAAACACCTTCATTTGTTGAGGAAAGATGATCAGCCTAGACTGTCCGTACATGCCGTGCTGAATGATGACCTGATTATATCTTCATATGAATCTGCACAGATGGGAAGTTTCAGTCCCGGTCTTGAACACCCAGCTGGTTTCTGAGCTTAGAAAATGGAGGGGAGCTCTGAAAGTTCTTGTGGAAATGGTACTTTGGCGGTGGTTCAGAAGAAGATTCTCCACACGAACTTCTTAGATTGCTGCAAGCTTTTTTCTTTGGCAGCTCAGATATTCAGAGTGCCAGTGCATTAGTCTTGAGTTGAAATTTGTTATCCAGAGGATTTTCCAACCAACCATCTGTTTCTTGATGCATTAAGCTGCACCCTCCAACTGATCCCAGAGAGTGCTCACCACACGGAGAGTCCTCATCACATGGAGAGTCCTCACCACACAGAGAGTCCTCACCACACCACCTTTTTCATAAAGTAGCTCCCCACCCAGAGGCATGGCAGCAGCTACTCTTTGAGCCTGTTTACTTCTTCCAGCTCCGCCAGAGTGGTTTTGGTTAGAGACAGAAAGCGGGAGCTGATTGGGTTCCATTCTCACCAGATATTGAGCCATTTGCTTTCTACAAATTCAGTGCAAGAAGTGGTACTTATATTGTCTTGATGAGCTATTTCTTTACTTATTTCATTTTCATAGCTTTAATTTTTCAGTTAGTTGACTGCAGTAACAGTTTCTCTTTTCGGCTTTGATACAGCGATGATTACATTTCACTTTTTCTTTTCCAAGATGGAGGTTACCAGTTGATGGCCCCTGCATACATTGATCAGAATGGTCAAATTGTCAACACTAGGTTGTTAGGTCCACAAGTCCGCCTGGTCTCACCTGCTTCTCTGCTCATGAATACCGGATCACAACAGCAAGGTAAGTGACTTCACTTTTATTTTCTCTGTTTTATTCTTAGTACACCTGCTAAGTTTGGATGTATTTTAAAAAAGCAGCAGTCAACTTTTGTCCTCAAGTGGAGCAGATGTAGGCCAAAATCTTTCTCTGTTTCTGCATATGTTGGACACTATCACAGCAGTGTTTGGCTGTCGTTTACCTATTCCACATATATGACATTTGATTCAACATTTATTCTGAGTGGAGGTAGTAAATAAGACTTCTCACATAAGGATGAAACTCTGCATACTGTATGTACATTAAATTAAACCCTGTCAGACACCTGCAATAATACAGTATATCATAACGATAGTTTTATTGTAAATATTTTATCGATTTTCTGTATTATAGCAGGTTCTGGCCAGTTGAGTGGCACCAGCCCACTGCGTCTGCTGACTTCACAAGGACAGCAGACGCCGCCAATAGCAAGCAACACACCAGTTGTAACAGGCCAAGGCAGTCTGGGTAAGTTGAGGTGTCAAATGTCAAATTACACAATCTTGAGAGATAGTGAAGTCCAAATGAAAGATAAAAAAATATATAAATAGTTATGGGGAGCGGCTGGCCGAGTGGCTAGAATGCCGGGCTCTCATTTGGGAGGCCTGGGTTCAAATCCTTGGTAAGGTGTGGAGTATTTTTGTCCAGGCAAAAAGAAAACTCTAACCTGCACAGGTCGCGGTGACTGCACTAGCCATGCGGCCTTAATTCCTCAGGCTCAAGACACCCCCCCCCCCCCCAATCCTACACCGCAAGGTACTATAGGCAGTAAATGACAGTTTTTAAAATATAGTTGCCAGAGATGTCATTTTACAAAAGGATTGTGAAAAGTCCTTTAATTTACATTTATGTACACATAAGTAGTAAGTCATTCTTGTGAAATATGAGTACTGAAATGTTAGATAGAACCTGTGCTGTTGTATATAAATCTGGGCATATGGCAGAACAAATTATGACGGGCTTTAAAGCAACGGAGAATTGGTTAGTGTTTTGTGGACGCGCGATGAGAAAAGAAGCATTGCAAAACCGTGATGATTAGAAAGACTAGCAGTAGAAAAGACAGTAGCAGACTGAAAGAAATGGAGAGATCCAAGAAATATTGGATGGCTTAAGATGGTGGCATGGAGAAATATCAACAGAATTGAACCTAAACACCATGGACAGATATGTGGTACATGAATGCCTACACCATTTGACAGGGCTTATGATGATGATAGCAGATTCAACCCCTGCACCGGTCAATTTGACTAAAATGTTAACTTCTTGTCCGTGGCTTGGGGACGTAAATTCAGTACCTCAGTAAACGGAGTGGTTCACTTGATGGTGAGGGACACTGGTAATAGGGAAAGCTAATCTACATGCAAAAGTTAGTCCAGTGAACTAGAGGTAGTATCATGTGTGTAGACTACGTTTGAGTTCAGAGTGAGTGAATGTCAAAAAGTATAGCTTGACTGATCATTAAATTTGTGACATATTGCTGTCTTCTTAGGCTATTCTCCCACAAGTAGTTTAGGTTATACACAAGTCACTACCAGTTTGTTCACTCCGGTCTCCACTCTGACAATGACAGCCCCACACCAGAACACATTCACAAGCAACAGTTATGATGTCATCAGCTCTGGGGCTGTTGGAACAATAGGTAAGGATCTCTGAAACATCAATCAATCGGGGACCATTAAGGTCAGTGCAGCAGCACATAAATAGATTCACAAAGATTAACATTTATTGTTGTATAAGAAAGAAGCAAAGATCAGAGGACAATATACAAAATGAAAAAGTATAGTTGATAACAGATAAATTCACAAGTACTAGCACTCATAGAAATAGTAGACACACTAGACAACATAAAAGTTGAAAAATATAGTTATCGTATCCGGATTTGAAAGTGTTGCCCCTAAATTACGAGGGGGAGTCGAATGAGTAAGTCACAAATGGCTAGAAATATAACTAAATATGATAACTTGAAACCAGTTTATTTTTATACATACATTGTCCCTTTATTTCTCAACATAATTTCCACCAACATTGATGCACTTATCCCATCATTTTATCAGTCCTCCAAAACTGGCTGCAGAGAACTGCGTGCTGTTTTCTAAACCACGTTTTCACTTCACATTCAACTTCGGAGTCATTCGTGAAATGTCTCCTGCCAAGGTGGGTTTTCCATGAACCAAAAAGGTGGAAATCGCTAGGGGCTAAGTCGGGGCTGTAAGGTGGATGTTCCAGAACTTCCCACCTTAGTTGGTTAATTTTCTCCTGAGTTAATCGAGCCGTATGTGGTCTGGCATTGTCATGAAGAAGCAACACTCTCTAGTCAGCAGTCCTGGATGTTTTCTTCGAATTGCATCATGAAGCATCGATAGAATTTCACAGTACGATTCAGAATTCACATTGTCACCTTTCTTCTTGAAATTGGTTAAAAGCACTCCTTGACAATCCCAGAACCAGCATAACCTTCCCTGCTGATGGCGTAACCTTGAATTTTTGGACACAAGGCGAAGAATGATGTTTCCATTGCATTGAAGGACGCTTTGATTCGGACTGGTAGTGATGCACCCATGATTCGTCCCCAGTAACAGTCCTGTTCAGCATGTCTTCTTATTCATCCCCAGTAACAATCCTGTTCAGCATATCTTCTCCTTCATCTTCGTATCGACAGAGATGATGCAAGGACAGGCCAAATCGGTTCATTTTGTGTTCCTCCTTCAATTGTCCCACCTTGAGCACGCTTTCTTAAATTTCAATCGATCATGCATTATGCTGTATGCTGAACCATGTGAGCACCCTATTGCAGATGCTACAGAGTCTATCATTACTTCGCCTGTCACTTCTAATCATCTCCTCTACCCGCTGCACGGATGCTTCTGTTTCAATCTCAACATGATGACCAGATCAGATGTCATCAACAATTTTAGAGCGTCCTTGAGAAAAATTTTCTGCCCAACTATGCACTGCTTTATGGGATAAACATTTGTCAGCATAAACAGGAAGCATTTCCTTATGAATGTCCTTTGCAGGCAGTCTTTTTGCCCACAAAAAATGCACAACAGCACGTTGCTCTTTGGATTGTACACTCTGTAAATACAGTCACCATTTTCTTTATGCGCTGCGCATGCGCATGAGACACCTAGCGCCACCTGACGAACGGGAATTTAATGTTCTATGTTCCTGTCATCTAATGACACCTGTTTTAGTCTAGTCTTAGTTTTAGTCGATGGATCATACATCATGGCACACTGAGTGTAACCCATAAGTGCTCCATTCTCCTAATTCAAACCTGAATCTGGAGAAACTCAGCTCAGTGCACGAACTCCGCAGCACTGGCGAGGACCCTGAAATACTTTGGGTAGATTTTTAACTCGAAAATTTGCCTGGGCAGCGCCATTAGGCTACTCTTTTTCAATTTCCAACTGCCAAGGGATTTTTTACATGCACAACAACTATACACACAGGCGTCCGATCTCACTACCCAGAGACCAGGGGAAATTTTATTACTAGAAGTCCACGTGAAAAAAAATCCCGGTCCTCACCGGGGCTTGAACCCGGGACCTCCAGCACTCGAGGCGGACACCATACCTTGAGACCACGCAATCCCCACCTGTAGAAAACACCCAACTACATTTACCTGCCATCCCACATAACTGCGTGACTTATTGACTCACCCTCAACAACAGTGCCTATCTGCAAGAACAGTTGTATTTTGACACTTGGCTAACTTGACACTAACTTAACAAGGGTGTCACTTCGATCATGGAAGCCGCAATTGAAATAAATCTTGCAACATGTTTGTGGCGTCTGTTTAAATTCATTAAGGGAATTCATACATAGTTATCTCCGTGGTGAAGGGGTTACAGAGGCTATTCGTAATCCCGTATACCCGGGTTCGAAACAGTGGTGCTGGTTTTTTTAAAAAAAAGGTGTAGGTGCCGGTAGTTCAGAAAGAAATGTCAACCTACTGAACGTAAAACTTGCCCAGAATCATGAACAGCCAAAATGCTGGGGTTGAGTGCTACGTCATGTGTAGACATGCAACTAATTTTTTATTTTTTTTGGGGTCAAGTACACATGCTTTTTCCATGAAGTACTGTCATTTGGAGGGACAGATTAAAATCAAAAGTTACTAGGCAGTGACTGCAAAAGACTTCCAAATGTGTGTCATCATTATCCATTGTTATCAAATTATGCAAAACAAACTACCTGAATTTACAATGTAATGACGACACCAGCCATGAGATTTGATTTCCCATTGCAAATACCTTGATGTAGCATTTCCAAATACTTACATCGTGCCATGAATGCTTGACAGTATCTGCTGCAAATACTGGCTTCCTGGCAATCATTTACTCTGTTGTATCATCCCCTGAGTAATGGCACGATTGTTTGGCACAATAGTGCCCCCAAATACTGGCATGATTGTTTTGAATTACCTGCCGCAAATACTGGCCACCAATTACAATTGCTTGGCAGTATCTGGCCTCCTTATACAAATTTGAAATATCCGCCTCAAATAATGCTTTTCACACTTAATAGTTAACCACAATAATTGAATAATTGCAATGTCTGTGTCCTAATTTCTAGGTGTAATTATATCACTCGCTGTTCAATGCTATTATTAATCCTAATATATATTTTGGGATGTTTTATTTGTCTATTAGGACAACAAAGAGATGCTTTTGACATGAAGCGCCAGCAGTCAATGCCGCCTTTCAGTGGATATTACTGCTCCTTTGCCTGGTATGGCTAACTCTTCTGTGGGCACCATCGGTAGTATGATGTCAGGAGCCCCATCTATGACACCCCCGCCATCCTTGTCTGGATCAGACACCAATGTCTCAGTTGGTAAGTTTCTCATGACGTTTATAATTATTGTGACTTGTTACCATTCTAGTGTCCATCTATGTCAATTTTTAGGCCACGGTTCTTGGTTAAACCGGCAGTGTGTGCCAGGTATTTTGTTTAAACCGGCTCTGTGCGAAGGAGTTACGGCTGCAGTTCGTAATCCAGCATACAACGTTTGAAACAAAGCTGCTGGCGATTTGGAAACAGACCGCCTTGTGTTGGTTTTTATAAAATGGTATGAGTACCAGTCGTTCAGAGAGCAACGGCAAACTAATGAACGTAAACTTAGACCGAGAAATCACAGTCAAAACATGCTGAGGTTGACTGTGATGTCCTGTAAATGATATGCAACTAACTGATAGTCCTTTTTTTTAAATACAGAAGTTGTCCTTCATACGTTCATATTGCAGTAAAAAGGTGTTTGGAGAGAAACATACATTTCTCTCATCAAGTAACTATACTGAACTGATGAAATGAATAATCACTATTGATATCTGGCCCATAGCTAGCACTGTGGCTTGGCTTGACAATTCTCTGCCACACTGAGTCGAGGGTTCGAACTCAGTTGCCGGTGATTTTGAAGCAGACCTCTTTGTGCTGATTAAGATGATATGAGGCATTGGTCATCCAGAAAGCGTCAAAACTACCGAATATAACATCACAAATAGCCAAAAAAATACTGGGGTTGATTGTTAGTTCTAAAGATATGCAACTAATTTTAGTTGCTATCTGGTCGTAACACTGTGTGACTCAGAAATGTGGACTCTAAACAATGGACGAAAAGGCAAAGCTTTTGAGTTGTGCTGTTATCGCAGGATGCAAAGACTGTCTTCGGTCACCGTACGGTTTGAGGGAAGGAACAAAAGTCTTGAAAGGCAAATTTTCACTGTCCACACACACCATCTGTATGTCCAATTTTCTGTATATACATTGCTGGTGAAGGGCTTACAGGCGCAGTTCGTAATCCTGCTCACCACGTTCGAAACACAGCTGCAATCGATTTGGAAGATGCTTGCACTGGTGTTTCTTACAATAGTATGAGTGCAGAAAGCTATAGGAAACTACTGAATGTAAACCAAGAAGCCAAGAAATCACAGCCAAAAATTGCTGGGGTTGACTGCTATGTCCTGAATGGGATATACAGCTAACTTTCTAACACAGGTGGTACTGGAGCCCGCAGTCACATATTTCTGTCTGAAAATGACCACTTAGTGAGTACATTTGCCAAGTTTGAGAGTTCCTTCTTGAGATGCAAGCTCCTGTTGCCAGCTACTCACTGTTAATATTTAATTGGGCAGGGTCCACAATGAAGATGACTGGAAGATCTCCAACGTTTCTCACCACAGTTTAACAGACTGATGTTCTTGAATGCTAATTTCTATCTTGTAACACTGCCATTGCAATGCACGCATGCATAGCTCACACACATTCATTAATATAACTGACATTTGAGATGTACTGTTGTAACACATGTTGTCTTTCTCAGGAATGAACATAGGAGGCAGGTCATACTCTATGGCACCAGGAGCAGAAACAGCCAAATATAGAACCGCTGGTTTTGTCTCTCCAGCCAATGGTCTTTTTGGGAACACTGTTTTTCATAACAGAACTGTCACAACAAGGAGGTAGGCCATGCAATGTTGTTTAATGAAAATTGACTCGTCTCTAGTCTGGATCTGGCATCAGCAATCGTGGGTCGCTAATTCATCTGCTCTGCCATTTATTTCCTGTTGAGTTGAGCTAAGCACTGATGTCACTGCGCTCTGGACATTCCCATACACACACTGTCCCCTCGTTCAACAGTCAACCACATTGTCACAACGAGGAGGTAGGCCATGCACTCTGTCCCCTCGTTCAACAGTCAGGGAAACGTCACACTACTTATCATTCCCACCGCTATCTAATTGAAAGTTCTCTTGGTCTTCCCTCTGTTTTGAGATTCCAGAACCCCTGCCAATCCCCCGCAATCTCATCCTTTCCACATACGGGTCCTCTAGTTCCTTCCATGGCATATACCTTCAACCAACTAATGCCAGGTTGACCTGTCTTTTGTGATATCTGGCAGCTGGCATCATGTATTCCACATATTATTCATCTGTTTGTAGTTCTCTTCTCCATCTGTTATGTCTCCCATCTTTTTCATTTGTTGTGTGGGTTCTATTGAAAGAAATTTCAGGTTATACTGTTCTCAGGTGTTCTCAATTGGTGTCTATCCAGTGCCAGTGTCTTTCCCCCACTTCTTGACTGAAAGCTGTCTAGTTCTCTGCCTAAGCTCCAAATATGACTATCCAAAACACTGTTGTCATTTGATATGTTTAGTGAAGTTATTGTGCATGTATTATTTATTGAGCAGCTGTATAAACTTGACACATACATCTTTCCCAATTCTCATCTTGCTTAGTATTTTTCACATGTAAGGCTAATTATACTGTAAGAGCTCTTCTGTTGATATGCTCCATACATTTTATCTCAGTAATCTTAGTCACGATGTCCTTTCCAATAGTATGCAATGAGGTTGCAGTTAATTCCGTAAGAGCAATTCCCACACAGGGTGAGTGTTCCAGCCATTCTTTATAATGGCATCCTCTGCCTGATACGGGGTGATAAGAGTACTATGATCCCTACCCATGAGGTGCCCTGCAGGCTAGCGGAGGGAATGGGGCGCCTTACATCTTTGATAGATAGGGTTTACTCTATGTCCATGGTGTGGACATGAACAACACAGACAGACAGTAATTGAAAGATTACCTTTGTCACTCTCTTATATCCCTAATTATTACCATTGACTTTAATTGTACATTTAGGCATGATCCAATTTTTGTGATATTACCATTCCTGAAGTTCATTTTTTTTCTACCCTCTGCATCCACTGTAACTATCATTTACTGTAGTCCCTTGTGACTTGTTGCTATCACGACAGTATCATCAGCAAAGTTATATATATATATAATGATCAACAACCACAGTGTGTGGCATCCTTTCTATAGATCACGTATGTTCACTGTATAATGAAAACAAATTAAGGGACAGGACACATCATCTAACACCTTTCTTTATGAACTGAAATGTTCCTGTATGTTGTATTATTTCAGCTACTGTTTTCTGCCAAATCTATTCTAGTTAGTAGCTTATCTCCTTATGTTTCATACTGTAAAATGCTTTCACTGTAAAGTCACTGCCTGTAAACTCACTGCTGGGTGAGCTACAAAAGTATATCATGTATGGACTAACCAATGATCGCAAGATAAGTTATTTGATAAGGGTTGTTCAGACACTGGGTAATATAGCATTAAAAGAAACTTAACTGTTGATTACCTGGTTTCAGTGCCAACTTATCAAAGGAGGTGTCTGGACGTAGCCGACTGCTGGAAGATTTCAGAAACAACAGAATCCCAAATTTGAGTCTTAAGGACCTGGTGAACCACGTTGTTGAGTTTGCCCAGGATCAACACGGCTCCAGGTGAGACCAAGTTCAAAACATCTGAATATTGTGTCCTTTATTTTGTTGTTAGAAGAACTTCACTTCTTATGTGAAGATAGGATCCAACTCATTGCCAATGCTTTGAAAGACAGCTCATCTATCCAGTCTTGTTTTGTCATCCATTCAGACTTCTCATTTATCTAGTCTTGTTTATGTTATCCATTCAGACATCTCCTCTATCCAGTCTTGTGTCATCAATTCAGACATCTCATCTATCCAGTTTTGGTTATATCATCCATTCAGACTTCTCATCTATCCACATATCTCATCTTCGGGAACTTTGTTTGCTTGAGGCCCTAGCCATCCATGGATTTATAAGGATTTGAGAGCTGTTTGGCTTCCAAGGCACACATACTGGGCACCCTTCATGCCAAGATCAATCTACCCATGAATAGCTACTGTATTGATTGATTGATTGATTGATTTAGGAATCAACATCACAGCATTCGGGGCATTCCCATAAGTGCTCCGTCCCCATCCTCAGCAGCCAGCGAAGAGTTCCAACACTAATAGTACCAGTAGCAATCTGATTATAAGTCCGTCTCGCCTTTCCTCTGAGCGTTGAGCGTCGGCCAGATCCCTTCGTCACTCGTCTCATTCTTGCCAGACCATGGTAATCCATTTGCTCCTCCGAGTGTGCACGTGCTCCCACAAGGCCGCAACCACGTCTGCCTTGTCATGTATCAATACTCCACCAAGTTCTGCAGAGCCAGCCAATCTGTCCGCCTGTTCATTTCCCAGCACACCGGCATGCCCCGGAGAAAAGATCCAGGCGATGCTTGTCACCCGTGACCTCCGAAGCGAAGCAAGTCACTCCGCACTCCTCACCCTCGTCAGCATGCTTTCTGAGTCAGTTACAATCACGATGTGTGTGTGTGTCGTATTCTCCATCCAGCGGAGAGCCGCAGTGACTGTCTCCACTTCCATTCTTAAGCTGGATGTTGTGGTATCATATGCCAGGCTCTCCTGCCCCAAACATCGACCATTAGCTTTGGCTATGAACCCCCAGTTCTACTGTATGATAACAGTTACTGATCAATCAACCCAACAGTCAGTCCTAGAATCCAGAATGCAGCTTGAAGTCAGTATCAAGGAATGCATGAGAGGACACATGTGTTGGTTATACAGCCTGCACATTTAGGAACATCTCTTATCTCATCTTGTTCCTCTTGTACCTTGCGGTGTCGAGGTGAAGTATAAACAGCAGGAGAGTGCCCGTTTATGGGCTTCCTTAGAACAATCACCATCAATACATTGCCTACCATGAAAGACTAAACATTTTAAAACATGTTTTCTGTCTGAAGTTAAGTGTCACATAGGATTTCAGTATTATGTTCTTATGTGACAAAATAACAAATTAGTTCCGGTCTCTAATATTGATCAGTAGTGTCTAGTGCAATGACCAGTGAAAGTAGACTGCCATGAATTACGCTATCTCTTGCTGTGGCAGTACTCTCATATCTCTTTAGACTGCCATGAATTACGCTATCGCTTGCTGTGGCAGTACTCTATCTCTTTAGACTGCCATGAATTACGCTATCTCTTGCTGTGGCAGTACTCTATCTCTTTAGACTGCCATGAATTATAATATCTCTTGCTGTGGCAGTACTCTCATAGATTGCTGCTTTTATCTTATTTGCATTGTTACCTAAATCTTGCTTGGCTGCCTTACATTTCTTTCCTTTTAGTATTATTTTTTCCTGTGGCACATTCCATTATGTATTAATTTCTAGTTCTCTTCTGCCATCTTTATGAGTGATCTTATTTTCCATACTATTTATTTCAGGTTTATCCAGCAGAAACTGGAGCGGGCCACACCACAAGAGAAGGCCATGATTTTTGGAGAGATCTTATCAGCTGCATACTCACTGATGACAGATGTCTTCGGCAATTATGTGATCCAGAAGTTCTTTGAGTTTGGTTCTCCCGAACAGAAACAAACTCTGGCACAGCGAGTCAGGGGCCATGTGTTGCCGCTGGCTTTGCAAATGTACGGCTGCAGAGTGATTCAGAAGGCATTAGAATCTATACCCAATGAGATGCAGGTTTGTGTTTACACAATATACAGGTCTTGTGCGAATTAGCATCAGCAAGTGTTGTTTCTGCATTACAGGTCAGATTTAATGAGTGCCCAGTACTCTGTTTCCAGTGTCTACGGTCATGCAGAGTGGTGTTTTTTAATTAGAAAATTCAAGATAAGGCGCATCCCTTGGATCTTTCCCCCAGGGCATGCTGGTGTGGTGGGAAATTAGTAGGGTCTGCACCACTGGGTGAGGTATTGATGCGCGTTTAGGCAAGGGAAAGACAGAATGATGTATATGGAAAGCTAAACAACTGAACAGACCGATACCATCAGCCGCTATCAGCTGCAGAACAAGCACCCGTGGAAAAACTGATCTTTGTACGTGAGAAGCAGTGTCCTGATATTGACTGTTAGTCCACATTCAACAAAATATAAATTGAGAAAATGGGTTAGAAATAGATATTGGCATATTTACACCTCCTAATTAGAGAATTATTGTCTCTTCATATTCTTATCACTGGCTATGATATATTACAATGGGCGTACTTATTTTAACTTTGTTTGTTCGCATATCCTTTACAGGACATCGCTGTCAACATCAGCATCTTTCAGCTGATTGTTTTTTTGGAAAGACAACGCTCAGTAGTTTGCCATTGATTTCTGAGCGACTGGCTCACATACCCTGTAAATTACACACGCGGTGAGAACCACTTCCGATTCTCGTGCACGTCACGTTACTCACGAGAGTATACAGGATTACGGAGAAAGTCGTGTAAACTCTAGACCAGGGAGACAAGCACTTATCTTAACTACAGATAACTATTGCACTGGGTTTGCTATCTGCAGTTCATATATGATTGATATATGTATTTATGTATAAGTGAAGGACCCTATTTCTTCTCTTGGGCCTTATTGGGTATGTGGTGCTAGCACTATATTTTTATAGTCAAATCGACCTGTTGTGATATTATAAAAGTGGTAGTGTTTTGAAAAACGTAACCAGAACAAAAGAAGCAATTCTATCTCATAGTTACTTCCGCAGCTCTTCTAAGGCTTCTTGTCTCTGTTATTTTGCTAACCATATACAAAGGAGCAATTCTATCTCTCACGATTACTCCCGCAGCTCTTCTAAGGCATATTATCTCTTTTATTATTTTGCTAACCATATACAAAGGAGCAATTCTATCTCTCACGATTACTCCCGCAGCTCTTCTAAGGCACATTATCTCTTTTATTATTTTGCTTACCGGATCAAAAGGAGCAAATCTATCTCATTACTCCCACAGGAGTAAATCTATCTCATTACTCCCACAGCTCTTCTAAGGGTTTCTTATCTCTATTATTTTGTTAACCAGAACAAAAAGGGGCAATTCTATCTCTCACAATTACTTCTGCAGCTCTTCTGAGGCATCTTATATCTTATTATTTTGCTAACCAGAACAAAAGTGCAACACATGGAAAGAATATTTTATTGAATTACTAAATTGTGAAGCTCCAAGTAACATTTTCCCACAGGAAGAGGTTCTAACATGCGAACCACAAATTGAAGAACCTACATTTGAAGAAATCCTATATGTAATCACACGACTTAAAAACAATAAGACAACTGGGACTGATGGAATTGCTGCTGAATTTATAAAGGCAGGTGGCCATGCATTACATCTAAAGCTATACGAACTAATAATAAAAATCTGGAGGACAGAAGAATTACCCCATGACTGGAAAGAGTCATTATTGATACCTATCTTTAAGAAAGGAGACAAGTTCCAATGTGGAAATTATAGAGGAATATCACTACTGTCCACAAGCTATAAGATACTATCCGCAGTATTACTAAATAGACTAAAACCATATTCAGAAGACATATTAGGTGACTACCAGGCGGGTTTTAGACAAAACAGATCAACAATAGATCAGATATTTATCTTACGACAAATAGCCGAGAAACATTGGGAATATAAAAGAGATCTCCATAACATTTTTGTGGATTTTAAAAAGGCTTATGATAGTGTCCATAGGAATAGTCTATGGAATGTTATGCAGGAATTTGGAATACCAAGGAAGTTAATTAACATGACCAAACTATGCATGGAAGATACTTATAATATAGTAACATATAAAGGCAGGAAATCAGACCCCTTCCAAATAACATCTGGCTTGAAACAGGGTGATGCACTATCGCCGCTACTCTTCAATCTGGCTCTAGAGAAAGTTGTAAGGAAGGTAAAGGAGGAATGTGATATTGGAGGAACATCCAAGCTGCTTGGTTATGCAGATGATATAGATATTATAGGGCAAAGTGAACAAAAGACATTAGAAATATTGACTCACTTAAAGGAAAAAGCCCAACAGATGGGGCTGGTTATCAACCAAGATAAGACTGAATATATGGTAATTTCAAGAGACGGAATGGCTAAAAACTCTGGCCACATACAAATAGATAATATGACCATTAAAAGAACGGAAACATACAAATACCTGGGTACAATCTTCAACTGCTCCAACATCATAAGGGAAGTAATACAAACTAGAATCAACTCTGGAAATAAGATATACTATGCACTACAACATCTACTAAAATCAAAGGCGCTATCTCGTAACACCAAAATCACAATATACAAAACACTGATCAGACCAGTTGTGCTGTATGGCTCTGAAACCTGGAGTACAACGAAAGGAGACGAAGCCTTGTTACAAACCTTTGAGAACAAAATTTTAAGACGCATCTTTGGACCCATTAGGGATACACAAAGTGGAGAGTGGAAAAGAAGAAGTAACAAAGACATTTATGATTTGTTTAAGTCCCCGCTAATCACTGGTATCATGAAGGCTAATAGACTACAATGGCTGGGGCATATAGAAAGAATGGAAGATAATAGGGAAACAAAACTCGCTTACACTCAGGAAATAAATGACCGTAGACCCCGAGGTAGACCAAGAAGGCGGTGGAGAGATAATATACATACAGACCTACAAGCACTTGGAATCAACGACTGGCAAGAGAAGGTCCACCAGAGAGACGAATGGAGACAGATTGTATTTGCAGCAAAGAACCTCAATGGCTCGGAATGCTGAAGAAGAAGAAGAAGAAGAAGAAGAAGAAGAACAAAAAGGAGCAATTCTATCTCTCCCGATTACTCCCACAGCTCTTCTAAGGCTTCTTAACTCCGTTCTTATTTTGCTAACCAGATCAAAAGGAGCAATTCTATCGCTCACGATTACTCCCACAGCCCATCTTAGGCATATTATCTCTGTTATTATTTTGCTAACCATATCAAAAAGAGCAATTCTATCTCTCACGATTACTCCCGCACCTCTTCTAAGGCTTCTTATGTTATTATTGTGCGCCGATTAGTTGCGGTCATCTATATTTGACATCGGTGGCATAATGTTGGCCAAAAAATATGGGGAAGCAAAGAACAGTAACACTGTAACCTATCATGCTGTAAGATGCAATCAACAAAGGTTGGGACTGACCACCCCATACTATAGAAATCGTTAGGAGTAAAATCCATGCGACAGTGATCTTTTACACCTTGATGTAAGTAGGTTGAGGGCCTGTGCATCAATGGGGGATAAAGCTCAAGAGAAGTTTTATGGTTTTTTAATGTAGTATTGTCTTTTTGTTTTGTGTGCTAAAGATAGCTTTTTAGCCACATCCATTCTGTCACTTGCTGATTGTGTCCTTGTAAAGCTGATCAGATCCATATTCCGATTTATGTGTACAGCTTTACTCGGCAGTTCAGCCTGTTTAATTTCTCACTGTATTTAATGCTATGTAGGAGATTTATGACTACAGCTTTACTCGGCAGTTCAACCTGTTTAATTTCTCACTGTATGATGCTCTGTAGGTGGAGATTGTCAAGGAGCTTGATGGCCATGTGCTAAAGTGTGTCAAGGACCAGAACGGCAACCATGTGGTTCAGAAGTGTATTGAATGTGTTGAACCCAAGTATCTTCAGTTCATCATTGATGCTTTCAAAGGACAGGTGAGTGCAGTGCTTTAAACTGTTAAAACTATCATAGTATTTGTCACATGTATTCTCAGGAACCAACAGGGATATAAAAAAAACAAACAGGCAAATGTAGTTTCTTTGGCATGTGGAATGTTAGGACTCCACAAAGTCTGACACAAGAGATGGAGTGGTCAGTTCCCTTCCTTGTTGACTTTCCATACAATTTTCAATTTTCGATACCCATTTTTATGAGGTTATGTCGACCACACAGCCGTACTGGTGAGAAAAAATAATCCGCCTCTGCATGGGATTGTCTAAACAGGCATGCACATTAATCAGTGTCACAGCACGGTGCCACATCACGGGAGTGGAGAATATGCAGGTACTGCATTCTGAGGAATGGCAAGATCAGCGGTAGACAGGGCAGACCAAGAGAAATTATACTGGATGGAGGTTGTGTGGAGTGAACTGATCCAGAACACCAAAGACTCAGATCTGTGGAGATATGCCGATGCCATTTGGCAAGGGCACATGTGTTTACTTGACATGCATTTTGTCTTTGCATGCACCAATCTTCTGCCATATTCAAGTAGCTGTTTTGTTCAGTTATCTTTTGGTTATCACATTAGCTTGTTTAATATTGTTACTATCATTTCCTATTTCTTGATAGACTTGTTTGTAATAAACCTCCATCTTCTTTGTCCATCTGAAATGTTTGTTTTGGGTGTAATTACATTGTCTGTCTGCAGCAGAGCAGTGATATTTGCACCTTTCAGCTTACACATCTGTCTTTCTTCAGGCATTTGTTGACTGGGTTAACTTTCCCAGGGTAACATTCAACAGAACAACTTAGCCATATATTGGTATAATTAGTTTTTGGTATTAACTCAACAGCATTTACCCTCAGCCAACGATGCCTTGGGACTTTGGTTAGCATGCTTGCAGGCCAGCTTGGTGGTCATAGGCTCAGATACACATCGAGGCAGATTTTAAAAATTAAATCTGGACTTCCAGGTCAGCCGTGCCTAAATCGGGCACCAGAAATTATCTTGTAAAGTCAGATTGGCCATGTGTGGTATTGACCCAGTCAGCCTTTGAGTCCCAGCTGGCATATACAGGTACGGAGCTAACATGTATGTTAGCTAAATTGTATACCCAATTTGCCATAACTCATGTTTAAGGGTCCTTTATTTTTTAATTTTTGATGTACTTTTTCAATGCCGTGTCTCTTGGGCATGTTTCAGGTGTTTAATCTGTCCACACATGCCTACGGCTGTCGAGTTATTCAGCGTGTGTTAGAGCATTGTGCAATCGAGCAGACAATCATGATCTTGGAGGAGCTTCACGAGAACGCCGAACGGCTCGTACAGGACCAGTATGGGAACTACGTCATCCAGCACATCATGGAACATGGCCGTGCAGAAGATAAGAGTAAAATCATAAACATGGTCAAGGGCCGAGTACTTTCTCTTAGCCAGCATAAATGTGCCAGGTAATTATTGGTTATGTGAATTAATTTTTTACTTTGTTGGAATTACTGCCTGCCTCATGCTCCGAAGGTCATTGCTTCATTTTTGGACTCCCATTTTTTATTTTTAAATTGGTTCCGAGAATCGATGTGTCTGCCTAACG